>CM028367.1:37339555-37735193 GCA_016624345.1 Platycodon grandiflorus | reverse complement strand
AATCACGAATTATGCAGCCTCGTAGGGCATGACTGGGAAAGCGGTCAAGCCGGACAGTGATAAATAATATTATGAATAATTGTTGCCCAGTTTCGATTCAGAGATTTTTAATCGTTTTAGGCTATTTTCAACCGCTTAAGTCTATTTTAAATCTATTTTAAGTTAAACTATTTCAAAACTACCTCCTTAACAACCTAAACAATGTTTTAAGCATTATCTTCCTTTAATTTTCTCCTGTAAATTCTTCATTTCATTCCAATTATTATTTACTTTCTTTGTAATATTCATCTCTCTCTCTCTTTTCTCTTAGGTTTCTTATGCCGGTTCATCATCAAAAACAAGGCCAGGTATAATTTTTAAATTTATTTTAATTAATTTTTGTGTCTTTGTTGTATCAATATGCATCGAAAATAAAAGTTGTCCATCGCGATGCATGAGAATAGAACTTTTTAGTACAATTTTGTACATTGCGATGCACACTTTGATACATTGCAAGTGTAATGTTGTGCATCGTGATGCTCATAAACAGTACTTTTTTAGTACAATTTTGTGCATCGCGATGCACACTTTGATGCATCGCAAAGTGTAATGTTGTGCATTAATGCTTGTCTTGTGTATCGCGATGCAATTTTGATGTATTGCAAGTGTAATGTTGTGCATCGTGATACACAAAAATAGTACTCCTCCGTCCCTAAATTATTATTATTATTTTTTTGTCCGTCCCTAAATAATTGTCTTGTTTGAAACTTTTTATTTTAGGACATCAAGTTTACCATTTTTCTTTTTCCTTTAATTATGGGTCACATACACATGGTTATTAAAGGAAACAATACATTATATCAATATTAATAATCAAGTCAATTATTTTTCTTAATCGGTGTGTCGGGTCAAACAATACAATAATTTAAGGACGGAGGGAGTACTTTTGTGCATCGCATGCAACAATTTGTGCATCGCGATACATCAATTTAAGCTAGCGTAAAGGCTAAAATTTTGGGCATGGAGGCCAAAATTTGGGTGTCGCCCATTTTGAATTAAGTAAATTTCATGCATCAAATAGTATTTTTTAGTACAATTTTGTGCGTCGCGATGAACACTTTGAGCTACGAAGTCAATTTTATTTTGCGATGCATGGCGTCTGTTTCGTGTTTTTAATGGCATAGACGACATTTCGAAACAAAAATGTCTTTTTCAGTTTGAAACAATTATAGTGAAATTTAGCGATTGAAAATTATGTAAAATTGAGCGACCCAAATTTCCTATTATTATTAATCTCGATATTATTAGGGTTGTCGCTATTAATTTTTCTTTATATATCGGGGTTAATTTTGATTAAAAATGTTAGTTACGTATTTTTTATTTTTTTGAGGCGCTAATAATATTACTTTCTCTCTTAGTATAATTAGACGGGATAAGGACTTAATTCTAATATTTTAGCCATTAATCCAACCCGTATTTCGTAACAACATTCATAATGCAACTTATTAATCCTATCAGTGCCAATCCTCGTTAGCAAGCGGCTCGGTCTTTCTGTAATTAATAGTCTGGACGATTGCATCGAATTTGTTTTCGACGGAAGTCATGAACGCATCAAGTTGCCATATTAATATTTTTGTCTTTTATGAATTTTGACTTTTCTTCTTAAATTATTCTGGTTTAAAAACCCGTGTCCCTGGACAACTTTAAGGGCAATTCCTTGGAAGAATTACGCACGGGTACATTTTTTTTTGGGATTTTCAATGAATTTAGACCTCGATAATTGTTTCAAATCTAAAAAGTTGGTGAATAAATAACTAAATTGTTTCTAAAATGTCCTTAACACCTAAATAAGGTTTGAAGTATCGTAAAACATCATCTTTCTTAAATTTATCCGTAAATTCTCCCTTCCATCATCTTCCTTAAATTTCTTTGTAATTTTATCAACTTCTCCGGTGGCAACTCCATCGTCACAACAAATTCCCTCTGTTATCCCTCCTCTTACGTCAATAACAACTTCAACTTTCAAGAAGATTCGTGCCAATATCAAGATAAAAATTTACAGGCAAAAACTATATTTGAATCATCTAACTATTCACAAAATTACAATCCAACCACCACAAGTTCAAAAATATTATTTAGGGCATCTTCAATTATCTTTGCAAGCATTAGTCCAACCGTTAAATTTACATAAAATACCCATTTTACCCATCTTCTTCATCTTCACCACCCTAACCCATCAGGACGGAGAGGAAATGACAATTGCTCACACTGTAACTTGCCCTCGCTCGGCCATGAAATGTTGCTAACATTAACTTATCAAAGTTCACAATTTCTATAGTTTGTTCATAAGCACACCCATCATGTTCATGACCGTTTATATTACATTGATTTTCTCTAGTAAAAAATACTACTATTACAACATTACAAGAACCACCCCTGCAGAGTGCTTTCACCTATCCATCCCCTTCCAGATTCTAACACATCTTTCTGCCCGTCTATTTTTTTTTTTTTTGTTCAGGACACTAACAATCATTTGTGAGGCAAGATAAATATTACTTGTTCACACCCCAGTACAATTACCATTTTCGTATTTTCCCTCCCCGGTCAAGGTCAATTTGTTGTCCTTGTTAGGGCAGGAATCACATCTGCTTATATCACAAAGACTCCGGACTTGTGGAGGGTCTGATTCTAGACGGCATCTGCGGCATTCCTAGTGATTCACCACCAAACCTGTATCTCAAGGAATCCCGGGCGTTATGGACATTTGGTTCATGGATATGTCAAATTTATCAAGATCAAGACCATCTTCGTAACTAATGGCCATCCCACCATCAGTAGCGTCTTCCCTGTCATTATCATCCTCGGCATCATCTTCATCTTCATCTACCTTCACTCATCCTTCATCGTCATCATCTTCATCGTCGTCATCATATGTAGTTCTCACCAATGACCAGAATATGAAGTTTGGCCGGATGAATCTGCAGAATGAACGAACAAATGATAAAACTTGGGAAAATTTTCCACATGAAGAATATTGCCAGAATACACAAAGTTAATGTTGGAAGTTAATTAAAATCAAAGGGACGATAATAAACCTGTCAGATTTCTTCAACAAATATGGGTCAAAGGGAAAGAACGTGTCCAGCCTTTCCAAGCCACCAAAAGCCCTGGAAGATTCTGACTCGAGCAGACCATAAAAGAAAAGGCCTCAGACACACGGAAAAGTCGAACTGCTTTGGCCTGACGAAGAAATTCCTCCACTATAGAAGGCAAGCAAACCTGTTCAAGACGCCAACTTAAGAATTTTACATATTCCATGAAAACGCAAATTTTCAATAGATATTGAATGAACTTGAAATCCAAAGACAACAAGAGAAGCAGAGTAATAAAGACGTAAAAAGACATGCACATTATTGAAGACACAAATTTGTTCTACAAAGTTATTGCTGAAATTGAAGAGGGTGAAAACATTGTTTCACCTCTAATGGGTTTAGTGGATGCTTCAAGATTGTCTCTATTGGCATAAGGAAAAGTTGTGATTTGAGCCTAGGAACAGCCAATATTGATCTCATACGGAAACAAAGCACGTACATTATGGCCTGCATTCAAGTAAAAGGAGATGAATAACAAAAATTGCAATCAATTCAACTTAAATAATTAAATACACACACATTCAACACATATATCCAATATAGATATTGCAATGTCTTGTTTACATGATAAATCTTATCCTTCAAGAAAAGATTTGCTACTTCAATGAATTGCAGATACTTGTTCACACTTGAACATAGCTTCATCACATACCTGGGATCCAGCATAAAATACTCTATGAGCTCGTGGATTAATTTCACCATCCTGGCCTTCACAGTATTTGGAACACCAATCAACCAAACTGAAAAACACAGAATAGCACTTGATCATAAACCCATATTCACCTTCCCCCAGTTCTCATTATTTACGTGCTTAATACTCCATAAGACATTTGTTAAAATCAAATCTCGAAAGGAGCAATACCCAAGGAAAAATTAAATCAATGCTCAACTTCATTTCGCTACATTTTCCTGGTGAAGCAAGTTAAAGCAAAGCTGTATAGTTCTTTGTGTTATCGTTAATTTATTTTTAAAATCCAGTCACAATATCATTTCATTCTAATTTATTGTAGAATTGTCAACAAGGCATGAAAAAGTTCCAAATATCCGATAGACAACCTTCATCCATAAAACTACAATTTCGTAATTATCTCAGTTTACTGCATATGAAGTTTTAATGGAGGGACGGTGAACTGTAAGCCAGGAGTAACCTCCTTGCCTCTCTAATTAACGCTCCATGGTTTGAACATCACTTCTCTTCCCCATTACAGGTGAGTTTGAAAGCTCGATCTTCTTGACAGGAGGATCAAGGAGTATGAGACGAGCCTAGGATTGTAATCAACTTTCAAAGGTAGTTAGTATTCTTATTATTATAGTTGGGACTTTCTTATTACATCTTCTGTTGTGGGAACTTCTATAGTGTAGGATTTATTTTATGCATTTCCATCAAATTTAATTCACCTACACAAAGGACTCACAAAATAGAATATCCAGACTTCTTGATAATTGAAATTTGAAAGAATTGATAATTTCTCTTCCTGTTCTCCCTCCTCTAGCAAGCTCGTTCTTTTCTACAAGAATCATATCAGATCAAAATTATCATCCGAGTGCTATTTTTGTCGTCTCCTCAGCTACTTCATTAAGATTGTTATTTATTTTTTGATTTTTTTTATTGAAAGAAGATTTTATAGATAAGACAAAGTGGAAGAAATCCACCAAGACAACCAGAACGAACAAACACTACCAAAAAGAAAACAAAAACAAAACATGGACAAACCACCAGAAGCTGCCTTCTGAATATGGAGCAGCTCTAAAACAAGACGCCTCAAAAGGAAGCTGCAGAAACTACAAAGACCATCCTGGCAAAACTACAGACCCAACAGCCACTCCTAGGTCGTGGCTCACGGCTCACCGTAACAGAGGAGAACAACCTAAGCAACTCTCTGACCCCTATATCTTTCTAACGATTGGCCGAGGACACACCAACTCTTGTAGACACCCCCGGACGGACACAATCAGGAACACCAGTACCAATCCCCTTTCCCAGAGGCCCAATGGATAGAACACAATCTCTATTCTTTTCTTCCGCTTGAACATCAGTGCTGGGACCAGTAATTCTTGGAATGAGAAAGATGTCTTTCCATTGTGGAAATACAATTAGGTGTTGAACAAGTTGTATTTTGCTATAAATGCATTCTAACTGAATTCATTGTTCGAAGAACTAGCTTTAAAGATATGCATTTGACCGGCTATATTCTGCTCTGTAAAGTATTCACCTATGGCTGCAGGCTAGGTTCTCATGGATAGGCTCAAGAGCAACATTCTATATGGATTGGTTTATATTAGCTATGAATCATAAAGAATTCAACAAGCTATGAATTGTACAGAATTCAACAAGATCTAGAAGATAGCTGATAACAACCTTTCCAATATGGTAGCAACATAAGATGCTGACAAAAACTTTACACAAGACAAGCTATGAGTTGTAAAGAATTCAACAAGATCTAGAAGATAGCTGATAACAACCTTTCCAATATGGTAGCAACATAAGATGTTGACAAAAACTTTGCACGAGACAGGTAACTAGCAAGATATGCAACAGCACTCATTCTGCAAACAAAATTTAAGGATTAGTAACAATAAGTGAAAATTAAAAATTATGTCTAAGAACTTTGAAACCATTCAGGATACAGCCTGCAAGGACAAACAAGTTTACAGAAGAATGAGATCATTTAAAATAGAAAGATGAGATCCAAAGAAAAAGAAGAAAATGCTAGCTAACTAATATGACTGGTATGAAGAATCATATAGGCCATGTTTGGATCGAGCACTTAAGGATTTTCTTGGATTGGACTTTCTCTCTCATTGGTTCTACAATCCTTCTCTCTATCTATTTCTTACTTTTTCTTCAATCACTACAAACAGTCCCAAAAAAAAAAAAAAAAAAAAAAAAGGAAAAGAAAACTTCAAACCAGACGTGCCTAAAAATACTTCAGATACCCAAGTGTATGAATTCAGAATGAACGTAAAAATCATGGAATGTTTTCTATCCTACATTGTTATCGTTAAAACTTCAACACATTTATGCAGCAGCAATTAAGATTTTAGAATTACTTTATATTATGACTTACTGTAGGGTTTCACTAATTTTTGAGGTGACCCTTGTGCAATCATGATCTCATTTTTAGTTTTCTTAATTTTGTTGGGGGTGTGGAGCAGTGGTTGGTTTACACAGGAGGTAAGAACCTAGTTGTCCATAAGGAAATTTGTTATAGACTATAGTTGTCAAAGGCTGGATTAGGGGAATCAGTTATCCTTCGATTGTGTTTAGCCGCTTCCATCTTTCCAGAATGTTTGGATTACGGAATAGATGAAATGAAAAGATAGAATGAACGTGTGTGCGTGCAGCAATTGCTTCCTCCTGTGCTCAGTGTTCTCGAATCTCGATGTTCTCCTATTTCTGGGCTAGTCAGAACACTGCAACACGGATTCCTTCCCATTTTCATTTATCCTCCCTCAACAAATACATTAACGAAGCACCATTATTGTTGTCAAAAATCGATGTTTCTACGCATTTAACCTTGAAAGTTAGAACACTAGCCTTCTTATCTCAAGCACATCATTCACCACCATATCTGCTGCACTAATCGTAATTCCTCAAAACATCAAAGCACTACCACAACATCACAGGATCACAATCCTGATAAGCATCATCCTAACTTCAAAAATCCCTCTTCAACCTTCCTCTTCGGCCTCTTTACCACAGAACAAATTATTAAAGCTTTCAACCCATAGTGCCAATTTCTCGATAACTTTCTTCAACTTTGTTTGCATCAAAGCCCTGATGCCTCCACAATTTTGTATCTCAGGCCTTGCCATGTCGTCGGCACCACCACTGAAAGTAAATTTTATGCTAGAATTGTCACTTAAGACAGCAATGGCACACCATTCTGTACTAAGGTTGCCGAAACAGTTGTTCGAGTAACGAGATGTAGGTTTAATATTTGCGTGATCATTATATTGCTCAAACAAAAGCATTTTTGACATATCTTGTGCGCAAGCTCTATAGAGTTTTCTAAATTCACGATAATACAAGCCAGCTTGTTTTCATTAGGCCCACCATGTCAGAAATAAGACCAAGTAAAATCAAAGCCAAGCACGTTTTCCATCTGAACAGGTCCAGTACTTCGACAGGCTTGAACTGTAAGCTAATTAACTGGCTGCTCTGAGGAGTTTCTGACACACAGAGACATATGGAAAAGAAATAAGTATCCTTTGACTTTCATTTTGCAGCTTACTTATTTTGGACCATGTGTATGCTGCATCTTGATTCGGTCTCTCATGCTCCATAAACCCTAAGCAATAATAAGCGGCTATTTTAGAGGCTAGAATCCAGGAGAAAGAATACTATCAGTAAATATCAAAATGACTAGCCAGGGAGTTGAGGAACTTCATAAAAGAGTATAGGGAGGCAACTACTATCAGCCACTACTCATGTGCTTTCTCCCACACCATATCTACCGGAAATGCTTCATCCAGCTCCATTAGCACCTCCATCCCCAAGCAAACGCTGGTATATAAATCTGAGATCAAGGTCAGAACTAAAATGGAACAGGTAAATATGGTGAAATAAGCTTCTATTGCAAATCTATTTATGTACATTGATCAATGCAAATTTTAAGTGAACGTGTACTACTTGTTGAATGAGCGTTCACTTACAGGTTTATTCCTATTTATGTACATTGGGACCAATTCAAATTTTAAGTGAATGTTTAATTCTAGTGGAATGAGTGCTCACTAACAAGTTTATTCCTAGAGACCATTGACCCCTTGTGGCTATCAACATTCGCCTACTTGGCGGGCAGGCCTTACTCCACAGAGAAAGCTAAATTGACTCCAATAACATTCTGATAAGACATGAAGGATGAACTTACTGCAAACCTGATTCCACTAAGCTTTCACAGGAATATGTTCAGGCTTCAAAACTTTCACCAAGGTCCAAAGTCTAGATTGACTATACTTGAGATTCCTCAAGTGGTCCCCTTGGAGCCAGATTAAGGAATCGTATCAACAGAGGATTGCATGCAAAATCAATGGACTGCAGGCTGATATGATTATGATTTAATGACACACAATTTTGATGGGCTTTCCAGTGCACACTCCTATATGAAGTGTCTTGGAAAAAAGATGATATACAGCAGATCGGTCTGACAATAGACCCAAAGTAGTTAACAAGATCACTTCAGAACCTACAAGTTTGTTTATAGATGTGAGAAGCTCTGTAGAGCGAAAAACTTTATGTTGGAGATACAATTCAAGAAACACGAGGGAAAGCTTAGGCTAGCGCAATTCAAAGGAGAAGTGCAAATGTATAACCATAACATGATTCTCTTGCCGTGAGTTCATCAGACTTTCCTCCATCCTGGGAGAATGATGCGAGAGCATCTAGGATTTTAGGAATAATTATATTAATATTACTCTTTGGTATAGAAATCCGTTGCCATTTTTGCATACCGTGTTATAATTTCTTTCCTTTGTCATCATGATATTAGCTTCCCACTGTAACGATATATCATGTATTAATAGTCAGGGGTTCGATTAGTTGGAAATAGGTTCCCCTTTGGATGTATGTCGCTTCCACCTATGAGGTAAGATCAACTATGCCTTCAACCTTGAATGCTGGATATCAGGTAACAGGCCCTCCTTATCAGTTAATGACTTCAGCATCAGAGATTCCAGTACAAAAATTGATTAAATTAATGATAATAAAGAGGCGGGAGCCTAAAATTATGCGCAAGTTTTACCTCCAAACTGGGGAAAGGCAGTGTCTGTGAAGATATAAAAAGCCTGCTCACGAATTTCGCCCCACAGTATTCAGGATTTAATGAACAGGCATAGAACATCACAAACTACAAAAAGAAACTTCAAGTGAGACAACTTTCATGTAGTTTTGCTATCAGATTTGACATTTCTTTCCAAGCTCTTCGAGGAAATTAATTATGGAAAATGTGCTAGGAAATAAAGACATTGAAGACGGGCACCTATAAGAGATGGTTGTTCAGCACATTAATTAATGCGAGAGTGAGATTAGTCAATTACCTGGGCAAATTTTGACTTGTATGCATTCAGCACAGTACTCTCAAATGACTGGAGAAGAACTTCAAATACCTGAAACCATGGCATTTAAAACAAATATACACAGATTCAGAATTTAAAATAGAAAAAGTAAATTGATTAATATAGGAAATAATGATTGCATCATTACCTGAACCAAGCGCCCACTTTCATGACAGGATTTAAGGTGTTCAAAGGATAGCACCATCATGCTATCCAACTTTTCAGCAACTACGTTCCCCAAAGAACCTTTCGACCAGAATATTCCTTGGGAGGCTGGAAATGGACACAATTTGTATAGAGAAAAACTGATTAGACAATAATACTATTTAGAATACTATAAGTGATAATAAGTAAATCGCTTACAGAACAATTCTCCTTCTCCTCCAAACCAAACTCAAATCACTTTGAAAGTTTAGTAAATGGGGAATCAGAGAGACCGCAAACCAAATATACAAGAAAGTGGGAATACTAATGAGTGATATGAGTGGCAAAGCAATATCCTTAGAGACGTAGATGATAAAGTCATATTTTTGCTAAAGAGTAGATAGAAAGGTGGCCCACAGAATTCTCTCCAGTGGAGTCGTAGCAGCAGTGACATTCAAACAAACTGGGAAAAACAAAAAGATAAGATATGAATATAGGCATATAGATCACCTCATCCATGTCTATCTCAGTATCATCTAGAGGCCGTTCCATATCTTCTAGCTCCATCTCAAGATGCCTTTACTAGGATCATCCTGTAAAATTTCATCCCATCCTATTTCCACCTAAAATAATTGCCAAAGCAAGACAAAAAATCAGTAAGTGCAAATATTTCTTTTAGCTTACAAATATTATAAGAAGTAATCCAAAATAACTCACGTCAAGATCTATCAGCCTATTCACCAATTCTAAGAGCATAGAACTTCCAACAAGTTCTCCCATAGCACCACTCTCCAGTCTTAACATGTTCTCCGCGTATATCACAATCATCTGCAAAAACAGAATAGTATAGCTCAAGATAACATTATCCCGGAGAACAACATATGGACTTAAATGGAAAATATGGCATCAAAATGTTGTTTTTATGAGCTTAGAGCTCGAAAGAATATAAATGGCAAGACAGTACATAGTGTAGGGTGAACAAGAAGAGTATGCAAACAATAAAAATTCCTAGTCTGCAGGTGCTATTTTAAGTATAATAAAAAACTCACAGGTTCCTTGGTAAATATGTTCGGCACTCTCTCCCTGATAATTTGCTCCAGTCTCAACGGTGAAAGAGGCACTAAATCGGCAATATCTTTCAGTGCCGAATGCACATGGTTAAGAACTTGCTCTTTTTTTGCAAGTCCTCGTGGCTGCTTCAATAACTCAAGGAACGAATAAGGTGGCATAAAATTGCTTACAAGCATATCCAGGCATAAGTCTACATATTTTCCACTTGACGAAGCCTGCAGTTTAGTGAGAAATAATCACAAAGAAGGAACCACGTATTCGGCAAATTAACCTTTTAAAGGGCATAAAAAGCGACGTACCAATGATATAACTAATTCAACCAATGCATCCATCACATCAGGCCCGTAGTTCCACAAGCTCATTCCACATATCTGTAAAAGTTGAAACACTCAACCGCAAGTATAAGTGCAAAACCGTCACAAAGAAAAACAAAAGATGGACTCATAACTCACAGCAGAAAGAAGAGACCGGTGATGAACGATATCTATATAGGAAACTGCTCCAGAGATTGCCTTCAAACTAGTCTATTAAGCAAAAAGACGAGAACATGGTTTAGCATGGAGTCACCCAAATATTCCTCAAAAATCAGGTTTATTTTGAGTAACAAACTAACAAGTTGCTTAACTAAACATACCACAAGCAGGGCGACCTCATCAGGGCCAAGTCTTTGATTGTGATGCAAAACTCCAATCAGCTCGTCATAATGACCTGTGTCACCCTGATACAATGGCGTTCATTCAGTACTGCTTATTCATTACTTATCACAGAGTTATACAAAGCAAGCATCAGCTAATAATTCCCTCCCTCCATCCCAAAAGACGGTCCTATGTTGACTTTTTTCGTCCACTTGATTAAACTTTGACGAAAGACATAAATATTTACTTGTCCTTACGAAATTCGCAAGCTATTAGTGAGATTATTATCACCATTATTTGGAATTTTATTACCTAAAACATAATAAATGTATGTTAAATAGTGATTTGATATTTTAGTGTGTTGACTTTCCAATAGAGGAAGTGGACTATTTTTTTCCTTGAGACAAATGGAGTACATTTCTATATACAGGAACCGTTACTCAACAGTCTACACAATGCAGTAATAGATTGAAATCAAGAACACTGTTTTAGCAGAGTCAGCATAACTCTGCTTTAGCAGAGTCATCATACCTCTCTACTATACAAAAACTAAGTGCTCGATTGGTACGAGGCAATCGTGAGTTCTTTTCCATGGCATTTAAACTATCATGGAATGAAATTTGTTCTACAATGGAATGGAATGACCATAGCTCGTTTGGAACAAAACAAAAGCAATTTCTTTCCATGTTATTTGAACTATCACGGAATGAGATATGAACAAAAACGGCATACAATAGAATTTGTTGTTGCCTACCAAACGAGCACTAAATTTCTCAGTAAAATCCGTTTCGGAGAGCTAAATATAACGAATTCCCTTAGCTATTACCGTACCAAAACCTCCATGAACATACACCCTAAACAGAAAAGCAAAAAGATTAAAGAAACTTTAAACCCACAATTTTTTTATATAAATTAAACTATTGACCCATAATCAATTAATCAGCAGCCATTAGAATAGAGTATGTGAAGCGTACCGAAGGAACCAATTTGAGGGCGTCCCGGATACGGTAAGCCAATTCTAAGTCACTGAAGTTGGCGTCTTCCATTGAAGCTTGCTCCCCAGATGCTAATTGCACTCCCATAGCCAACTCCTAATGAAACCCAACAAATTAAACCTAACAAAGAGAACACCCCCCCTCCCAAAAAAAAAAACTAGCATATATATACACACAGTTACGTACAAATACGGAGAGGTTCAAATGAGGGTTGAATCGAACCTGGAAGGTCTGCGGGCGTTGAAGTTTGTGATTGCAAAGGCGCAACTTTGTTTGTTCTGTTTCTCTCTCAGACTGTTGCCGCCACTGCCAGCCAGACCAACGGGAGAGGAAGAAAGAGTGAAGGTGTTTTACAATGCCCTAACTCAACCCCAACTCAGATCCTAACCCTAACCCTTGGTTTAAACTTTTCTGATTCGCGCACTTCACCCCTTCAAACTTTCATTCTCATCGGTTCGTGAATTAATTAATTACAAAAGAGCACAGTTCGCACACTAGCTAACTACCGGATAAGATTTATCATCTTCTAAACTTTTACGTTATGTTTTTCCTTTTTAGATAAATAGGAAGTAATCCCTCTTTCCTCACGCGTATACTTCATTTTCTATATTTTTTTGATTTTTTTTAATTTTTTAATCAAACACAAATAAACCAAATCTTTAATCTCCCTCTCTTCTTGTCTGCCTCTTATTAACAAAAAACCAAAAATATATCTTTGTTTTTCTTCAAAAAACCAGCATCACCATAAAAAAAACAGTCTAATTGTTACGTATACTTCATTTTCCATGTTTTCTTTCTTTTTTTCTTTTTTTTTATTTTTTAATCAAACACAAAAAAGCCAAATCTTCAATCTCCCCCTCTTGCCCCATACAAAACCTCGAGCATACACTGATCTGGTCGCATATTAACACTGTGCTATAGGCACGGGCACAAAGACCTCGTCTATATTACAATAGTATATTAACAATTTGCAACATGTTTCTAATTCCAACCAATCAAATTTAAAGCAACTTGGTCAAAGGTCGCTAGTCACTAATTTTTGCAACCAATTTCCAACACCCAACACCATGTACCAACTATTAGCCTTGGGAATCCAAGAGAGCAATGGTCTCAAGTCGGTAAAAAGTTGCAAAATTTCCTCACTTCTGTTAGCCAGGCCTAGGTTGCACCTTGGAACACATGATTGCATCTCCTTAAAGTGTACGTATTAATAAAGTGTCCTCTCACACTTTATTTTTCCAATGAGATGGCTTTCCACATTCTCATGCTCTTCAACTATAATGTCAAGTTGCTCACTTTGCACATTAATTTCCCATTCACTCAAAATTGTTATTGAGCAAATAAATACACTAATTACATCTACTCGAATCGTATATTAACAATTTGCTACTTGTTTCTAATTCCAACCAATCAAACTTAAAGCAAAACTTAGTCAAAGGTTGCTAGTCACTAATTTTTGCAACCAATTTCCAACACCCAACACCATATACCAACTATTAGCCTCGAGGATCCAAGAGAGGAATGGTCTCAAGTCGGTAAAAAGTCGCAAAATTTTCTCACTTCTTTTCTGCTCTACTTCACAAGAAAATCAGTTAGGCACCAAATGATTCTTTCTTTGGCCGCACAAAAGTGGCTGGACCGCACTGACCCGCACGATGCGTACGTTTGAAGTGCAAAGTGCGTCTTTAAAGTGTCGAATGCGACCTGAACGTGCGCGCTTGGGTTCGAATGGTGGAAACACCATCGTCACAGTTGCTTTGTGTTTAGCCTTCGGCTAACACATGTGACTAGGTTGCACCTTGGAACACATGATTGCATCTCCCTAAAGTGCACTTATTAATAAAATGTCCTCTCATACTTTATTTTTCTAATATGGGATATGACTTACATATTCTCATTTACTTTTTAACTATAATGCCAAGGTGCTCACTTTGTGCATTAATTTCTCATTCACCCAAAATTGGTTTTAAGCAAATAAATACACTAATTATATTTACTCCAATCATAGATTAACAATTTACAACTTGTTTCTAATTCTAATCAATCGAACTTAAGTCAAAACTTGGTCAAAGATTGATCATCACCAATTTTCGCAACCAATTTCCAACACCTAACACGATGTACCAACTATTAGCTTCGGGAATCAAAAAGAGGAATGGTCTCAATTCGGTCAAAAGTTGCCAAATTTCCTCACTTTTATTCAGTTCCACAAGAAAATTAGTTGGGCACCGAATGATTTTCTCTTTTTGGTTGGCACAGAAGTGGCTGGACTTCACCGACCCGCACGATGCATATGTGCGAAGTGCAAAGTATGTCTTTAAAGCACCCAATGCGACCTACACATTCGCGTGCGCGCTTGGGTTCAGATGGTGTTTCACACAATTCTCGCAACTGCTCTATGTTAGCCTTCGGCCTATGTTGCACCTTGGAACACATGATTGCATCTCCCTAAAGTGCACTTATTAATAGAGTGTCCTCTCACACTTCATTTTTTCAATATGGGATATAACTTTCTATATTCTCATTCGCTATTCAACTATAATGTCAAGTTGCTCACTTCGTGCATTCATTTCTTATTCACCCGAAATTGGTTCTGAACAAATAAATACACTAGTAGATTAACAATTTGCAACTTGTTTCTAATTCAAACCAATGGAACTTAAGTCAAAACTTGGTCAAAATTTGTCTCAATTTTTACAACTAATTTCCAACACCCAACACGATGCACCAACTACTAGCCTCGGGAATCAAAGAGAGGAATAGTCTCAAGTCAATCAAAACTTTGATTCTTTCTTTGGCCGGCACGGACGTGGTCTCAAGTAATGGCTTTTTCACTCACAGTAGTTTGCGCGTGGCTTTTTACTCAGGCACGGTCTCTCACGTGGTGGGTATTTCTACGATTTTACGATTGTTCAGTATTGTTATATATCAAACGATTGTGGATGGACATTTCAACGTATTATACTCCTTCCACTCTTAAAACAAATATATTGTTTGATTCGACACATATATTTTTTAAAAATAATAATTGACTTTATTATAAATATCGTTATGTTATGTATTTTCTTTTAAAGTTCATGAGCTAGTAGGATCCACCATTAAAGTAACAAGAAAAATAAGAGTAAAATTGTAAACTTAACTTCCTAAAAAATATATATTAGAAAGTGGACATTTTTTTGGAACAGATAAAAAAAAATGTGGACTTTTTTAAGGAACATATGATGTATGTGTTTGTCTTTTCTTTTGATTTGCTATTATGATAGATTATGGTCCTCTACTTTAGACCCACTTTCTGGGGAGAGTCGAATATGCGATTAGATATGCTAAATTTTATATCGCTCTGTTCTAAAATAAATATACCCTATAGGTGTCGATATATCACTCAATGATCGTTGTTGGAAGTTTCAATGCTTCATGTTTCGCGGTCGTTGATCTTTTGATTTGCAATTGTTATAAGCTATACTACTAGAATGTTGCTCATTAGCGACGAAAATGGTACCGACGAAAACATCCCTCGGTAATTACCAACGGCCATTTAATCATTACCAGCGAAAAAGTTGTGATTACTGCAGTCTACAAAGACTTATATCAAATAGCCATGATCATAAAACAGGCAAACAAGCTATCAAGAAGGATCAAACATCTATGAAGAAGACAAAAAAAACTAAAGGAAGCAACAAACAATTTTGATCACATAAAATCATTGAAGGATTGTCACTATTGTCCACCCAAAGAGTCCATATTTGAAAAATCTAACAAATAAATGATATATTAACATTATTATTACTAGGAAACAAGGGCGGAACCCTGACAAATTTTATTGATAACCAAAAAATAATACAGAGAGGGGACAACCAGCCTTGCCCTAAAAAGGGAGGACAAAGGAGCCTTACCTCGAAACAAAGATACAACGGGGGCTTAATGCCTGACCATTTTGGATGCCCAAGGGCTACAATAGATAAGCAAATAGAAAAAAAGATTTTTACCCATAAGAAAATGAGAAGCAAAGATAAGCTCTACAAGTCTAGATGCAAATCAATAGAGAGACGAGCTTCGTAGTTACCCGCCTTTAGATGAGACACTAACTCCTGCTTAATATAGGTTATAACCTGTCTAGGGGAAGAGATTGTACCTTCAAAAACTGCTCTATTCAGGTGCTTCCATAATTACCACAAAATTAAAGAAGGCATACAGATATGAACTGGAAAGACCATAGAAATAAACCACCATGAGAAACATGTTTGACAAACCGAAAGTGAATAAGCAGAGATCTTGAAGTGTTACTGAAATAGGTCCACAATTCCTGGGCAATAGAACTTGTGAGGAAGACATGAGAAAAAGTTTCGGAGTGGCCCGTAGTACAACAAACACATTTTGAAGCTAGGCTAAAGCCTTTCTTGAGAAGGCCTTCATCAATAGGAAGTTTCAATTGGAATAATTTCCAAAGGAATATGCTTATGTGTTTTGAAAGCATTTTGTGCCAAATATAATTAGCAGAGAAGAGTTGGATGGTGAATACGGACACATTGCCATGCTGAGTTGAGACTAAATTTTCCATTAAAGGTTGTTGTCCACCGAGCAATGTCAATATGGTCAGACATCGTGATTTTTCGAGCCTCTATTTCGAGGATGGCAGCAGTTGGAAGGAGGGTGGAAGTAACCGGGTGCAACTGATCATGGGATTGGAAAAACTCTTAGACAGTCTCTAAATAGAGCACTCACCCTTTGCCAATATCCCATTCGATAAACTACTCAATCAAACATATCGCAATAAGCAAACGGTTCCAAATATGAGAGCCTTTAATTTGAGTGGTATAAGGATGGGAATGGCAAAAATATTTGGCTCAAAAGAAGCAAGATCAAATATTATCATTAGTTTAAAATTTCCACCAAAGATTCACTAAGTAGGCATTAATAATATCTTTCAAGGCTCTAATCCCTAAAACCCCTTCTGCAGTGGGTAAGCAACAAGTTGACCAAGAGACCTAGTGCGCTCTCATTTTCTCTTCGATTTGACCCCAAAAGAAATTGGATAGAATCGATTCAATTGACTTGACAAGCCCTGCTAGAGGATCCATAATGGCTAACTGGTAGATAGATATGGAGTGAAGGACATGCTTAATAAGAGTGAGTTTACCGGCGGAATTAAGGAGGTTCCCCATCCATGTGCCAATCTTGTTACGAAGCTTGAGCAATAAGGGATCAAAAATTTTCTTCACCCGTTTACCAATATAAAGAGGGCAACCCAAGTAAGTCAATGGAAGAGTCTTACGAGAATATCCCAACCTAAAAGCAATATTAGATATACGACCTGTGGGGAGAGACAGGCAAGTAATAAAACAACTCTTCACAACATTTATAAGTTGACCTGAACAACCTTCATAATTCGAGAGAAGATCTTTATGCTTTTGAATGGATCAACTATTTCCATTACAAAAAATAAGAACATCATCCACGATGAGATATAATAGGGCAGTCAATCGCAGTTGAGTAAGCTACTTGATGATGATTACGATGAAGATCATTCAAAGCACAACTCAAAACCTCAGCAGCTACGATAAAAAGACTAGGAGAGATAGGATCACCTTGTCGAAGGCCCCTAGTCGATTGAAAAAATCCCACGGCCTCACCATTAACCAGTGTTGAGGGTCGATTTCAGCCTTGCGAACAAGATCGTAACACAACCGAACAGAATGTTATTACAAAATAGAGACCTAATACAATTAAGCTAGGAGGATCCTCACAAGACGCTCGAGTATTACAGTATAAAAGGGGAAAGTGGGTCATAGATCTGTCTACTAAGGGACTAATCAAAAAATCTCTAAGGTTGCAACTTGTAAATCAAAACAGAGCAAAACAAAACACAGAGTAACATGTTAGACAAGAAATAGAAGGGGGTAAAACACGCCAAGAATGAAACGAGCAAGAACACGCCGGTGATACTTCACCAACTCGCTGTCACAGGTGGTTAACACCTCGGCTATTGCTACTTTTCGACTCAGTCACCCTTTCTCAGTTCAAGTCCACCAACGAGTCCCACTAAGTCTCTAACACAGTCCACTAGCCCTCAGAGAAGACAACTCACTTACACCCCAAAATCGCTCCGGTGGTCGCGAAGAAGACATGACCGGACAGCTCCTTCTCACAGCCTCTCTCACCTACCTTAACACTCAGTTCACCGAAGGAGACCCCTTCAAGAACCCAAACCCAGATGGTTACTCTCACACACTCACAAGGGGAAGAGAGAATAGAGAGATGGTCAATGTTTGGTGGCGGCAGTGATAAGGAGACAAGGGAGTTGTTGATCTCACTATGTAATCTAACCCTAGATATTTTCTGCTCCACCCTTACGCAATGAGAGAAGAAGATCTTTAAGTGATGGCTGCTAGGGCATAACAAGGGAGCGACCAAAGAAGAATCTGGAAGCCCCAATCGATTTAGCGCTCACTATTGGGAGGGCCGCCAAGGGCAGTGGGCTGGGGTGAATGGGCTTTTACTTTGGGCTGCCCATTAAAGCTTGGGCCAAGCCAACAAAATACAACAATCTTCACCTTGAAAAAAGTGCTGGTCAAAGACTAAAGGGACTCAAAGGACTTTTATAAAAAATAGGGTTCATCATCACCTATCCCCCACTTGATCCAACACACAGCTGGACCAAGCGAGGAAAAAAATCTATCTTGCTCCACCGTACGAAGCAGAAACAAGATAGATACCTCAGCCGCCACAAAGAAAGCCGAGGATTTACAATGGGGTAACAACATGCTCGGAAAATCACCCAGTATCAAATTTTAGAATTTTTAAACAGGTTTGAAATTTTGTAACAGGTAAGCATTTAGTGCCCATGTCCGCAGGATTAAGGTGAGTAGGAATTTTTTCAAGAAGGACTAGACCCTTATCAATCACATCTCAAAGGTAATGAAACCTAACATCTATGTGTTTCGTCCTATCATGAAAAATAGAATTTTTGCAAAGTTGAATTTCAGATTGACTATCCGAAAAAAACTACAATTTTGTCCTTTAAAAAACCTATTTCAGAAATTAATCCTTTTAACCATGTTGCTTCTTTGAATGCTTCAGTAATAGCAACATACTCGGACTCAGTCATAGATAATGCAACAATAGATTGAAGTTGGGATTTCCTGCTAACACATGCTCCACACAAAGTAAACACATAGGAAGTAGTGGATTTCCTACTATCTATAGCATTAGCATAGTTGGAATCTATATAACCTTTTAATTTCACACCATCAACACATTTGGAAAATTTCAAACCATAATTCAAGGAGTATTTTAAATATCTCAACAACCATTTAACAGCTTGCCAATGTGGCATAACATGATTGGACATGTATTTACTCAAACAGCTTAGGGCATAAGCTATGTCGGGTCTTGTGCTAACCATTAAATACATGACAGATCCTATGACATTTGAATATGGTACATTTTCCATTTCTTTAATTTCAAATTTAGATTGGGGAGACTGATTTTTACTTAGGATGAAATGACTAGCAAGAGGCACATTGATAGATTTTGCATTTTGCATTTTAAATGTACTCAACGTAGGAAATCTGATTAAGAGAAATCGTGGAGTTTTTTCTATCCCTAACAATGCTCATACCCAAAATCTTTTTAGAATCTCCTAGATCTTTCATGTCAAAATTTTTGCAAAGACATTTTTGCACATGCTCAATTGACTTAATACAAGGACTAATCAAAAGCATATCATCAACATAAATTAATAAGAACAAATGTGCAACACAATTAACTTTAAAATACAAGCAATGATCATAAGAGCTACGTTTAAAGTCCAAAGATTGCATGCACGTGTCAAATTTCTTATTCCACATTCTAGGAGATTGTTTTAGCCCATACAAAGATTTTTTCAATAAACATACATGTTCAGGATTTTTCTTGTCAATACAACCCTCAGGTTGTCGCATGTAAATTTTTTCATCCAATTCACCATGTAAAAACGCAGTTTTAACATCCATTTGTTTTAACTCCCAATCAAATTGTGCAACCAAAGCAAGCATCACTCTAACGGTAGTGAATTTGACAACCGGGGCAAAGATTTCCGTATAATCTATCTCATCCTTTTGAGTAAACCCCTTAGCAACTAACCTAGCTTTGTATCGCACAGGTTCAAATTCATTTTTGACCTTAAACAACCATTTACAATCAACAAGAGAGCAATTTTTAGGTTTGGGCACAAGTGTCCAAGTTTGATTAACATGCAAGGAATTCATTTCATCCATCATAGCATTCAACCACTCCATAGAATTAGCAGATTTCAAAACTTCTTGATAAGTTTTGGGTTCACAACAATTGTCAATTGATTCAAAAACGCTGAACACATAAGAGGTCATATCATCAAATCTAGAAGGTTTTCTAATCGTACGTCTAGGCCTATCCCTAGCAAGTTGATAGTCATCTAGATTTTGATTTTCAGGAAATTCAATTCTATCATCTTCCTCAATTTTAGTTTCAGCATTTAGAAATTTCTTCATTCACAGTTTTAGTTTCAGCTTGCACATTTTCTTGGTTTATAGCATTTCCAGTTTCATTTTCAAATTGTGCACTAATATCAAAAGGATCAACAACAAAGGGATGCTCCACCGTATTGGGAGCATGGGGAGGGGGGTCATTATCAGCAGGTGCAGGTTCAACAGGAAGCAAAGAAGGAAATTCATCTTCATTAAACACGACATCCTTACTAATGATGACTTTAAAACCAGTTTCCTCTTTTAACCACAACCTATATCCTTTCACCCCATCCAGGTACCCTAAGAAAACGCATCTAACCGCTTTCGGATCAAGTTTGTCTTTCTTTTGATGTGCGTAGGCAGCACAACTGAAAACACGAAGATTAGAGAAACCAATTTCTTTAAGTAAAAACAGCCTCAGGACATCTACCATTTAAAGGGACCGAAGGGGACCTATTAATGATATAGGCAGCAGTCAAAATTGCTTTTCCCTAAAATCGTTTGGAGAGACCCGAGGTTTCTAACATGGCCCTAACACGGTCTAATAGGGTTCTATTCATGCGCTCAGCAACACCATTTTGTTGTGGGTTGTACGGCACAGTTTTGTGCCTTTTAATACCATTTTCAAGGCAAAAGGTGTCAAACTCGTGATTGCAAAATTCTAACCCATTGTCAGTCCTAAGAACTTTAATCTTCTTCCCAGTTTGATTCTCAATTAAAATCTTCTAGTTTTTAAACTTTTCAAAGGCATCAGATTTGTTCTTCATTAAAAAAACCCAAACTTTTCGTGAAAAGTCATCAATGATGGACAGGAAGTAACGGTTTCCACCTTGAGTGGGCACACTCGATGGCCCCCAAACATCCGCATAGATGTTGTCAAGAAATTTTTTACTTGAAGTTTTGTTTAAGGAAGGGGGTGAAAAACTGACCCTATGGTGTTTGCTTTTCACACAAGTCTCGCAAAAAGGTACACTAGAAAATTTTTCATTTCCAAAAACTCCATTTTTGTGAAGTATCTCTAGACCTTTGTTACTCATATGACCTAAACCTCTTTTGCCACAAAATAGTTTTGTCATCTTTTACTACATTAGCATAATTCTCCACAAGAGACACAGGATTAGCATTGCAAACATATAGATTTTTTCGTTTTTCAACTTTGAAAATCACTAACGATCCTTTAAAAATTTTCATAACACCCCTTCCCTACCTACCTTCTAGCCCATCGTCTTCCAATGAAGCACTTGATATCAAATTGTTACATAAATCAGGAACATGTCGGACATTTTTAAGAGTCAAAGTATTTCCAGAAGCAAATTTTAAACAAATTTCACCAATTCCAGCAATATGGCATTTCTTTTCATTCGCCAATGAAACTGATCCAGTTTTAACTTCATTGTAAGCAGAAAATAGGCTTTTAAAAGGTGTCATATGAAATGTACATGCAGAATCAATTAACCACTCATTTTCACATGCAGAATTAGAGTTCACAGAAGTCGCAACGGATTCAAAAGATTCTACCACCATAAACACATTTGCATCATCTTCACTCCCTGAAGCCATATTATAGTCATTTTGCCCATTTTGGTTTTGATTGAAATTTTTTCTTTTAAGATTAGTGCACTCTTTCCTAAAATGTCCTGTTTCTCCACAATTGTAGCAATTTCTACCTCTTGTTCTAGACTTTGACCTATTTTTGCTCCTATTCTTTTTCTTTTCATGATTTTGGTTCTTATTCTACCCATTGTTTCTATTTTGAGTCCTCCCTCTCACCATATGGACCTCACCGGATGTCGACGATTTACCCTTATTAGCTTTTAATTCTAATTCCTTACTTTTTAACCCATTTATAACTGTGTCAAGGGTCAAAGCATCTCT
Organism: Platycodon grandiflorus; assembly: GCA_016624345.1. Taxonomy (NCBI): domain Eukaryota; kingdom Viridiplantae; phylum Streptophyta; class Magnoliopsida; order Asterales; family Campanulaceae; genus Platycodon; species Platycodon grandiflorus. The sequence continues at coordinate 37,712,805 of CM028367.1, read as the reverse complement.
ACCATATTTGTTTGCAGATTTCACATCAGCATAGGATTCAGGAATGGCATTAAGAAGCACAATAGGTGTATAATCGTCAATATGTTTGTCACTGGTTTGTTTGATGTCTTGTACCAGTTTAGTGAAAACATCAATGTTGTCATCCATTTCTTTGCCTAGGTCAAGTTTGAAGCAAAAAAACTTTTCTAGAAGATATAGTTTGTTTGGCAATAAAGTTTTAAAATAGAGTTCTTCTAGTTTTTCCCAAAGAGCTTTCGCGGAGTCTAGCTTGCCTACTTTTCGCAAAACAGAGTCGGACAGTTTTAAAATGATGGATGAATATGCACATGCATCCATTTCAGCTATACTTTCCTCCGTATCATTTTCAGAAAATTTTAATGTTATGGCCTTGAAAACTTTTTCTTTAATTAAGATACCTCTCATTTTCTGTTGCCATATCGAAAAATTTATTTTTCCATTAAAAGGGATCTAGACTATACGTGGAAGTGGAAGAACTTGCCATTTTAAAACACAGAAAAAAAAAAAAAACTGGAAACAATGAATCACACAACACAGAATCAAACCAAGTAGAATACTAAAACAGTTCAGAGTGTTAACAGGTTCACAGCATGCAACAGATCTATCCACAACTAAGCAGGATATCACACAACTCAGAATAACAGATCTAACATGCAAACACCTTAGCAGATCAGAGGCAAAATAGAAAGAAGAGAGAAAAATATCTGTAGATCTAAAACAAAAAAAAAGAATGAAAGAGGCTCACCCAAAAATCCTTGACTAGGGTTTCTATTTTTGAATTTAGATTGAAGGGAGCCCATGAAGCGGGCTGTTGACCACCATACGCGAAGACACAACCTTGACTCTGATACCACTATTGAAGGTCGATTTCAGCCTTGCGAACAAGATCGTAACACAACCTCGCAGAATGTTATTACAAAATAGAGACCTAATACAATTAAGCTAGGAGGATCCTCACAAGACGCTCGAGTATTACAGTATAAAAGGGGAAAGGGGGTCACAGATCTGTCTACTAAGGGACTAATCAAAAACCTCTAAGGTTGTAAACTGTCAATCAAAACAGAGCAGAACAAAACATAGAGTAACATGTTAGACAAGAAACAAAAGGGGGTAAAACACGCCGAGAATGAAACGAGCAAGAACACGCCCGCGATACTTCACCGACTCGCCGTCACAGGTGGTTAACACCTCATGTTATTTGTTTATTCTATTTTGTTCACTTTATTTTTTGTAATATGTTTAGTGTTACATGTTTTATTTTCTAACATGATTATCTTATTAAGTAATTATTTTATCTTTGTTACATGTTAAAAAATAGTACATGCTTTATTTTTGTTACGTGTTTTTATATAACATGTTTATATGTTAGGTGTATTTTATATATGACATATATAAATTGTCGTGTTTTATTTTATTTAACATGTTAAATGTTACATTTTTTTATTTTATTTACCATGTTAAATATTATTTGTTTGATTTATTACGTAATTACGTGTATATACTGCTCATACTAACACTTGCATGTACAAATATATTCATTTGTTCGGGCAAGGTCGCCAAAATTTATTATTTATAATACTTATTTATTTATTTATTTTTATTTATTCATTCTTTGTACTCCCGGGGCTTAAGTCCCACCTTCTGTTGCTTTCCTTAATTGTTAAAAAAAAAAAAGAAGAGAAAAGAAATTATTTTCAAAAATTGGAAAAATACAAGTTCTCAAAGATATTCTTTACAATTCATGTCATTCTATCAAGAAACAACAAAAATAGAACAAAATCATAAGTTTTTATAGAGTTGAACTACGGTGACCTGAGCCTCGTTTTGAGGGACGTAGGCAGCCTTCGGGTGCGGTTATGTTTTCAAAAAAAAAAAAGGGGTTTAAAAAATCTTTACAGTTTTCATTCTCTTTTAATCTCGGTAATCTTTACTACTTTAAATTCTTTTATTTATTGGTTTGTTCTTTTCTCGGGGCCCCAAATTTCCTTTTCCTGCAATTTTCAACTGCTAATAAACATCAACTCACATCACATAAATCAGAAAAAAAATAGACATTAATTCTTTTAATTGTACATACTTGTTTCACTTTTTCATTTCATATAAATGTAAAAAAAGAGTTTCTTAGATACTGCGCACACACAAGCGCACTCATTTATTTCTAACTGTTACCAAGCTTCAAACCCTGGTATAGCCACGTTAAAGTGAAACTGGGTAAGTCATGTACCCAACATTCCTTCAGCCGACACTATCCCTTTCCGCGCGATTACTAATCGTCCCCCGGAAAATAAGTCATCCTAGCCCTGCATAGCCACACATAATTCATATAGATTTCTAGGACACTTCAAAAACTGGTTGGTTCTTATTGTCACAAACATGCTTTGTCATTCCTGTGCAAAAAGACAAAAAGAAATCAAATCAAAAAAGTGTCGTCGATCGACAAAAGAATCTGTTTGATCACAGCAAAAAGAAAAAAAGATGCTGAAAAATAAACACCGACAATCAAAAAAGAGTCATACTCTCCCAAAAGAGGATTATGGTGATCAAAAGGTCGACAAACAAAGTCCTCATGCACAAGATTAACAAAGAAGTCAATGACATATGCCTAGACAATTCGGATGGTGGATCCTAAAGAGGATATAGGCCCTTCGCCTGAGATCTGTCCAATCTTGGGAAGTCAAAATACAGGTGGAATACGAAGGTCCTATATTCTGGCGAGAGAATCCACTGTTCCAGGAACGGATCACAAAGTCAAAACAAAGCATTGTCACTTGTCCAACCTTCATAGGGTGAGTCGAGTCAAAAGGAAAAGAGGAACAATAAATTATGTTGTACCCGGAAACACTTCCAGAACCTAACTCCTACCCAAACCCCTAACCTTTCAGAAACCTGGCCTTGAATTGGAGGAGGACTAGCACTGGGAGGTTGACAAAAGTTTCAAGTTTAAATTCAGAGTCAAGTACAGAAAGTTTGTGTTTGAATCAAATGGCCGATCAGGAAGGGAATACATCTGCGGGACATGACACAGGGGCTCCAAGATATACTCCAACCCACCAGTAATGCAACAGTGGATGGATCAGAACATGGAAACCATGATCACTAGGTTTTCAGCCCTTATACAAAGTCAACGGGCTAGCCATAGGACTTTACTTGTCTCCACAGGACCTGTCAACCCATCACCTTCAAGTGTGAATGCAAGTCAGCCCAATCCAAACACATACCCCACCCACCCACATGCCTATTCTCCATATCCATATTTCCTATATCCAAACACTTATCCGTCTTACCCAATTGCCTTCCCTTCTCACATGACAAATCCAATCCAAGGCCGTTCACACTTGAATCAAAATAGTCATATCCCGCAGGATCCAACTGGGCCTGTCTACCCATTTGCCGTTTATGTGCCTCACACTGGAGTGATAAACATTGTCCCTCCTTACAATGCTCCTCAAGTAGGACAGCCTCCCGCAACAACAGTTCATATCACTGATACATGGGCTGCAAGTAAGGCAGAAGTCAAGGAATTGAAAGATATGGTTTTAAAAGTTTTGAACAAATGTGGGTTTACCACACGAGTGATGACACTGCAGCCTGCTGCTATCCTACCACTAAAATTAAAAATACCTTATATCGATAAATTCGATGGGACAGGTTGCCCTATTGCACATTTGAGATCATATGTTCATGCTATGTAGTAGAGAGGTACAAGCTTTGAGGCGATGGTCTCCAATTTTCACTTAACTCTGATTGGGGCTACGAAACAGTGGTTGATGTCAGTTGATAGCACCACAATTGCTACCTGGGACAAGCTCGTTGATGAGTTTCAGAAGAGGTACAAAGACAACAACAATTGGGGAAAGAATAGTCGAGACCTTGAGTCATGCACCCAACAGAAAAATGAAACTTTCGCTGACTTCACTGAAAGATGGAGGAAGAAAGTAGCGCAAGCTCTTAAAAGACCTGACCCGGTCGAGCAATCGCGCATCTTTTTGAATAATCTTCAACCTGTTTTTTATAAACGAATGTGGTACTTGTCATATGCTGACTTCTCTGCCATCCTTGATGTTGGGTTTCGCATCGATGAAAAAATCTGGGCCAACCTCATATAGGCTCGTTCAAGCAGCTCTGATCATCTTGATATGAGCGATCCAGATCACGAAACCTACGATCACATTTTCAATGATGATGTAGTTGTCGAAGAATCCTCTTCTGAAAGTGATGACTAAGATCCCAGGAATCAGTGAACAAATGTTGGGAGTGATAGATCTCCTAAAACATATCCCTTTTGCCTATAGTGTCAATGTTTCTTGTGAAGTATGCTCACACGTCTTTTATATCATCTTTTGTTCTCAAGTCAATTGAGTCTCTAAAATGAATCTTTTCGAGTCTGTCTAAGATATCGAGTCTAGTTTGAATCCTTGTGTGATTTCTTGACCCTTGAGTCTAGCTTATCACTAAATATCCTTTGGATGTTGAGTCTTCCCAAATGATGAATTGACTCACCTCAAAAACATGATAAACATTACACGAGTCAATGATGAATCATTTCGAAGTCATGGGCTTGTAAACATTTAAACACATAAATATACACAGAGTGAGTTGAGTGTCTTGACAAAGATCATCTTCGACCCATTGCGATTGAGTTGTTATCGGCATACTGGGCTATCACCACACCTGAAAGCCTTACATTTAAACCCATCCAAGTCTTAAGCCTTACTCAAAAGCCACACCTACATTAAACTTCATCCAAGTCCCAAGCCTCGCTCAAAGGCCACACTCATTTACCACACATAACCCATAGGCCTTGCTAGCACCAAAACATTCTTCCAACCCTTGCCCGCTCGAGAGGTCATCTCCTTGAGTTTACGCCCTCTAAAGCAGGGGTTGTTCCATCCTTATATTTGTAAGGAATGACCATTCACCCGACTCATAATGAGAGAGAGAACTTTCTTTCATCCTTCTTTATTCTCTTACATATGCTTAAAAATAAAAGTCGAGAGAGCTCCTTAGGCTGAATCCCGAAGGGCAGCCTATGCAAAAAAAAAAAGAGGAGCCTCTCATGAGCAATCTTTCTCAATCACCCTCAATCTATCTCTTTCTCTATATCTCTTTCTCTCGAGTGAAACCAAACAGCCAATCATCAAGATCAAACAGCTAGCTAACCACAAAGGCCAAGCCTTCACCCAAAAAGCCAATCTCACATCCAAACCTAAACACTTGACCATTCCACCCAGGCCTAGTTGCCATTAACAGCTTTGTTTCAATCGATTATAATATGATCTGAGTCAAGCTGATTGCCAAAAAATACTTTAAAATACAATAAATGCCAAAGAGGGTCCATAACCCACCAATCTAGGGATGTTCGGCGATATAGTGAACTCAAGGTCCTCGAGTCCTCTTGGAGTCATCTTTTTATTTCTTTGAGCATACTCTTTCTGTCCTTTTTTTTTTATCGAGTCTCCCTAGGGCTTTTTGTTATCCATCTCACATAAACTCCTCAATCAAATCACCCTAGGGCACATTTTTCAATCTTTCCATACTTCTTCTAAGTCTTCTCACCAAACACCAAAACTCGAGTCACCATCACAACTTCTCAATCGAGTCTTTTGGGGCTTCAACTATTTGATCAAGGATTATTGTCTTTATCATGGCCAAAGAGCAAACAAGGGGCTGCACCCCTTTTTTAGATTTGGGATCTTTCTCACCGACGGCATAGTTGGTTCATCACTATCAAGGGACAAATATAGGGCTGCACCTATTTGATCTCCAAAGACATGAGCTTTAGACACCAATCCTGCCAAAAGAGCACAACCATGGGGCTGGACCTTCTTGATCTCTGAGTTCGGGATTTCATCACATATTCAAATTATCATACACAAGCAAGGGGCTGCACCCTCCTGACCTTCGTCATCATCATGAGTTCGTCTTGTCAGAAGGCGCGAGCTTAGGGTTGCATCCTTCCGATCTTCATATAATGATATTTCGTAATACGTTCACTGTCAAGGGACGAACAAGGGGCTGCACCCCTCCAATCTTCATAGAACGATTGTTCTATTTGATTTCACTATGCTTCCCTCTCACAAAGAGGGCATAAGTTCAGATCTCCAAACCGTTGATCAATGGTCATGGTTTGTCACTACAAACGAGGAGGTTATCTCCCCAACATATGACAGAAGTGGGCTGTGGGGCTTTTCCATGTGGAAACACAGTCAGACAGTGAATTTGCAGTGAGTTAGGAATCCATTTCGAGACACCATTTAACCAGGATCCCTTCCAAGGTCTAAGAAGGTTGACCCACCACACGAGTGATTTAAATTGAATCTGGATGCCTGTACTGGTCAAGCGACCTCAAGGACCAAAACTTCACCGACATTCATCCCAAAATTTTCATAGCTTATATATTCATCAAAGCTATCCCACAACCCCATTTCGATCCCTTCAACCACATCACATATCCATCACCCTTGCCTCATCATGTCTTGTCTGTGCATGTTTAAGGAACAAGAAACACACACTCCAATCTAGAGTCTAATTTTAAATTAAATTTTTTTGCATAGCTTCTCTGTTTGTGTGAGCTTGCATTTCAATATCTGCTATATCAAACCCTTATAAAAACTAATCTTCTGTAGGTACCGTCCTTGGATCAAGGACACTACATCATATCAACAATCACCTTCCAAGTCTTGCTTGAGCCATGAAATAAAGTGTCATCAATTAGGGCCCAACATCCAACATGCTCAGAAAACGTCGCTGACGCTTCAACACTTCCATCATCTCTAGCAGAATTCCCCATGGGACTCCACACATCATATCTCGATAGAAGCATTGCTAATGGCTGTGCACTCCATCCCTAGAAAAGTTTGTCCCATCGGACACTGCACAAGTAACAGTATCAGTTATTCGGTCGTTTCCCTATAGGTATAAACCTGAGGCCTCTGGAAATTAACCGCCCAACTGACGCAACTCAGAAAACGTCGCTGACGACTCAGCACAACTCAGAATCATCCCCAGCAGTATCAGTTATTCGGTCGTTTCCCCACAGGTGTAAACCTGAGGCCTCTAGAAATTAACCGCTCAACCGACACAACTCAGAAAACGTTGCTGATGGCTCAGCACTTAGAATCTGTCCCCTTCGGACACCACACAAGACGGTGTCTCTTTGTAATTTCCCAACGGGTGAAAACCTGGGGTTCATGGATTTGACCACCCAATCATATCTTGCAGTGCATTCACACACATTTGCACACCCAAAAATATCACACGTGCTTTACATCTTTCAAAAAAAAATAATAATAAATAAATAAAACAAAAAACAAAAACAAAAAAAAAAAAACAACAAAAGCATCTTTCAAATCTTTGAAATAAAAAAACAAAAACATCTTCCACATCTTTGGAAAAGAAAATCAATAAATCATATCCTAACCCTAAACTACGGTTTGGTCTGATTCTTTCGGGATATGTAGGCAAGCTCTTAGAAGGTACAACAATCCAATGATATTTCACCCCTGAACTACGTTTTGGTCTGATTCCTGAAACGGGATACGTAGGCAACCTCTTAGGAGGTACGACCATCCAATTATATCACACCCGAACTGCGTTTGGCTTGATTCCTATTTAGGATACGCAGGTAACCCCAAGGGGGCCCAGTCAATGTTTTCATTTCATACGAAGCTGGATGTCTATCTTTTTCGACGACGCTCGCTTACTTCTAAGCGAACATAGTCGAGGGGCTCTGTAGACACCTAGAATTCGTACCCCACATTATACGAATTGTCCTATAAATAATTGTTTATTTATAAATGGACTAATACTTGTTTCTATGATTATTTCAGGGAACAAAATATTCAACAGGACTAATAACGTCCAACAAACTCAACAACTTCAGTTAGATCAATATCAAGGGTCAAAACTGAAGATTCAAAGCTTGAAGGTTGAAAAGCAAAAGGAACAACTTCAAAGCACAAAAATTAAATAAAATTGATGAGGGACCTGAAGCATAAAGAATGAAAGATAAAGATTCAAAGTGTAAAAACTAAATCAAAGCTTTGGTGCGCCAATTCCTCTCCTTGTACGCCGCGCACCAAAAGCTGTAAAGCTTTGGTGTGCCATCTCCTTTTTTGGTGCGCCGCGCACCAAACCAAGCACTGCCTCACAAGTCAAGCCACCGGCTGCTGAAGACTTTGAAGGACAAACGAAGCTTCATGCATTGCTTGGCCCCGAGAGTAACATAAATATCTCTCAAACTCTCACCTATAAATACACTCTCCCTCTCAAAGGAGAACTCACTCAAGACACCATCAGCTCTCAGCTCTTTCACACAAACACAACTCTCTCTCTATCAAGCCTCTTTTTGAGGAAGAAAAGAGAAAAAGAAAAGAGAAAAGAGTATTGACTCTTTCTTAACACACACACACACACACACACAGAGTGTTCTTTGAACACACCCAATATCAAAACGTAAGTCTTCCTTTCCTCGTATCGGTAGTAGTGGAAGCACAACGGTCAGGCTACGAGCTATCTTGATCTAATATAACACAACGGCCAAGAACTTGGCCCACATTTTGTAAAACGACAGAAGGTAATCCCTTCCGATCGTTAGTTTATTTATCCATTTCAAATATGTAAATACGTTAGATAAATTGTGAATGTGTATATTTATTTTGATACATTTTTTTTTTTAGGAAACAGGGGCGGCACCCTACATTTTTTTTTTTGATACATTTGATAAATAAATAAATGTATTATATTTGAGTTCCAGAGCATTCGCTTTATTTATATAGTTGATATTATATGTGTATCTATATATATGTAAATATGTAATATATATATATATATATAGATACTTTAAACTAAAATTTCATTTTAGTTATTTTCGTTAAATATAAATATATATTATTTACTTATTTATTTTGTTTATTTTACTATAAATAAAACATGTATACATTTTATATCGTAAACGAAGATATAAATCTCCGTGATCCATTTTCTTTAGTCACATAATATAATGAACCCGTAGCATATAAACTCGAGCATGCAATCATAAGAGACCGAAAGGGCGAGTTGGGTGCGTAAAACCTTCCCAACTCGTAACTTAGCCTCCGAATCCACAATCTCAATTTTTCTCTCGTTTCCTATATAAACGAGGGTGGCGACTTTGTTTTAAATATAAATGTGTTGTACACATTTATTACTTTCATTTATTCGGGAGTCCAGATCGAAAAGGCCCAGGAACGATTTGCGGATTGGGGTGCTCACAGTGACTAATGGGTAACCCGGGTCAAAACCCACAACTATCCATTTTATTATTGGTTTTTATTGCGTGAATGTTAGGTCCATGGTTGCTCAAGATAGGCTAGAAGGGGGGGTTGAATAGCCTATGTCCAATTTTTGAAATTGATTCAAAAATATTACTTCACTTAAGTTTGAAAAGTTTTGCAGGCGGAAGTCTTGTGAAGTATAGGACAAGTTGGAATGGCTGATCTTGACAGGACAAGATCAGCAGTTCTTAATAGATTTGAAATCTGGAAATTTAAAGCAACACAAGCAAATCACAATCACACAAGTAGACAGAAAATTTAATATGGTTCACACTTATGAATAAGTGCTACGTCCACAACCAAAGTGGTCAACTTTGGATTTGAAAATCGTGTACTAAGTTTTTCTACTAGATATTTTACAAACTAAATCTCTAATGGATTGTGTACAAAATTTTGTTGACCAAGTGTTTGTGTGGGAGAATTGATATCTATATGATATAATTCTCGTGAGCTTTGAAAGCTAGGTGTTGCAATCAATGAAGAGCTTTTAATGGACTAGACGTCTAAGTATGAAGCTCTTCAAAGAATAAGTACAGATAGGACGTTTAAGCTTTTAAGAACTTGAAGAAGATGGAGATTCAGTAGTTGAAGTTGTTGAAGTGTGTTGAATGCAGCAATGAAGTCTCCTTTTATATGCAGGTTGAAGCTTGGAGTCGTTGGAGATCTTCTAATTTGAATTTAAGAGCAATTAATGCTCTAATCTGGTTGTTGACTCCTGATAGGCTGTCCCGCAACTTGCGATCGTCTCGACACTTTGCTCAAAATAGGCGGTCTGCGCTAGCAGGAGGAATGTCCTTTTCTGAGTGTATGCCAAGAATGGAAACCTTCATTAAATAAAACTTGCAGGTTAACGTTGCATCGCAATTAATGAAGTCTTCAAATTAGGACATGTCTTTGGCAGATCTCTATCGAACGTTCTTGGGTCTTCAACATTGCTGATGAAGCTTGGCTGATGCGAGCTTGTCCGATATCCAAAGGAAGACTGCTGATTCAAAATTTGCCTATTATGCAGAGGACGTCCGATGTCCTATAGGCTATTCTTCTTCAAGACATATGCAATAAGCAACCCTAAGCTATTCAAGCTATGCCTATGTACAAGTTGCCACACTAACAGACACACAGGCCCATTAGTCACCTTGTCTTAGACTTAGGTTATGGATTCAAGCAAATCTAAACTAAATACAATAATCTCCTCCTATTTGCTTGAGTCCATGACCCTATGAATACAATATCAGCTGACCATGTTCAAGTCTAGTAATAACATGCTTGTAAGATTTATTATATTAAGTAAGCATGCCCTAGATGAACTTACAAAAGGTCATTGTATTCAAATATTACAAAGTGTCTACAAGTAAGAAATTAAGCATAGGACATTTGTAATGAAACTGAATTTAAAGACATGTAAGATAGGCAGAATAGGCAACATAGGACATGTCTTTAAACCAGTGGTTTAAAATTCATGCATTCACATAATAGAAGTTCATAATAAAGCATGGAAGATTGAAAAATAGACATTGCTCATTAAACTAGAAGTTTAATTTACAAAGTTTTTCAAAAAGATTATACAAAATTTATCGGCCGGTTCGAGAGGATGACCTAGATGGAGCATAACCTTTGCCTTTGCCTGATGAGGATTGCCCATATCCTCTTGATGTCCATTTGGAGTCAACAGCAGCCTTAAGTCTTGCAATTTCTTCCTTTGCTGCTGCTAGCTCCTCCTTAGCATCTGCCAATTCGGAGGAGAAGCGTTTGTTTTTGTGCCTGACGAGTGTATTTTTCTCGTGAAAGTCAAGCAGCTGATCATTGTTTATTCTGCTTATCTCCTCCTTCATGGACGCAAGCGAACGATCAATATGACCGAGGTAATTTTCCGTAATTTTGCGCTCCTTGCGATAGAAGGCCAAGTGCTTTGAGGTGAGACTGCGTGTCGCCCGCACTGAGGAGTGAACAGAGCGATTTGCAAATCGTTGGGATTGGAGCACAAGCTTGTAGCCATTGTCAATCATGTCTATTATCTGCAGCATCCCCTTGGAGAGATTCTCCCATTGCTCCTTGAAGAGGTTAGTGTTGGTTGAGGAAGCTGCCGAGATATTGTTGGCTAGAGCAGATTGGCTGGCAGAAATGGACTGCAGGCAGGCTTCAAAGGCAGCCTTGGCACCCTTAGAAATCTCCATGACCTTGGTCAAGCAGTCAGCCTGGACATTGGTGATGTTGGACTGTTCTGCTGACAGTTTATTGAGTGCCGAGGTTAGGTCCGCCGATACTTGATCAAAATTTCGTACAAAGTCTTCTACCTCTGAGGCTCGGTAGAAGACCTGTGGGCTGGCTGGTGAAGAGGAGGGGCCAGCTGAGGTTGGAGGATGGCTGGTGAAGGGATGAGGTTGGTTGGTGGCTTGGTCAGGGAAGGTTTCAGGATGACTGGTGGAGGATTGGGAATGGCTGGAGGAGGATGGAGAATGGCGGGTGGATGAAATGGTAAGATGGCTGGGAGTGGGTGCAGGCAGGAGGAGTGGGATTGGCTGGTGGACAGGGAAGATACGGGGGACAGGATAGAGTCTCTCTATGTAGATGACATAGGAGAAGGGGTGAATGTAATAGGGAGGAGGAGGAAAGAAGGGAGAAAGGGAAGGAGATCAGAAGAGAATGGGGATGAGAGGGTTATAGCCTATGTACATGGTAACTACATCAATGAAGTTGTAGACCATAGGCTGAAACAGAATGGAAGGATGGCAGATGAGGGTAAAGACTGGGGGTTTAGGCAGAGAGAGGAAGGGAGAGATGTCTGATTTGGTGGGAAGGGGTAGGCCAAGGTCCCTGTGAATGGCAACCCATTGATTGAAGATCATGAGATCTTGAACCGCTGAGTTGTGGGAGAAGAATAGCTGGGACCAGACAGGTGGAAGGGATTCATAGAAAGCACCCCATTGGAGGATGATTTCACCTGCAGACATCGGCTGACAGGGAATCCTCTTAGGGTAGTCAAGGGTGGCCAAAAAGGGGTCAGTGTCGGCTGGGTTGGGTTTAGGTCTGCTGTCTCTGAAGGACAGCAGATCCTGAACCTCTGGGTGTAGGTGGCTATAGGGATTGGTCTTGATGCGTTTGGGGGTAGGCAGGTCAGAAGAGGGAGAGAGGGAACGTTTGGAAGATGGCTTATGTGAGGTGGTGGCTGGTGAGGTGAATGGCTGTTGAGTGAGGGTTGTTTGGATAGGCTCAGATGGAGGAGGTGAGGATGTAGGTGAAGTGGAAGTGGAAGTGGTTGTCGGCAGAGTTGGTGAGGGTGGAGGTGAAGAAGGTTCATCAGCAGTCCCGGTGAAGTGCACCTGCTTCTTGACAGTCCTTTTGTAGCGTTTGCCATGTTTGGCCTTAGTAGGAGTGGAGGAGGCAGAAGTAGGTGGTGGAGAGGTGGTAGTGGGGACTGCTGGTGGAGGAACAGTCGATGGAGGATCGGCTGGGGTTGAAACTGCTGTTTTGGAAACAGCAGGGGTAGAGACGGTTGGTGTGGAGGGAGCTGTGGAGGAAACTTTGGGAAGACCAAAGGATTCATCTGTTGGCTGGAGGGTTTGTTTGGATTTGGGTTTGGATGTGTGAGAGGATGTGGTTGTGGTTTTAGGGGGGAGGACGGCTGGTTTGGAGTGGTCGGCTGGTTTGAAGGTTGAAGTGTCCTTCTCAACCTCAGCCTTGGTTCTGGTAGGTTTGCGGGATTGTTTGAGTTTTGGAGTGAGGGTAGGAGAGTGTTTGGGTTTCTTGGATGGGGTTTCAGCTGGCTCGTATGGGTCATGATCGAGCCTGCTGAAGTCAAAGTTCTCTGGCAGCTCAGCCCCAATAGGTTTGGGCTCCTCCTCAGCAGGTAGCCCATCTGAAGTGTAGGTGACCTTCCTCTTACCCTTGTTGGCTTGGGTAGAGGGCCACCGATAAGATAGCAGTGGCGAGCAAGCGGAAGCAGCAGCAGCGAGCTCAGCTGCGTTGGTTGTCCTTTTGGCCATATCATCCCTGTAGCGGGTGATGTTGTTGGCCGTGAAGACGTAGGTGTTGGACACCTTGATGAGGTCGTCATGAACGACTACCTCATCAATTTCCTCATAACTCCGGAGGATAACATTAATAACCCTTACGGAGGGCCTCTTCATGGAGGGGTGAGCTTGGACCTCAGCAGCGCTCTGGGATAACATTGAGAAGATAATCTTGGCCCAGTTGAGTTGCTTGCGGAGGACCACAGCTTTGGTCCACATCAGCTGCTGGGAGGTGAAGATGTCCCTCGAGCCATTCTTGAATAATATGCTTTTGTCGAGCAGATGGCTGATATGATAGGGGTTCTCTGGGAAGAGGTTCCTGGACATCTCAGAAAACCTCTCAGGTTGGGCAGACCCCCTCATCATCTCCCAAGCAGTTGCCGATTCTTCATCGGTCAAGTCCAGCTTTCCCTCGGTAGGCAGACCCAGCATCGCGCCTATATCCTTATAGGTCAGCTTGATATAATGGCCTCTGATGAAGCCCTTGATGTAGCTCAGGTTGACCATTTCATTGGCATTGGCAGGAGGAGGAGGCAGGATCATCCTTGTGTAAAACTCCTCTGCCAAGAAGTTGCTGTAGTGGGTGTCGTTTAGTTGGAAGAGAGGAAGCAACCCACATTCTTCCAAATCCTTAAGCAATGCACCACCAGCAGTATAATCGATAATGGAATCTCGGTCGATTGTCATCCCAGGGTGATAACTTGACCTGGGAAGAACCTTCAGTGGCAATTCAGCAGCCTTTGCAGCCCTAGTTGGCTTGGCAGAGGCGGAAGAAGAGGTGGTAGCTGCAGCCTTGGAGGTTTGAGTTTTTGCCTACACAATCGGCAGATGTGAGAACAGCAGATATGAAAATTGGCAGATATGCAAGAAACAGCAGATAAACATGCAATCAGCAGATATTTATCAAAAACAAGTACTGTTCAGATTAAGACCCAAAACATAAACAATTTAAGACATAAGATAAGAACATTTCATGAACTGGGTTTTTAAACTGCGACTGATTTTGTCATTTTTGAGCTAACAAAGTGGTATAAAACGAAAACAAGGTATCACAGGAAGCTAAAAAACACATTCACACCCAAACAAACAAGATTCAAGCAACAATCGCAAGAATCCGATATTCATCAATGGCGGACAGTTTAAAGACGCAAAATAGGTCAAGATTAGACCGTAAAATTGGATTTAAACGAGTTTAAGAGGTGTAGAAACTCATACCATTGATGATTTTAAGCTGAAATTGTAAAGATTTTGAAGATTTGAAAGGATTTGAGCAGGATTACAGATTGGAAGTCGGAGAGTTTTTGAAAGTTTAAAATGGCGGTTATAGAGAAGTGTGAGGAGTCACAGTACATTTTGCCCTTTTATACCTCTGTCAGGTCAATAAATTGTATTTGATAAAATTTGAAGTCCGCATTTATGACTTACAGAGTGACTGTTCACTTTACGCACTTAAGTCTGCCTATATTATTGAAGACTGCCGATAAGAAAGTAGAGGAACTTACTCAAGGTTGTCTATATACCTCGGCAGAGTTGCAATCGGTTGGTCTCATAGGCAATTTTATACAGGCAGTTTATAAAATAACTTAAAGAATTTGCAAGAAAGATTAAAGATTGAGGTCAAGCATACCAAGCTCTCCTCTTAAATAGGCAAACCTGGTTGAATCAAGTAGTTTTGTGAAGATGTCTGCTACCTGATTGTCTGTTGGCACATATTGCATGCTGATGTTACCTTTTTCAACATGATCTTTCAGAAAGTGATATCTCACATCAATGTGCTTTGTCTTGGAGTGCATGACAGGATTTTGAGAAACTGAGATTACTGATGTGTTGTCACACATTATAGGACAATCAGCAGTCTTAATCTCATAGTCAACAAGTTGCTGTTTGATCCACGCAATTGTGAGCGGCACTACCAGCTATGTATTCAGCTTCAGTTGTTGAAGTAGAAACAGAGGTTTGCTTCTTGCTGGCCCATGAGACAAGTCTATTTCCTAAGAATTGACATGTCCCACTTGTGCTTTTCCTGTCAACTTTACATGCAGCAAAGTCAGCATCAGAGTAGCCTATAAGATTAAAAGATGAATCTCTAGGATACCAGATTCCCAAATTGGGAGTATCTATCAAATATCAGATGATTCTCTTGACTGCTTGTAGGTGAGACTCCTTTGGATCAGCTTGAAATCTAGCACAAACACAAACAGCAAACATAATATCAGGCTACTAGCAGTTAAGTACAAAAGTGAACCAATCATGCCTCTATAAAGAGTCATGTCCACTTTCTTGCCCTTTTCATCTTTGTCAAGATGGCAGTTAGTGGCCAAAGGAGTGCTGAAGCTGTTTGCATTATCAAGACCAAATTTCTTGATAACATCCTTTGCATATTTGGCTTGACTGATGAAGATACCATTAGAACTTTGTTGAATTTGAAGACCAAGGAAAAAGTTGAGCTCTCCCATCATGCTCATCTCAAACTTACTCTGCATAAGCTTTTCAAACCTTTTGCAAAGATTTTCATTAGTAGAACCAAATATAATGTTATCAACATAAATTTGAACAAGTAAGGAATGACCTTTATGCTTCATAATGAAAAGAGTAGTGTCAATTTGACCTCTTACAAAGCCTTGAGATGTCAAGAACTTTGAAAGGGTCTCATACCAGGCTCTTGGAGCTTGTTTGAGTCTATAAAGGGTTTTCCTCAGCTTGTAGACATCTTCTCTTCTTGAACAGTCTATGAAACCAGGTGGTTGCTCTACATAGACCTCTTCTTGAAGTTCTCCATTCAAAAATGCACTCTTTACATCCATTTGATATACTTTGAAGTCCTTGTAAGAGGCATAGACCAAGAATAATCTGATAGCCTCTAATATTGCAACAGGAGCAAATGTCTCATCATAATCAATACCCTCCTCCTGTCTATATCCTTGGGCTACCAGTCTTGCCTTATTTCTGGTGATGTTCCCATTTTCATCCATTTTGTTTCTGAAAACCCACTTTGTACCAATAACAGCTTGTCCTTTTGGTCTAGGGACAAGTGTCCAGACTTGGCATCTGTCAAATTGGTTTAGCTCTTCTTGCATAGCTTCCACCCAGCTTGGATCTTCCAATGCTTCATCAATCTTCTTGGGTTCAACATTAGATACAAATGCAGTAGAATACATGCATTCATTCCTTGAAGCTTGTCTTGTTTGAACACCAGCATTAAGATCTCCAATAATTTGAGTGATAGGATGATCTTTCACTTCTCTAACTTCTGCAGGCTGAACTTGTCCTATAGCATCGGCAGAGTTTGGTTCTTGAGAAGGAGAAGTATATGAAGCTTGGTTTTCTGAAGGATAGGTTAATTCCAAGGTAGGTTGAAGAACTTCTGGTGTGGAAGGTAAAGTGGATTCTGGGTTTTCAGAGTTTTCATTTGTTGGCTCATTTGAGGATTCTATCAAGTTGACTCTTGGAGGAATTTGTGAAGGAGTGGGATCTGCAGATCTAGAGCTTGTCTGGTCTGTACCTGTCTCACACTCATCAGAATCATTAGAAACCTTAGGAGCCAAATGTGGCCCAATAAAATCAAATTCATCAAAAGAAACATGTACAGATTCAACAACTCTAAGTGAAGTTTTATTGTAAACTCTATAAGCTTTTGAAAATTTAGCATATCCCAGAAAAATTCCTTCATCACTTTTGGATTCAAATTTACCTCTATGTTCTCTACCATTGTAAAGAACATAGCATTTGCATCCAAATATTTTGAAGAATCCTATGTTGGGAGCTTTGCCTCTCCATATTTCATATGGAATTTTGTTATGAAATTTGTTTATGATGGACCTGTTTTGTGTGAAGCAGGCAGTGTTCACAGCTTCTGCCCAGAAATACATAGGCAGTTTTGCTTCAGCAATCATTGTCTTCCCTGCTTCAATGAGAGTTTTGTTTTTCCTTTCAGCAACTCTATTTTGTTGAGGTGTGCGAACTGCCGAGAAATTGTGACCAATTCCATGATCATCACAGTACTTGGCAACACCATTGTTCTTGAACTCTGTTCCATTGTCTACTCTGATATCAGCAATGTCATCCAGCTTTTGAGTCTGTAGTCTTCTGAAGAGTTCAGTGATGATGTCATAGGCTTCATCTTTAGAGGACATCATCTCCACCCAAGTAAATCTTGAGTAATCATCCACTACCACAAGTGTGTACTTGCTGCCACCAAGACTTGTAGTAGTGACAGGTCCAAATAAATCCATATGCAACAGTTTCAGAGGTCTTGATGTTGATAGGCAAGGCTTGCTTTTGAATGAAGACTTGTGCAGTTTGCCTAGTTGACATGCTTTGCAGAGACTGTGTGGTTCAGTCGATATTTTAGGCAAACCAACAACTAGATTGTCCTTTGATAGCTTCTCCAAATATTTGAAGTTGAGATGGCTAAGCCTTTTGTGCCATAACTAGCTGTTGTCATTTGAAGATCTCGCAACTAAGCAGAGATTAGACTTTCTTCCAACAGCATTAAGATCAACAGCATAGACATTCCCTTTTCTGAATCCTGTCAGGATAGTTGAATATGTCTCATTGTCCTTTATGAGACAATGACTTGAGGAGAACTGACAGGTTAATCCTTTATCACAAAATTGTGATATGCTTAGCAGATTGTGCTTTAAACCTTCAACCAGAGAGACTTTGCTGATGGAGAGGTTTTCTCTCACTATGCTTCCATAGCCTATTGTCTTTCCCTTTGAGTTGTCTCTAAAAATGACTGAGGGACCCTTTGCTTCAACAATATTAGAGAGAAGATTTGGATCACCAGTCATGTGCTTAGAGCAGCCACTGTCTAGATACCATAGATCTTTCTCTTCTTCATTGACAGCCATGAAGCATTCCTGAAATATAGACATTTAAGAATATGGTCCCCTTTTTATTTTTGGGTCCTCAAGGTTAGCAACCTTTTGAGACCCACACCTGTTTAACCTTTGGAGGAGTAAATCCTCTAGATTTAGGTGTGAATCTCAGAAGGCATTCATGAATCTCATGACCATGGCCTTTGCAGAAAGAGCATTTGTGAAATCCTTGAACATGAGTAATGATTTCTTTTTGAGGCTTCTTATTATCAGCAGTCTTTGGAATGACCTTTGTGCTGATAACTGGCTTATAGGACTTAGGCTGATAATGCCTTTTCTTTTTGAAGTTAGGTTTACCATAGGCAGACCTTTTATCAAAAGATTTTGGATTTACAAGCACAACACCTTTAAGCTTTTTATCGGCAGTGTTCACTCCTTTCATTTTATAGGCAGTGTTGGGATCAGCAGTCTTGCCTTTGACAAATTTAATAGGCTTGAGTTGAGTAATTTTTGACTTGCCATCAGTCATCCCTGTTTTCTTAGGGTGACTAACAGCAGGTCTATGTTGCTCAGACTCCCTATTAGCAGAGTCATTATTGGCAGATTGCTTACCCTTGGACTGATCTTTTGCATTCTTGGGATAAACAAAAGGAACTTTGTTTGAGCCAAGTCCATCCCTTTTAGAAGGCTGCTGGTCATAAGAAGCTTCTTTAGCCAAATCTTCAGCAATCACCGCAGATGTCTCATCTTCTTGAGAACCAGAAGAACTTCCTACATTGAACTCATTTTGGAAACCAATACCAGTTTTATCATCAAGAGATTTCTGGTTTGAAAGAATGGTATCAAAGTTTCCTTTAGAGTTATTCCAAGTGTTGACAACCTTTTGAAGGTCATCTTTCTCAGAATTTATCTTCTTGATGTGTTCAAGTAGGAAATCTACCTTTTCAGTCAAAGCTTTGTTCTCTTTTTGGATTTTGATACTTTCAGCTTGTTGTCTATCAAGATCTTTGATCTTAGACATCAAGGTTGATTTCTCAGAGACGGCTAGTTCATGCTTCTTGGCCAGTTTCACATAGGCAGCTTTGAATTTGGAAAATTCATCCAGCATGTCTTTGTTTGCTTTGATGAGCTCTCCCTTTGAAGGTTCATTAAGCTCATCATCATCATCACTATCATCTTGTTGAAATGGTAGAGACTTCACTGAATCATGTGGTGACTCCCTGGCCATAAGGCATATGTTTGCTTCTTCAGCAAAGTCACAGGAGTCATCTTCATCAGTGTCAGTGTCACACCATGTAGGCAGATTGCTTTCATCTATATCCTCAGCCACCATCCCTTTTTGTTTTTGAAATTTTAACTCGGGACGTTTCTTGTAAAATTCATATTTTGGCTTGGGACATTTAGAAGCAAAGTGACCAGGTTTCCTACAATTAAAACAGACAAGCTCATTGTCTTTTTGATAGTCTGCTGATTTATAAGGAGCAGAACTTTAGGTTGAGCTGCTGTTCTTTGAGGAACGGCATTCTTGTGAGAAGACTGCCTATGTGATGATTTGTTGAACCTTTTGAAACGTTGATACTTCTTAACAAACATAGCAAATGCCTCGTCTGAAAGAAGATCATCACCATCACTCACTACAAGAAAACAGGGTTTTAACAACGTTTCATGGACAACGTTTTTAAAAAAACGTTGTTAAAAGTTGGTCAAAGACAACGTTTTTATTGTAAACGTTGTGTATAACATTTTCCACAACGTTTTTCTAATGAACGTGGTTATTATCTCAGTATTGACAACGTTTGAGTTAAAAACGTTCTTGTTATCAAAAGAATTGACAACGTTTTATCTTTGAAACGTTGTGTTTGTCAATGGAATTAACAACGTTTTGGTTGCACACGTTGCTGTTATCGTGGATTTGACAACGTTTCCGTTAAAAATGTTGTATAAGGCTGTAGCAATGTAAAAAAAAGCGCGGCCAAATTTGCCCGCCAACTATAATTTCGTCATTCTAATTCCCCTCACCCTCGCCAAACACGCTCAAAGCAGTACCCTAACCCGTCTGTGAGCTTTCGTTCCTTCTCCGACACAGTTCCTTCAGTAATTCCTTCAGTTTATTTCTAATTTCTCTCCGGTAAGTCGATCGGCTCTGCTGCATCAGTGCAATTCCTTCAGTTTATTTCTATTCTTTTTTTTTTTTTTTGCCTTTTCTGCGTTGGTGATGACAGTGAGTTGTATCGTGTCTCACACAGGGGTTACAGAGGTTTCTGCCTGGGAGCTACCTCGATCGCTGAGGGTTTACAGAGGTTTCTGCCTGGTATGCGATTTCTCCCTTTTTTTTTCTTTTTTTTTTGAATCTTTCTATATTAGGGTCTCAGCCCTAATATTAGAAGTGTCCCAGCCCCAATTTATACATTTGATAAGCAAATCTTTATTTATGTATCTGTTTGTAAATTCGTTAAAGGCACATCATTGTCCTTGTGAGTGATGAAGAACTAATTGTTTTCTTTCTGTGGCACCTCAACCTTAGCTTCTCAACTTAAAAGTGAATTAGAATATTTGACACTTCTAATATTGGAATTTAACTTAGGATTGCCGATCGGCATTGTACAGAACAATCCTTGGCCAACTACCAATATGAAACTATGAGTTATGTGTGGGTTCTTACCATCGTAGAAAAACAGAGACAAAGTTGAGAGGAGTTTAGATTGTGATTGACAGAGATGCAAAGGTGTATCCCGTAGTTGGAGTAGGTTTTGACCAGCTTTTTCTTCCTTTTTATTTTTGGGTGGGCGGGGAGATTTGGGGTGTTTTTGTCTAGTTAGTATTGAATGATATTGGTTTGTTTATTCTTTAATCAAAAGAAAGAAAATATTTGATTAGGAGTCGGCAAATGTATTGGTAGATAGAGTAGTTATTGCTTCCTGAACTACTCAGATATGTTTGAGGCAAAGCTAATGTGCTCCTGCTACAATTTTAGCCAGATGGCGCTTTACCATCCGGGTGCATGCTTATTTGAAGATTTCATTCTCGTGGAAAGTTTGGTCATAAGAAGTTTATTATAGATAGCAATAAGTAGGAGCCTGAGTTGGAGAACAAAGTGCATTGAAAAATGCTTGGGTTGAGACTGTTGGTTTACTCTTTGCACACTGAAGTAGCTGATAGGTCTCCACAACTCTTCTTTACATCATTGTGATTTTCTTCAAAGTTTGGCCTGTCTAAAGGTCACTTGTGCTACTAGGAACACAGTGAATTACCTTGGGTAGACCTCTATATTTGCTTAAAATGTCTCTTTCTCCAACATTACTGTTGTTGGTTCAAGTCATTGTAGCCATGCCTTTACATTTGTCTGTGCAGTTCTAACTTTAGTTAGATGCAACCCGATGCGTTAAGTTGTTTCTTACATTGGCCCAGTAATATTTTGATGTCTGTTATACTTGCACTTTTGAGTTTAGAAGTTGAGTGCTTATGCTATTGGCATTGGTCTATTATTTTATCGTGTCATGTTCTGCTTGGACTTGCAAGGTTTGGGTTTTGAAATGGTGACACATTTGATCATTCGTGTGATTATTGTAATAGGATGGAAGTTGTATTGACAGTTGAACACTTCTTTTTCTGCTTGGCGCATGTGTTGACCACTTGACTTGCAACTAGGAATTGCATCATCATTCTTCTGGAACTTATGAATATTTGGTGGTAAATGTTTCTTTAGGGACACTTCTTGATGGAGAACCGATCATTAACCCGCCAAAAACTATTGAACTGAAGAAAGTCGATTTCACAAGTGAGGAGCGTGATTTCTATTGCAGACTAGAGGCTGATTCTCGCGCTCAATTTGAAGTATGTTTTTTTACTTATGAACTATGATTTCTTGCTGATTGTATATAGGTAAAATAATATGTATTTTCTTGCTGGAAAAACTTCATAACCCTAGTAGATCGGCATTTGTGTTTTATTTTTCCTCGGCCACACTTAGTACAAGTTACTAGCAGCCTTTAACAATGAAAGGTAGTGTACATCCTTCTCGTGATCTAACAATGTTGTTCTTGTACTAAAAATTATGAAAGATAGATAAACTTAATATGGCTACCTTAATTTTCAGTTTTGGCCTCCCAAAATTTATTTATTCACTCACGGATAAGCAACTTGTATATTGTTTACTTGGAGTTGGTATGTTTCTTCTTTTGGATCAATTTCGGGAAGAAAATGTTTTTAACATTTGGGAAATGTTTTTGGTTGAAAAAATGGAATGATGGGGATTTATGAGGTCGGGGTATCGAATTGGAAAAAATGAGTTCGGTATTAAATTCGGGCACAATATTTCCAAGCCAAATCATGTTCTTTTTTGGATAACATATATAAACCATCTTTCTTATCTCCAACTTTGCGAACATACCAATCTTCAATCCCAGAGATCTTCTCCAACTTCGTCTTTTCAACTTCTCATTCTCGATCTAAAAATGCTTGGAGAACAAAGTGCATTAAAAAGTTTTTGTAAGATACATTCTTACAGATCGCAATATCCCCATGTAATGCCAACCTGGAAGGCTAAATAAAATATACAATTTTAGTCGGATTTTCTTGGGACTAGCTTTTCTTGCTTTAGAGGGTGTTTATAATGCAAAATGCTTGGGATTCAAGCCTTTGAGGCTCGCAAGTAGTGGTTAGGCATCTTTACGACACCTTAGTTGGGAGTCTAAGTTGAGATAGTGTTTGTCTGTTTGATATCCCTGGTATTACTATTTTACGGCTATGGTGTGTAAATACACTGCTGCATTTGTTTGAAATAACAAGTTTTCAATTAGAGAACTTGAAAGCTGAACCCCATAATCTGTTCACGTGGTTGTGGTGTTTTCGAGTATATTATGGGGGTAATAGTGAGATGCAACTTCTCTGTTGTAGTTTTCTTTTCTCGATCAGACGAAGGGTCGGTTTGATTTCGAAACACTATCTTCATATTTATTTTGAAGTCCTTCTTTTAGAGTTGTTTGAATGTTTTTCTTTTGGGCTTTTGCTGCTTATGATATCAGTTTTATGTGGATTTTTCTTTTATTTATTTATTTTTCTTGTGTGTGTGTGTGTGTGATTATCTTGATGGATATGTGATTAGTTGTCATTTCTAATAATGAAATAGCTTAATAAGCGAAGAGCGTTTCTGTCTTATGAATTATCTTCCGAACTTTCTTGAGTGCACTTGAAACCACAAAGCACCTTTGATATGTTAAAAACTCGGTGCATGTGTTTGTCGTATGTTTGAGAAGAAACTTTTATGGGTTTGGAAAATGCTTGATCAAATTGAGTTTAAAATTTCGGGATTTTCTTGATCTCTGTCTTCCCTGGTATTCATCTGTTTAATCTGCACTACCTTTTTTTTTTTTTTTTTTGGGGTTATATGTAGAGAAATGAAGGAAAGATTGGGGGGATAAGAGAGGCTTTCGTGAGAGAGCGTGATCGATACCCTTAATAAGAACTTGTATTAGGAAGTACTAAGAACTTGTATTAGGAACCTCTCTAGCAACTATATATTTTTCACTGAGAAGGAAGGAGAAATACTGAATGCCTATCTTGGGGCATTGACAAAGAATGAGTCCTAAGAGGAAGAACTGGTGTAGAGTTATTAAAATGTTGATTAGTATGATTTTAGTAATTTTTGCACAATATAACTTTTAGTAAATACTCTTTTGTTTTCCACCTCGAAATGATGTCTTGGCATTATGTTAATTTGATTATTTGTTGTACACGATACATGGTTGGGATTTCAATATTTTCTTAGCTTCGTTACACATGGTAGTCATTGAGTCCATCTTTTTTCTTGTTTTTATTTATTTCCCCTTTGATGGGAGCTCGGTGGATGTTTCGTGAGATTTGATATTATCCGTGGTAACCTTAACATTCAAAAAAAAGTTATAATTTAGGAGTATCTGTGATGGATTCATCTTTTCAATAATCCATTCATCCCCCCTCTCTAACTAGTACTTTATGATTATTTTTGCTCAGTGTTTAACTTTTTGGCCCAGTTTACAACGCTGCTCCACTATTCATGTTGGTTTTTTCTTTCTGTTTTCTTGTAGAGTATTGCATTAAATTGAATGGATATGATCAAGGTGTAGAAGTAGAACCCCGGAGCCACTCTGTTTATCGGCTACCTTCAGTAACTCTGTCTACTATTAAATATGTCTCTAGTCCTTGTTAGGTATACTTCATTTTTTACTTCATGCATAAGAACATGAATTGTTAATTCGACATGACTTGCAATTGTAAAGCCTTGTGCCATCGCGAGAGTTGCAGGTTTCTAATGAACTGCAGGTTATCTGATAATTTCTTCATTTGCATTTCTGGTATTGCAGGTCTATTTTGATCTCATGAGAAGCTTCAGAACAGAGTTTGATGATTAGTTTGTGAAGGTCTTATTACTTGTTGAAATAGGACTAGGAGCCTCGGGAACCTGAAATACCCTTCTTTTTCGGATAAGTGACGTGGGTTGGAGATATCCGGGTATTGGTGAGTTCCGGTATCATTAAAGCAAACCATGCTTGTTTGTTTCTCCACTCTGCATTGAACCCTAACGAGTCGAACATACTGTCACTTTCTGTCTTCCTGTTATCATCTTGCTTTGACTATAAAGGAACTAACTGGTTTTCAAAAACTACAATTTGGCATGTTATAGTAGATCGCTCCTCTTTTTGAATTAGCTCATCAGAATAATCTTTCTATTTAGCTGGGGGTATGGTATATTTTACTATATTTATGCAGTGTATGGCTGTGAACAAGAGTAAGATGTGGGTGTCTTTATTCTGGGGTTACATTGTTGTGGGCTGTGCACTCGGAGTGCATTAAGAGCCACTTGTTGGAGTTTATGTTTTCAGTCCTTTGTCTGGAAATCGATGCGTCAATGCTTTACTAATATCCAGTTTTTGTAATACTTTTTAAATAGGAGCTTGGATGTTGACAAAATATCGGAGAGCTTGGTCAATTTAGGTTTGAAGTTAGAATCCCCATTCTTTCATTCTTTCGATGGATAAAGCTTGGGTGTATTTGCCAAGGTTTTAAATTTGAACTCAAATATTAGTTTTGTACTAGCATGCACTCTTGTTGCTTGCCAACTAATTTTTAAGTTTTCGTTGTAGGCCAATTCCGCATATAGTGCAGAGCTAGAGCTTTCATTGCAAGAGCTATGGAGAAGTTAGGAAATCCCCCAAAATTCAATGTCCTTGTACTCGGTGCCGAAATCTCATTTTCCGGACCGGTGATGATGTAGTGTCACACTTGGTTATGTTTGGGATGGATAAGACATACAAGATTTGGATTTTTCATGGGGAAGAACGTCCTAGGGAAGAACGTCCTAGCACTTCCTCCAAAACGACATGTGATCGCGATGAAATACCGATACATATAGGATGTTCGTAGATGCGCATGTTAACGAGGAAGATATTGCAGATTATATCGAAGAAAGGAGAGATGGAGGGTTTTATAAATTGTTGGAAGAAGCGAAACTCCCTGTACCCGGGTTGCACCGACTACACAAAGTTGACAGACAACAGTAGTACTTTTCAAACATAAGGTGTGAATGGTATTTCGATAAGGCATTTACCGAACTTCTCAAAATCTTGAGTGGCATGTTACCTCGAAAAATACACTTCCGGTTCAACATACGCTACCAAAAACTACTTAAGACCTTTGACTTGGGGTATGAAAAAATACATGCATGTGTCAATGATTGTTGTCTATTTAGAAAAGACACGGCAGATCTAGACAATTGCCCAAGATGTGGGAAATCTCGGTGGAAAGTCGTCGGAAAAGGAGATGAGCGCAAAATTAAAAGGGGTACCGGTCAAGGTTTTGAGGTATTTTCCGATTATTCCCAGATTTAGAAGGATGTTCGGATCATCGAAAATTCGAACAATTATTATGGCATAGCACTCATCATAGTAAGGATAACAAGATGCGACATCCAGTTGATTCGCTTCAATGGAATTTTATTGATAGTAATTGGCCCGATTTTGCATCGATCATCGAAATTTAAGACTCGCACTTGCTACCGATGGATTTAATCCTTATCGTAATCTAAGTTCCACATACTTGTTGGCCCGTGATGCTTGTTAATTACAACCTTCCCCATGGCTATGCATGAAAAGAGAGAACTTGATGTTAACCTTGTTAATCCCTGGGCGAAGCAACCAGGAAATGATATTGATGTATATTTAAGGCCACTCATTGAAGACTTGAAAGAATTATGGATAAGTGGGGTTGAGGTGTACGATGCATATAAGAAGAGCATGTTCAATTTGAGGGCCATTCGATGTGGACAATTAATGATTTCCCGGCTTATGGAAATCGGTGGATGTACTACAAAGGGTAAGGCATGTCCTATTTGTGGTGTTGATACTTGTTCAATATGGCTACCTTACAGCAACAAATGTGCGTACATGGGTCATCGAAGATTTCTTGCATCCAATCATCCTTATCGAAAGAAGAAGAGTTGGTTTGATGGAACCATTGAGAAGAGGGCAAGCCTCAAATAATGGTGGTTCGAAATTTTAAAAGTTGTTAGTGATATTAAAAATGATTTTGGAAAAGGGGAGGAAATAAACAATGATGAAGAAACAAAAAAGGACGGGAAAAGGTAAGGGCCACAAGAAGAGGAAGAGGAAGACTAAAAGAAAAAAGTCGTGAAAGGCCTCATGTGGAAGAAGAAGTCAATTTTTTTGAGTTGCCTTATCACGAGGTAAACCATTTTTAGACTTTAATAATACTTTAATAAAATTGTAGAGTTTATTAGTCAATAACATTATGTCAATTTCTTTTTCGTATTTGCCGGTACGTCATTGTTTAGATTTAATGCATGTTGAAAAGAATTGCGGTGAGAGTTTAGTTTGCACTTTGCTTGATATCAAAGGAAAATCAAAGGATGGTCTTAATGCTCGTAAAGACTTGGAAAAAATGGGAATTAGGTCAGATTTGCACCCAAGGGTTGAAGAGAATAATAAGATGTTCCTTCCACCGGCAAACATACTCTAACAAGTTCGAGATGGAGACCTTTTATTGGCGATTAAGAAATTTGAAGGTTCTGACGGATATAGCTCAAATATTGCAAATTGTTTTGCACAAGAAGACAAGATATTTGGACTCAAGTCTCATGATTATCATGTTTTAATGCAGCAGATATTGCCTGTAGCATTGAGAGGAATTTTACCTAAAGGGCCAAGAAATGCGATATTACGACTATGTTCGTTTTTCAATGATATAAGTCAAAGAACGATTGATACAGAAAAGCTAGAAGTTGTTCAAGAAGAAATTGTTGAGACATTGTGCATGCTTGAAAGATATTTCCCTCCTTCCTTCTTCGACATCATGATGCATTTGCCAATACATTTAGGACGGAAACACATTATTGTGGACCAAATCAATTCCATTGGATGTATCCATTTGAAAGGTATTCGTATTCTATTCATTCATCAAACATTTTTTTTAATTACTTTTTGTAGTTGGTCTTCACCTTTTATTCGATCTTCTTTAGATTCATGAAGACATGCAAGGAAAGTGTTAGAAATCCTTCACGTCCCGAAGGATGCATATGTGAATGCTATCTTCTTTGAAGAGTGCATGAGATATTGCAGTCAGTATATCAAGAAAGCTTGTGAAATTGGTGAAACACATAATCGTAATGAGGACTGTCAAGATGATAGAATATTTGACGGACGACCGATTTCCAAAGGAGAACATATTATATTGTCTGTTGAAGACATGGAGAATGCTCATCGATATGTTTTGTTTAATACTACGGAAGTGGAACCATATGAAGAGTAAGTTTAAGTTAAATAAAAACTTGCCCAGTTTCTTTGTCATGAATGTTTTTCACTCTTTCTTTCTCTTAGGATGCGTATGGAAGAGTTGAAGAGGTTACATGATAATCTCTCGATGAAGAACTTTCAAAGAAGCATTCAGAGACTTTCGTGATTGGTTTACGGATAAGGTTTTTAACACTTTGTTGTATTTAATTGCACAATATGTTAGTTTACATATTACAAATAAATATCTTATAATTTTGAATACATGTACAGTTAAACTCGAAATGACAACAGGAGATGTTTCGAAACAATAAAGTGGCTATCATATTGGCCTAGAAAGCAAGCACTCTCCTATTCGGTTTTATTATAAATGGTTGTCGATTTCGCACGAAGGCAATGAAAAGTCCACACGAATAGTGGTGTTTCACTCGAAGCAACTACAATACGTAGATCTGCGTCAAATGACAATGAAGAATCTAGTAGTAGTACAATCGGTCACTATGGGATCTTGCGTGACATTATTGTGTTGGACTATCTACAATTTCAAATTCCTTTATTTAAGTGCGGCGGGCGAATATATATCATGGAGTGAAGGTTGAAGATGGATTTACATTAGTTAACTTTGACCAATTTCAAGATCAATTTAAAGGAGATCCTTTTATATTAGCAACACAAGCCTCCCAAGTGTTTTACGAGAGAAAACAAATCATCTAATTGGCAAGTCGTGGTGAGGCCACCACCAAGAGGCTACCATGATTTGGAAATCTATGATGAGAGTCACGATGAGGATGATGAATCATCTTATAAGCCACTAGATGCAACTTTGCTCGATAGAACCATGGACGACCAAGATGGTAGTTGTGTAAGAGCGGGTTGTGACGATATATTGGTAAAAATTATGAATGTTTCTTTTATTATGAGTATATGGTTTTAATTACGAGTTGTGATGGCATATTGGTTAAAATACTTTGATCTCTATAATCTTTTCTTTTTCATGAGTATATTTCTTATATCATTCGATGTTGAACCAATATTTAATCCATGAAAATTTGCTTGAATAGGTGGATCTTTAGATAAGTGACGTGGACTTACCATCATCATCGATATGGCTAGTGGGCAAGAGGAGGTAAGACGAATCAACTTTATATTATATATTCATGTTATGTATCTTGATCTGCATGTACACCATTAACGGAGGGATCGCGGACGAACAAAAACTAGCGTACTTTGGACCTAAATTTGCACTTTTTGAGTATAGGGACTAACGCTAGAAAATTGTAAAGTACAAGAATCACTAGTGCATTTAACCCTGATGCTAAACACCACATTATGCTTCGCTGTTAACAGTTTGCTTCGCATTGTTACAATTTAGTCCGCAAACAAAAGAAGACTTCAGTTCTGAAAATTGGGCTCTTAAAAATACCATCACCAGAACTTTGTCAGGCCAAGAGCTGTCCTTATCAATACAATGTACTGTCCCTGGAAAATTACAAAAGCATTCACAAAATTAGTCATAAGTTCATTAAGCTGATAGAAATCTAAAATGATGTGACAAATATCACAAGTTGTCTAAGTTGTATAAATCATCATCATCGTGGTTTTTTGATTCTATCTTCAATACTACAGAATATATGTTATATATATATATATATATTATTATTATTATGTGTGTGTTCTAACTCAATATTGGATAATGACTATACAGAGTTCAAGACAAGGGAAGAAGCGCACTAAAAAATTAAGACTAGCAGCCATTGCAATTGCGCAACAACAGGGTAATGAAGGCATTAGAATTTCTGAAAGAGGTTCTAATCCCTCTCCTGACCAAAATTCGACAGTGCAAGGAATGCCTTCTCCCCCGCCTTCTACATCTAACGAGGTGCTCAATCAACCTATTGAAGAAGGGCAAAGACCAGAAAAGAGGAAAAGAGGTCCAACAAGGATGCAAACACTCAGCTTAACTCCTAATACTCGAGCAGAAGTGGAGTTCAATGAAAGAGGACAGCCTATAGGGTTGCACTCAAAGAAGTTATCTTCGTACTTAGGTGCATTGGTACGAGATATTGTACCTGTTACTTTTGATGATTGGAGGAAAGTTGAAGAAAAAGTGAAGGATGATCTGTGGACATGTGTCCTGGTATTAATTATATAGCTAACTCAAGTTTAAACATAACTTTTGAAGTGCACATGTTAATGTATATATATATATATATATATATATATCTGATGTTATGCTTTTTTTACAGGGGAGGTTTAAGGTCGACGACATATTCAAGAAGCTTTGTATTCAATTGATGGGTACTCGTTGGAGGGAGTATAAGTCTAAGCTAATAACATCACTTAGAAATGCATCTAAACTCCCAAATAAGGAGTCTATGTATGCTAGCCTTAAGCCAGATAATATAAGATCTCTTCAAGACTGGAACAATTTTATAGCAAAAAACTTCTGATGAATTTGAGGTACACTGTAAGTTTTTATTTAATGAGTTTGGCAAGGTATGTTTTGTTTACAATTGAATTTTTGGTGTAGGTGAAGAGCAAAAAGTTCAAGCATATCAGGGCAAAGAATGAAACCCCACACACTATGAGTAGGAAGGGGTATGCCCGACTAGAAGATGAGATGGTAACTTTATATGAACCTACTAACATATGAATGACTGTTTATAGTTTGTCTTGTGCTTGAAATAATGTTTCATTTTTCAGAGAAAGAAAAATCCAAATAATTTTATAAGGAGAGACGAGGTTTGGTGTAAAGCACACACTAAAAGAATGGGAAGTACCAACTACTTTTATCGCTGATTGTGTGGTAAGAGTACATTTTTATTAATGATCTATTTTCTAATTGTGTTTTGACTTCTTTATATCTTATTACTCTATTGTTTATAAATTTTCTAGAGTAAAATTAAAGAATTCAATTCCTCGCAAACTTCTCCTGGGAATTCATTACCAGTGTCTGATGATGCACTCTCTCATGCCCTCGGACCCGAACGGAATGGAAGAGTTAGAGGGATGGGATTTGGTATTACCCCTTCTCAAGTAGGTGTCCACATCAATAGCTCTAAGAAAGTGCAAGCACTAGAGAATACCGTTTCTGAAATGAAGACTCAATTGGCAGACCTAAAAAATCTATTGATGCAGGCAAGTATTCTATAAAGCACATTGTTTTAGAGACTTATTTTAATTTGTCACTTACATGTTCATTTGTGTTTGTCCACAGACTATCGCTTCACAACATGGCAAGACGCCCTCCCCTCGCTCAGAAAATGGCAAGATGCCCTCCCCTCACTCACAAAATGGTAGCTCCCACATTGTGGGTAGTACTAATTTAAATGCCAATGTTGGTAGCAAATGCAAGCTATTGAATTGGCAAAAGACGGTGTTGCGAGAGGCTAAAATAGCATCCATGGATCCTAATGATGTGGCACATCACATTCCCCTTGGAAAAGATGTTTGGAAGCTTTGGGTCGAGGTGGCTTTAGATCCCAAGGCTCCACTGTGGAGGCCTAACTCAGCCATGTTGGTGATCGAGGATGCAATTGGAAGTACTGTTGCATGGCATAAGGATTTCATCAGTTTAGGATAATCTTGGTTTTTAGTATGGCTCTGCTGGATGTACATATTTTGGTCAAGGACTTTTATTTTCAACTTTTAGGATCTTAATCTATGTTAAAGTCTTCTATTAATTGCTTTGGCTATTTTATATAATTGCATTTTAGGAACTCATGCACCACTTAGGTAACTAACCCCTTTTTAACTCCGCCAATGTAATTGCTATATATAGCATTGCATTGCCGGTCCCAAGCCCGGATAAAGGAGGAGGGAAAGGAGTTCACTTACCTACAATAGTTTAAGGTAATAAGACCATTTATTTCCTTTTTCTTGTTAACTTTTTTTTCATAGGCATAAGATCCTTCATTTCCTTTTTGATTTCTAATATTGTTTGCTCGTTTTATTTTCTTTTACAGGTATGAGCTTGGTCTAGAGTTGGTGTTGATGACTTTGGATCCTAATGCTTTGCAACAGAAGGTCGATTGGCTACACTTGTTTGCTACACTTGTTTTGGTTCTGTCAATTCTAAGTTTTTTGTGCCAAATTGGCTACACTTGTTTGCTGAAATTATGTGCGTTAGAGTCAAATGTTGGCACTTTGTTATGAGAACTCTGTTGTTGGCACGATTGCTTGATTTGCTACAACATCCGTACATGCTAATTTGAAAAACTCTACTAGTTATAGTACTTGGTTGATATATTTGAGAGATTTAGTAGCAGTGTTTCTTGATTCTTTTCGATTCCATGTGAAATAGTTTTGCAAATCTGTTGTTTAGTATTTGCTCATGAGTAGGTGGAAGTTTGTGATCTACTAAAATTCTTTTCGATTCCACGGTGAATGATGATTCTAAAATTCTTAATGAATTTTCAAGATCTCCAGTACGAGGCATGGGTGATCTACTAAAATTCTTTCCGTTAAAGCTTAACTCATGGCCGAGGTGACATCCTTCATAAGTAGAACAAAATGTCGAGTAAATGCCATCCGACAGCTACTTCTAGTTAGGGTCACTCTGTTTATAAAAGTTCAACTGATGGTTGAAACAACATCTTGTATAAATAGAATTGAAAAATGCGGGATTTGTAATTACTTCTAGTTCCTTTTCGCTCAAGTTTCTAAGTCAAAATATTTCAAATTCGGGACCTAGAAATTGTAGAGAAACCAAGGTTTCTTGCTGATTCCCTCTGCACTGCCAGAGATGCCACCAATGTCTTGGAAGAAGTTTAGATACATCTCCAATGCTTTCTTGGATCGAAAATGTGTTCTACATTGCGGTTCGCTTTGAGGACCTAAAAGCTAGGAGGCAACGGACGTCAGGATCGAGCAAGCAATAGTAAGGGTGGAAGATTGAAGACTAAAAGGTCTCTAAACCATTGACATCCTTTGTAGCAGAAAAGTAATGTAGAACTGCTCTAATTGATTTGGCTTCATTGAATCTCATAGGTGCTACAAGGTTGCAAATCTTGGTCATATTCTTTTATGAGTTAGTTTGGGGGAGTAAACTTGTGGCCTGTTATTTATTAATATACTCGCTATTTGAGAGGTTTTCTCACTCAATATATTCTCTTGAATGGTTGATTTGATTAGCAATTATTTTAGATTAACTTTTTGGGTTTTTGATGTCCTAACTTCTAATCAACATGTCTAGGCTTAAATTGAGGATTGATGGCGTCCAAATTGCAAGCATTGCAATCAAAGGCATGGCAAGCTTCACAATTTGTGGCCAAGCATGGCACTTCCTACTACAAGCGGATGTTGGCGGAATAAGCAATACATCCAGGAGCCGATGTTGAGAAATGCAACGAATTGTCCAAGCAATGCTCTACACCCGCCTCGCTAGGTTATTTGCTCTTTACCTTCTTTGTCGATTTTAATAAGATTCCTTGTATCGGTTGGCACGTCATGTTTAAATTGACTTGCGGCTCATGGATAATGTTTCGTAAGCTATAGGTGCAAGCATGCTACATAGTAAAATTTGGATACAATAGTGTATCCTGGCTTTATATTTGATTCCTATGCAATTTTGTATCCAGATGTTACTATAACATGCAAGTGTATAGGTGAATATTTACAAGCAGATATTTATGTGAACCCACATATAAAGCGGCTTCTGCTTAAAGGCATGATATATGTAATTTTTTGGTGCATTTACAGGATTTAGGATTTTAGTACTAGCCTATTACCTATAGAGTCATTTCCCGTGGTAAGCCTCTTTATCCGTACTCAGATTTCTTGGTGGGATATATATGTGCCCATGTCTTACCTAGGGCATATTAGGAGTACTGCTGTATATGATAGATGTCGACTGTTTTGTTGTCCCACCTTTTGAGCATTGTGAAAAAAAGTAGCTTGGCATTTTCATGGTTAGTAAACAAAACGAATAGTTTTTGAGTTGTTGATGCTGCTACTTAGTCATGTTTCAATATTTAAGCCAATCAAACGTGTGATTGGTCTTGTTTTTTCCCTTCATTGACCAATTGTAGCCGTGGAAGGAATTCTGCACTGTTTTGTGTCATTGAAGGTCGAGTTCAATGGCTATGATGGATGTATATTCGAAATTTGGAGTCCTCGACCACTTGTTTAGGTGCTAATTCTTGTGTAACTGTTAAGTTAGTCCTTTACTTCGTCTATGTAGTTGGTAAAAGAGAACTTTACTTTTGGTTTGTGTTCTTGCTGGTGAAGTGAACTTTTTAGTTTGTGCTTATAATTTTTGCATATTGTTTTTGGGAGATGCAAGATCAAGTATTAAGGTTATAAAGGTATTTTTCACACTCTTCAATTGACAGGTTACGTTTGTTGGTTGTTCACAGTTACCACGTTGCTGAGGGTGCACATCTTGTCTAATTTTGTATTCATTGTGGTTTTTTGCAAAAGTAGATGTATCCACAAGGACGGATGTCACACCATTTCCGTGAGATGCGTGTTGGGGATTATCTCTCTGTAAAGGGACCTAAGGTACATACCCTTGCCAGTATGGTGGATTTTCATTGAATTCCTTGAGCTGCGTAGTTGTTAGCAAAGCGTTGTTGCTATTGCATCTTAACTTATTATATCGTGAGATATTTCCTTATTATATGGTTAAGAAGTTGTGCATATGCTCCATATGGTTACTCATTTTGACTTCTTGATATCCACGGTTTTGTGCGTGCCTGTTACGCTTTTAAGGGCATATAGTGCCTTGTTCCTAGTGTACTAATACGACGGAATCTTTTTCTGAGTAGAAATTTGAAGTTTGATGCTTGACGAAGAATGTTCAAAATAACATGTACTTGGTTATATACGCAACTTGAACTGTGTTCGACTGCCATGTGGTTGCAGTGTTCCTATTTCATTTTAACATAGCATTTCGTGAGATTTTCCTTGATATGGTCTAAGAGGGTGCATATGTTTCACATGTTTTGAAATTCACCGTTTTTACATTCTTGGTATCATTTAACAACTGCATATAGTGGCTAGTTAGTTGTTACGAGATGGATTAGTGTGATAGAATCTTCACATTTGGTAGAATTTTAATTTGTTGCTCGTCAAGGAAAGTCCTAAGCACATTTGCTTGGTAGTACATTTATCGTGCAATGGTTGTTAGATTCATTATACCAAGCCGACAACTTGGGTTAATTTATGTTGGTTTTATTGTTGTTCTTATATGCCCTAGGTTCGGATATAAGTATTTGCATTTTTAATTACAACAGGCTACCCGGTTGTCGAGAGAATATGAAAGTTGTGCTGGACACTTGTTGCTTTTCAAACATAAATCGGTGTCTGGACTCTTTCCAATTCGGTATATCTTTGCGTGATTGTGTAACCGATGTGTTGCTCTCAAATATGTGCTCTCTTTCCCAAAGTGTTGTGCAATTTTGTAATTTTTTCTTGTCCATATAATGTTGTACAAGTAATGTATAATCTTGGTATATTGAAACTATTCTGTATTTATGAAGAATTTTTGCATCTTAAATACAAAAACTTCTTTAATTTGCAAATTTCAATTTTGTTATGTTTGATATTTTTATTCTCTTTAGTTACATAGAAATAAATCATCTCGTTCAATTAATTCATTTATTTTTGGTGAGACTAGAAGATCAGCCAATAGTCCGGTGCGGGGACGGGATGGGAATGGGCAACCAATGGGATTAAAAAAATGCCACTGGATTTTAAAAAATAAAATAAAACCATTTGAGATTTAAAAAAAAAACGAAGACAACGTTTTTAAAAACGTTGTATTAGAGATCTAAGACAACATTTCAATAAAAACGTTGTATTAGAGGTCTAAGACAACGTTTTCAAAAACGTTGTATTAGAGATCTAAAACAACGTTTTTGAAAACGTTGTCTTAGACCTCTAATACAACGTTTTCCAAAACGTTGTAACATTTTTAAAAAAATGTCTTAGAGATAAGACAACGTTTTTAAAAAACGTTGTCTTAGACCTAAGACAACGTTTTAAAAAAAACGTTGTCTTTGAGAGATAAAACAACATTTTTAAAACGTTGTCTTGGCTCTAAGACAACATTTTAAAAACGTTGTTTTATCTATCAAAGACAACGTTTTTTTTAAAACGTTGTCTTAGGTCTAAGACAACGTTTTTTAAAAACGTTGTCTTATCTCTAAGACAACGTTTTAAAAACGTTGTCTTAGACCTAAGACAACGTTTTAAAAACGTTGTCTTAGACCTAAGACAACGTTTTTTTAAAAACGTTGTCTTAGACCTAAGACAACGTTGGATAAGACAACGTTTCAAAAAACGTTGTTAAAGACCTATAACAACGTTTTAAAAACGTTGTTAAAGGCCTTTTTTGTTGTAGTGACTGGATGATGTAGATGGGGTTTCATCAGGTGTTGAACATGAAGGTTCAATAGACATGGCTGTTAGTGATAAGTTTTTGAAACTCTTTTCCATCTCTTGAGCTTGTTGGATTTCAAGCTCATAGACTGATAAACTAGCATATAGATTTCTAAGAGTCAATTTGTTTAAATCTTTTGACTCTTTCATGGCAGTAATTTTTACATGCCATAAACTGCCTAGTGCATTTAGAAATCTCATGTTTATTTCTTTGTTTTCATACTTCTTTCCTAAGGAGTAGCAAGAGTTGACTACCTCATAGAATCTGTCATAGGCACTTCGCAGAGACTCTTTGGGATCCTTTTTGAAGGAGTCAAACTTCTGGATGCAGGTGTATAATTTGTTGTTCTTTGTCTCACCATCACCTTCAAGATATTCAAGGATGGCTTCCCACATCTCTTTAGCTGTGTCCAGGTTGATAATTTGCTGATAAGTGCTTATATCAACACAGCTGGTAATAATGTTGATGGCCTTTCCATCCAGGGCATCATTCTTTCTGTCTTCATCGTCCCACTCTTCTTCTGGCTTTGGTACTTCAGGTTCAGCAGTTGGATCTACCGTGGCCAGTGTATTGGGCTTCATTGGAATTCTGGGTCCATCTGTGACACATTTCCACAAACGTTTATCAATTGAGTTCATATGTCTTTTCACTTTATCTTTCCAGATGTCA
The DNA here is from genome assembly GCA_016624345.1 of Platycodon grandiflorus. NCBI lineage: Eukaryota > Viridiplantae > Streptophyta > Magnoliopsida > Asterales > Campanulaceae > Platycodon > Platycodon grandiflorus. Next base: position 37,675,809 of record CM028367.1, on the reverse strand, counting down.
AAGTGAACTTCATCCAAGACAGGACAATGGTTCACGTTTGAAGTTTCCAACATTTGGTGAGCAGCCATGATCTTTAATCTCTCAAGAGGTTAATCTCGAAAAAACAAGTTTTCAAAGAGTCAGGCTCTGATACCAATTGTTAGGTCCAAGGTTGCTCAAGATAGGCTAGAAGGGGGGTTGAATAGCCTATGTCCAATTTTTGAAATTGATTCAAAAATATTACTTCACTTAAGTTTGAAAAGTTTTGCAGGCGGAAGTCTTGTGAAGTATAGGACAAGTTGGAATGGCTGATCTTGACAGGACAAGATCAGCAGTTCTCAATAGATTTGAAATCTGGAAATTTAAAGCAACACAAGCAAATCACAATCACACAAGTAGATAGAAAATTTAATATGGTTCACACTTATGAATAAGTGCTACGTCCACAACCAAAGTGGTCAACTTTGGATTTGAAAATCGTGTACTAAGTTTTTCCACTAGATATTTTACAGACTAAATCTCTAATGGATTGTGTACAAAATTTTGTTGACCAAGTGTTTGTGTGGGAGAATTGATATCTATATGATATAATTCTCGTGAGCTTTGAAAGCTAGGTGTTGCAATCAATGAAGAGCTTTTAATGGACTAGACGTCTAAGTATGAAGCTCTTCAAAGAATAAGTACAGATAGGACGTTTAAGCTTTTAAGAACTTGAAGAAGATGGAGATTCAGTAGTTGAAGTTGTTGAAGTGTGTTGAATGCAGCAATGAAGTCTCCTTTTATATGCAGGTTGAAGCTTGGAGCCGTTGGAGATCTTCTAATTTGAATTTAAGAGCAATTAATGCTCTAATCTGGTTGTTGACTCCTGATAGGCTGTCCTGCAACTTGCAGTCTGTCTCCTGACACTTTGCTCAAAATAGGCGGTCTGCGCTAGCAGGAGGAATGTCCTTTTCTGAGTGTATGCTAAGAATGGAAACCTTCATTAAATAAGACTTGCAGGTTAACGTTGCATCGCAATTAATAAAGTCTTCAAATTAGGACATGTCTTCGGCAGATCTCTATCGGACGTTCTTGGGTCTTCAACATTGCTGATGAAGCTTGGCTGATGCGAGCTTGTCCGATATCCAAAGGAAGACTGCTGATTCAAAATTTGCCTATTATGCAGAGGACGTCCGATGTCCTATAGGCTATTCTTCTTCAAGACATATGCAATAAGCAACCCTAAGCTATTCAAGCTATGCTTAAGTACAAGTTGCCACACTAACAGACACGCAGGCCCATTAGTCACCTTGTCTTAGACTTAGGTTATGGATTCAAGCAAATCTAAACTAAATACAACAGTGAACCATTTAACACCCAATTAAGTTAATGTGCGTTAAATGGGTAAACCCAATAAGTGTTTTATAATGGGTGTATTGGATAAGTTAATGGATTGGATAAAATTTTTCCACCCCTAACCGTAGCAGTGTTCAGCCAGGTGGAACACCACAGCAGTGTTCAGCTAGGGCTGGTGGAACACCACAATAGTGTTCAGCCATCACTGACCGAACACTGCTGTCGTGTTCCACCAGCTCTGGCCGAACACCACTGTGGTGTTCCATACGATTAGTGAGCGATTGCACATTGCCATGAGAATAGGTATGCTGAAATGATCTCAAATGTCGCTGAATCGTTCAATAATTAGATTTTAGAGGCTCGCGGTTTTCCCATCACTCATATGGTGGATCGTATAAGATCGAAAATAATGAAATGGTTTATGAAGAGACTTGGGAATGGAAAGAGATGAAATAAATTATTATGTGCGAATATGGATAAAAAGTGGTGGAGTACCTTAATATTGGGATCAGTGACAGATTCGCATGGTACCCAACTTAATATACGAGGTTTTATCCGATCCAAGCTCGCGTTCAGGTTGATTTAGGGAAGCGGACATGTTCATGTTATCAGTGGAAATTTCAAGGATTCCCTTGTTGCTACGTAGCCATTGTAATTGTGAGATCCGGAAAAAATATCAGTGATATGGTTAATAATTACTTCTTAACAAGCAATTACATCAAGTGTTACGAGGGAAATTTGATGTCAATTGCAACTACGAAAAGGTACGAGTTTCAGAATTCTTGCGATGGTGAGACAATTTTACCACTTATAATGAAGAGATTACTCGGACGTCCTAAGGAGACAAGGATCCCATCAAATAGTAAATCAATAAGAAAAAAAAAAGAAAAGGATATGTAGTAGATGTCACAAACTTTGTAACCACAACCTTAGGTCATGCAGAGAAGCTATACAATGTTGATTTTTGTTATGTTGTAATTTTTGAAGTTCATTTTGTCTATTATTGTGCATCGGAAATAAAAATCATGCATCGCGATGCAATAAACAACACTTTTTGTTGAATTATTTTGTGCATCGGGATGCACAATTGTTGTGCATCGTAAGTGTAATGTTAAAAAAAAAGGGATATTGTGCAATGTAATCAACAAACATCCATAAAACTACATATGAAATTAATTATAAATTAGTATTAAAACACCACAAAATTGAAGGGCAAACACCACAAATTTTTATATTCAGTTTTATATGCAAATTTGTAACCCTACAAAAGATATTCAGGACATTTATGCTCTATTTTTAAAACCCTAAAATGTATTCATCAATACTAACCTAACACTTCGTTTTTTGTTGGTTCTGGTGGTTGTTGCCTTCTTCCCAGTGCTCTTTTGTAGTTGAGAAAACATTTTTTTCTCCGTTTGATAGTAACTCACGATAATATTTTTAAAAGTTTGTGCAAAATTTTCAAATAGTTTTAAGAATTTTTGCTCTGTTTTGAAGTGAAGGGGATTTTTTTTTTGCTATGTGTTTTGAAGTGAAGATGGTTAGTTTATTTTCCTAGTGCGATGCACAACTTTTTGGTGCATCGCAAATGAAAAAGGTAATTTGTGCATCATTTTTGTTTTGCGATGCACAACATACCGTTCCGTGTTTTATATGCATCGCGTTGTGTTGCGATGCATCGTTTTTTGTTTTTGTGATGCATATATATGATCGACATTTCGCAAAAAAAATGTCCTTTTCCGATTGAAAACGATTATGAAGAACTTTAGCGATTAAAAATTGTATAAAGGGGAACGGTCCGAATTTTTTCCTAAAACCTTTTATAATAGATCCCAAAACTCTAATACCAATTGTTACCCAGATGGCTATCCTAAAGGGGTTTAGGGGGCGGGGGTGTGTGATGAATTAGAATTCTAAAATTATTCTCTACGAATCTAGCTTAATATAAAAGTAATTGATTTTTCACATCCTTGTATTCCTAAATTATTAACTCGCAATATATTTATGCAGTAATAAATATAAAAAATATAAATTATGCAATAAGTAAAGAGTTAAGGGTGAGGTGGGGTGGGGTGGGGTGGGGTGGGAGATTTATCCATCGTGGTTCGGCCTTCTATCCCTTAAAGCCTACATCCACTCCCAAGCATCTATTTGAGATTTTTAATCCACTAGTTTATCCTTTGCTGGTAGAATCAAAATTCAACTTTTTACGGGCTCAAGTCAAACCTTTACAATCAAACCTTCGCAAAGGCTTCTCTCTCTAAGTTTACAAAAGTTTTGGTGGTACAAATATTATATATCACTACAAAATTCTCTCTCAAAGAGTAGATTTACATGTGAAAGTACAAGTTATAGAGGCAATAAATAATATTTGCAAGTGTTGGGTTAACTGAGAGGTGGAATAACTTAATAATGCTCTTTAGTTAAGTTTTTTCTTCTTTTTTTTTTTCCGCGTGTCTTGTGAAAAGGCCCGAATTGCAATAAATAACATAACTTAAAAACTTTTCCGTTGAGTTTCTTTTATAGATTTTTGCATGGAGCGCAGTGTAGAATAGGCTCCTTTGAAAAAGCTTGAATCTCATTAAATGAGTTAGAAAAATAAATCTTCTATATCTGATCGGCATGATAAAACTTTGTCAAACTTTGAAGATACCGTGTGCGCCAAAATTATGTAGAATTTCAAAGTAATCTGTCTTATAGAGGAGAGAGAAACCATTTAATTTACATAATATCAACTATTCATATATTACACTCACTTGATGTATTTATAATTTTTTTATTATTTTACTATTTTATCTTTACTTTTTAAGACAACACATTTACTATTTTACCATTTACCATTTTTTTTTACCATTTACCATTTAATTTACATCATATCAACTATTCATATATTACACATTTACCTTTCACTTGTTTGAAAGTTTTCTTTTTAGGACAACACATTTACCATTTTATCTTTACTTTTTCTTCCTACTTTAATTATGAGCCACATACATATATGCCTTAAAGGAAACTACTCACTGTACTAATATTAATAATCAAGTCAATTATTTTTTCTTAATCCGTGTACTGGGTCAAATAAGATGGTAATTTTGGGACGGAGGGAGTATAATTTTTCCTTTAATAAAATAGTACATTAGACAATATATAATAATTAACAATATCAATAGTGATTAAAATAATTCATAGAACATTTGGTTAAACGATCTCCCCCTTTTTTACGATAGATGGCAAAATCATTTATATGTAGTATATGCAAACCAAGTTTGCTTCGCTGTAATGTTATAATATATGAAGATAATTAGCAATAACTCCCCCCAATTTCACGTCAAATAATATATTAATATTTCTCCCCCTTTATCATTAGTAAATAACCCATGAAAATATTTTACCGACAAATACATATCTCCCCCTTAATATAGTAAATAAGAAATGATTAAGCAAATATAATTAATTTATTGGGCCTAATATGTTGCATGCGCAAAATTTTTCTTCACAAGAGTTTTGTAAGGATATCCGCAATTTGCATTTTCAGTAACTGCAAAACTCAATTGTGACATAAGTTTTCTTAACATGATTTCTAATAAAGTGATGCCTAATTTCAATATGCTTAGTGCGGAGTGTTGGATATGACACTTTGAAAGATTATTATTCCCTCCGTTCTAAGCAAAAAATCTACTTTTCTTTTTTAAAAGTCATGTTGCGCACAGCGGAAGACTAGCAAACAAATTAACAGAGTATAATAGGATCAATCACAAAGAAGAGAGAGAAATTGGGGTCAACGGACTGACGAAATTTTATTAGAGGCCCACACCTTAAAACGTTCTAGGTATACAACTATTTATATATGGATACAATAGAAAACCCTAAAACCCTTAAAAGATAAAAACCCGTCGCTATGCGGTCGCACTATGCGGCCGCATACGATATACCAAGTTTCCATGCGGATGCCCTATGCGGCCGCATGGTTTCCAGAAACTCTATGCGCACGCCTTATGCGGCCGCATAAATTTCAGTATGCCATGCGGACGCCCTATGCGGCCGCATGCCTTCCAAAAATCTGAATAGTCCGTACCGCGGGGGGCTCCGGCCTCTTGCCAGGACATCGAGCCATCACATCCAACAAGTCAACACTTGACTAAGAGCCTATTTGTTCATGCGTTTTGGCCAAAATACAGGGTTAAAACGCAGCTTATTCCTTAACTTATCGTTTCAATGATACTGTAGAAAAAGCTGCGTTTTGATAACGCAGCTGCGTTTTAAAACGCTGAAATTCCTAACTTTTTCCCAAAACACAAATTTTAAAACGCATAGCCCGTTTGGTCGAGCGTTTTGGCCAAAACGCAAGGATAAAACGCAGCTTATTTGCAAAAATTGTGTTTTAATACTACGGCAGAAAATGCAGTGTTTTCAAAACGCAGCTGCGTTTTAAAACGCTGGAATTCCCAGCTTTTTCCCAAAATGCAGGTTTTAAAACGCTGCTAGGAAAAAAAAGTTGCATATTAAAGTGATATCCAAACGTATTTATAAGGAAAGACCTCCATTTTTAAAACACTGCATTATTTAAAACGCTGCGTTTTAAATAATTTGCGTTTTAGAAACGCTGCGTTTTCAAAACAATGCGTTTTAAAAACGCTGCATCAAACGGGCTCTAAATCAAATTTAAATTGTACATACTTTATTTATGTTTTAGGAAATAAAATTTCATTAATTAAAAACTACATTAACAATACTATAAATTACAACTTTCATAATTTTTTAAAAATAAATAAATTAATGTAAATTATTAGTCAAATTTTAACCAAGTTGACTTCCTTATCGCTATTTTACTGAAATTAAGAAATTGGTAAACATGACCCAGCTTATAATTGACTTGAAGTCTACCACCCATGAAAAGTCAACCCACCCAATCTTATGCATGCGGCCCTCGTCTCCCTCAAGATCTTTAATACAATTCAATATCTTCCTTCCAAAATTCAGCCAAGAAGAAAATCATGGATAAAGAACAAGAGGAAATGCAATTCCTTGGGTTTTTTGGCATCTTCAATGAATCCTTCAAGATCATATCCAGTTATAGAAAAATTCTCACCCAAATCACACTAGCCATCATCCTCCCTCTCTCCTTCATCTTATTAGCTCAAATCGAAGTCTCCAAATACATATTCGGAGAAATTCAACACAATGAACAAGTCTTGGATCGAACTCGAGAGGGTACGACTAAGTACTCGAAAGTCTCGGAATAAAGAAAATAAGGAATTGGTAAACAAGACCACAGCCTGTTGACTTGTCAAAGTGATCTGTCACCCATGAAGAGTCAACCCACCCAATCTTATACATGCGGCCCTCGTCTCCCTCAAGATCTCTAACACAATTCAATATCTTCCTTCCAAAATTCAGCCAAGAAGAAAATCATGGATAAAGAACAAGAGGAAATGCAATTCCTTGGGTTTTTTGGCATCTTCAATGAATCCTTCAAGATCATATCCAGTTATAGAAAAATTCTCACCCAAATCACACTAGCCGTCATCCTCCCTCTCTCCTTCATCGACTTTGCTCGTATCAAATTCTGGGAATACATATTCGGAGAAATTCAGTACAATGAACAAGTCTTCGATCTACCTCAAGAGGGTATAACTACATACTCCGAACTTTCGGACATCATACTGTCCAAACTCTCGGACATCAACTGGTCCGAGTGGATCACTTTTTGTCTATCCAAAATTGTGGATTTTATCTTCTTCAACGTCTTGCGGCTCTTCTCAACCTCGGCCACGATTTATACCGTAGCGTGCATTTACACATCGAAAGAAATTACGTTCAAGAAAGTTATGAGCGTGGTTCCAAAGGTTTGGAAGAGACTTATGGTCACATTTATTTGGAGCTTCTTTATAGATTTTGTATTAGGCATAGTTGCACTACTATCGCTGTTGATTATTCCCATGTTGGTCATGTTTGTTGGACCGACCTTATTTTCGATCGCTATTGGTATCATTCTCTACGTCATATTCATCATGATATTCATCGTGATATTCATGTGTATAAGCGTTGTTCGGGATTTGGCCAGCGTGATATCCGTATTGGAAGATGTTTACGGGATTCGATCGATGAAAAAGAGCAAGGATTTAATTAGAGGTAAGATTGGAGTCACAATTTTCATCTCCCTTTTGCTTGAATTATGTGGCTATGGAATTGGCCACGGATTTGAAAGGTACGGTACCCTAGCCATTCATGACTCGTTCGGGGTTAGAGTTATGTATGCAATGCTTTCCTTCTTGTTGCACTCGATTTTGTCTCTCTTTCGCCTCGTCATCCAGACGGTGATATACTTCGTTTGCAAATCATATCATCACAAGAACATCGACAAGTCCTTGTTGGGCGATCATCTTGAGGTTTACCTAGGGGATTATGACCCTTTAAAGTCTAAGGATTTTAACTAGAGCATCTCTATGTGTAGTTTGAAAATCCATATCTTGTATGAAGAATTACTACGACTCTATGGGCTGTTCCTAACATTTTATAGCCCAGAATAAAGTTAAAAGAAGGGCCCTTATTTAATTATCAAATATTAATCTTATGTATTTTTTTTAATTTAATTTTTTAGATAGACAAAAATAATTTTTGTTATCAGTACAATTTTAATAACGTGGTCCTACTGAGCTGAAATCAAGTTTGAGGAAACATTATTATCTAGAAAACTGAACGATTTATTACCGAATTTCAGTCTCGTAAGTCAAAAGACTCAATTATTCAAATCAACAATTATCATAAGAATAATTTGAGATTTCTTGTTGCTTCATACTTCTATTTCATGGTCCTCTTATCGCTCACCCAGAGCTATGACCTCAAATTAGTAATTAACTAAATTGAAAATTCAATATAACTACGTAAGATGTGAACAAATTATCAAATTCAAAAGTCCCAACAAATAATTGAACAAATATAATTCAAAATTTAACAAATAAACAAAGTCAATGTTACTTTCAATTTTTAAACACACAAAATCATTGTAAAAAGAAGAGCAATAATTAACAATGTAACAAAATTTAACAAATAAACAAAGTACCAACAAACAATTGAACAAACATAATTTAAAAAAATAACAAAAGCTTTGGATTTGGGCCTCAGTTTAAGAAACTTTGGTACTATTTTTAGTTTACATGTATACTAATATTACAATAATAATAAAAAATTGGGCCCCTTATTAATTTGCGTCCTGGGCAGGTGCCCTGGCTGGCCTCCCCTTGGGCCTTATGACTCTGTTTAGCAAAACATTGTAAAATAACGTCTTGTTCTCGCTATGTGATTTAGTAATTTAATTTTGGGTTAATGACATTATAAGTTCCTTGATTATAACCGATTCCATCAGTAGTACTCCCTTAACAAAGTTTTCATATTTTAGTCCCACAAGTTTCAAAAATGTGACGTGCTTAGTACTTTTGGTGGATGCTGTTAAAAAAATTCCGTTAAGTGCCCCATGTGTCTCGCACGTGCATTTGGTTAAGGGCATGAATGGAATTTCCTTTGATTATCTATGAAGTCTTTCCTTTTAAAAAACCAAAATATTCATATTTTATTTTATTTTAAAACTAGCTAAGAGGACATTTTAGTACTTATGTAAATTATACCATATGAGGATCTGAATCATCTTTAAAATATGCCACATGAGGATCTTGACTAGAAACTGCTTTTGCTTTTGCACAAGAGACATTGAGGTTTTCATCCAGATGATAATCTGGGCCAAGGGAGTCTTTTGGTGGTCCTTCAAGAGTATTGTTTGTCACCAATTTATCCTCACTGTCCTGTGGTCTTAGGGTCGGACATACAATTAGGCTAGAAGAAAGCTCTTGCCTTGGTTCACCAGACAATCCACTCCCCTCTCTGCAATTTGAAACTTGAGATGGAGTATGGACATCCTTCTGATATATCACTGTCTGACTCTAATGGCATGTTGAGACGGATATACCTCTGCAAGACAATGCATACAAACTATTGTCATCGGATCCAGGAATTTCATTGGCCAAGGATGGAATGTAAGACGATGCATACATCAATCTTGGACTCTTTTGTGAGCTGATCAAAAGAACTTCTATATCTTCATTCAGGACCTCGTTAATGGAAGACAATTTATTGGGTGTTCTGATTCTGTATGGAATATTCCTGCACATGATTTCAAATTTAATTAAAAAATCAATAATTTGTAAAACCCATAAATTAATAATGTCATATAATACTTGATTCAAGATTCTTTTCCATTTCATTTTCCCTTTATTTTTCTCGGCAACCAAACAAACTAGCAAAAGTGAGAACTCTAAACAGAAACAGAAAAAGTAGAACTATAGAATGAAACCACAGATTTGGCAAAAGGGTAATCTCCTTTTGCGTTTTTAGCAAAAACCCATGTGAAAATTTCTCAAATTTGACAATTCATAGGAAATTTTTATGAAACTCAGGATAAAAAACAAAAGAATATCTCACCCGACGACTTGACAACAACCTTGAATGTAGCGTTGGTACTGCCTTCCCATACTAGCCATCATCTCCGGCCAACTCCGAGTGGCAACCACTAGTAAACAAGGACAACAGCATCAGCAGTTCGCCGCCGCCTCCTTCATCTCCGGCGCTCATTGATCTCCCTTGGGCACGCCAACGACCTCTCTTTCTTCAAATCGTAAGCAATCATGCACTCATCTCCATTCACTTCAGTGACCAACCCCGTGCCCTTGCCGTTATTCTCCATTTGCACCGCCTCCATCCACAAGGCAGCAACATCAATTCAACCTTATTAAATTTGTGTGTGTGTTTAACAAATCAGGGTATGTGTTTTGGGGATTGGGGTTGGAAGAAGGTGAAGAAGATGATAAGTAAAATTCTAATTTTGCCTTTACTCAAATACACGTGGAAGGCACATCAATCACTTAACGGAATTTTTCTAACGACATTCATCAAAAGGACTAGCTGCGTGCCAATTTTAAACTTGTGAGACTGAAATTTAAAAAAACTTTGTTAAGAGAGCTACTAGTGGAGTCGGCATAGTCGAGGGACTTGTAGTGTCATTAACCCTTTAATTTTTAATCTTAGTTTTCTCTTTAGTCTATTCCTTTATTTTTTGGGTTAAATGCATCACTAGTCCATGTGCTTTACATCTTTGTAGCATTAGTCTCTGATTTCAAAAAGTGAAAAATTTGGTCTAAAATATGTTCGTTTTTTTTACGCTAGTGGTCCCTCCGTTGGATGCCGTTAGAATTTTGGCCGTTAATTCACCATATGTTGCGCATGTAAGTTTTTTGAAGGCAAAAAAGTAACTTCTGTTTTTAACTTTTAAATATTTATTCTTCCCCCCCGGGGCCGTTATTCTGCCACCGATGTTGTCCTTGCGGTCTCCTTTAAATCGATTTAATTTTTCTTCATAACCACTCCACTTTCTCTCTCTCTCTCTCTCTCTCTCTCTCCACACAACACATAAACAAACCATTATTAATTTTACCACAACACATAAACAAACTGATCACGCCAAAATGTGTTCTGGTGATCTGTCGATGTCTACGTATGCAACTAGTCTTTGGTCAGGATGCCCCGACTCTCAATAGGCACAAGTGTAAGTGGGACTTGTCCTCCGGTAGATACCTGTGATGAAAGGAAGCACCGTTAGGGAGCTGGACGTTGGTCCAGCTAAAGCCCTCCGGTGAGAGAATCAGTATATGGTGAGGTTAATGGTCTCTGGTGAGGATTCAGGCTGCTTTTTGAGAGTGAATGCACTGAATGCTTTGGAGATTTTGTAGTTGTGTGTGTTAATTTGAACTTAGGTCTTAAATGAAGGCCATCACCTTGTATTTATACTGGGGGAATGCTGGTTTGAGACAAGTGGGACTGCCAGGTGTCGACCTGGGGTGTGCAGCCATGTGCTCATTCATGGCAGCCGCAATCTGCATTGATGAGATTTAATGGGGATGTGACCTGCAATGATGTAGAAGATAGAACTTCTCTGGAAGTGATGTTGATCTTATAGATGCAGCTTTACTTAGAGAGCAAGCTACTCTTTCATCCAATGAGGCGCTGGTTGGTGGCCCCAGGATGACGTAGTAGCACGTGGGCATTGAATGCGGCAGCTTTTATTGACTTTCTCTATTTTCCGGGGTGGATACCTCGGGGTCTTAGCGTTGCAGCTTGGGATGTGGACCGCGCGAGCTCTTGGTGTTCGAAGTGGAAGGCGTAAGGGCTGTCCCGAGCTCCTCGGGGAGGTCGGAACGAGAAGGAGGGCATACGTACCCGGGCTCCGGGCTATAGTCCAAGCTCGGGGTCGAGGATTCCTTTCTTCCGAGCTCCAGATAATCTTGGCCACGTGCCCCGCTAGTGCCACGTGGAAGCTGGATATTTTAGTATCTTCAGTAGCCCCCGACTTCTCGAGGTAAGGGTTCACCCTTTAAGTCGGGAAGTTTTAGCTCGCTCGTGCTCGGGCAGTAGGTAGTAACTTCACCAACACACCTCTTCTTGGAATTTATGCCGAATCATTGGTGCGAAACATTCTGACGGCTTCATTAAATGCGCGTCCTTTCAGTTTAAAATTGGAACCGTCGTTTTGGTTTCAAACGATGTTGTTTCGCGAGCTGGAGGAAGAAAACACGCGGACTATCCATTTGGTGTCGGGTCATATTTCGGGTCCTCCGTACAAGCGGCGTCGTTTTTTAAGGGTATAAGTAGGGTTTTAGCACTGTTTGGTCTTTAGTTTTGCGAAAAACCCTAAACTCGTTCATCTTTTCTCCGGCGATCTGTGATTTCCGGTCGTCTTGTCTCCAAACGTTCTTCGAGCTCTAAAGTTCTTTTTCGCCGTCTTTTGACATTTCCATTTCGTAGGTTGGTGTCGTTCGAAGCTAATCTTTCTCTTTATACCATTTTTAGGACGTTTTTGCCCCTGTTTATGGGTATATTTCGTTCTTCGTTTTTGCTCTGGCGTTCGCCATTCATTCCGGTTCTAATTTTTCGGCGTCACGTGTTTTTCAGGTGACCTCCGTACGTTGAGATCCGAGCTTCTACCCCGATCTAGGTATTCTGATCTCCTCCTTTTATACTTCCAGCTCTCTCTAATATTTCTTCAATATGTTTGCGGGTAGGAGGAGTGTTAGTTTTAGGGTTCCAGAGTGTAGCTCGTCGTCGGACTCATCCTCGTCCTCGGGATATTCCCCGAGCTTGGATGGTGTCAGTCCATCATTACCCCCTGCTCCCATAAACTTAGGTGATTCCCCTTCCTAATCTGTGTTTGCCCGCTCGCCCACGGGTAAAAATGTATATAGGTTAGCCGAGGATCATTGGGAGGTCGTAGTCCCGAGTGAAGCTCGGGATATCTTAGGGCAATGGGGTGTCGATTTCTCGGATCGGGTAGTTTCCGATGAGCCCCACTGGGTTCCCCCACTTCCATTTGTGGCTCAAATGGAGGTTTTAGACTATAAAAACCAAGTCGTTACTGCCCTGATATGTAAATATTTCTCAATTAACCGATACTTGCAGAACCTCCGACTTGATCGTGCTCGTCGACTTCGCGAGGGGGCTGCTACTGATAGATTGATCGCTGAACCAACTAGATCCTCAGCAAGGATGAGTGGTGAATCAACTTCTGGGAGAATGGAATCTACAACCGTCCCCGCAACTGTGCCACCGAGCTGGCGCAATAAGATCTCTTTGGCGGATCTGCAATCATGAGAAATTCTTCACCAAGTTCCCGGGTTCCAGGGCTCCATTCCTGATCTTAACCGCAGATGGGTCGAGCTGAAGTCCCTTCGTGGGAAGGTGGGGTTCTATACCAGCTTCTTTACCGTCGGTGGGCTCCGACTACCCCTAGACCCTTTTATTTGTGAGTTTTTGAAGCAGACCTCTTCCATGCCCCTCGACCTCTCCCTTGGCCTGGTGAGGACCTTCGTGTGTTTTGCTGCTTGCACTCGGGTGCTTGGATGCGAGCCAACTCTTTCTTTACTTTGTTATTACTTCCAAGCTTGGCCTTCCAACAATCGATTACAGTGTAAAGCCCACAACCACTGGACCAAGGTGTTCACCCCGTTCCCCGGGAAGGATGATGGATGGGCTGACAAGGTCATTCTGTTGGAGAGTGACAAGGGATGGAACTTTCAGATCCCCTCTGACAATATGCACGGGCTCAAACGTTTGAAGAGCTTGGGGGAGTACGACACTATGGCCAGGGGTGTGTTTGAGGCTCTTTTAATGCGGGACGCGGAGCAGGTCCGTCTGTATGACTGGAAGGCCATCCTTGAAGATGAGTGCTTCCTCTATCTAGCCGGTCTCTCGAAGAGAGTTTTTGCGGATGTGAGGCCGAGGTGTGAGATGCATCTGGTAGAGTCCGCTCCAGGCTGGCTCGGGCATCAGGGCAACAAATTCTCCACTCAGTGTAAGGAGTGTGCCAGCCTGGAGGAGAACAATTGCCGACCTCTCCCCGAGGGTTGTATTTTGACATTATTCTGTTGTAATCAAATTTCTTTCCAAGTATTCTCTGTTCGGATAACCATCTGACTTTTTTCGCGTTTGATGCAGATATGGTGAATGCTGCGAACGCCTTCTCGGCGAGGAGGAGCCGAGCCACGGAAGGTCGCAAGGGTGCCTTGAGGCATTCTTATACCGTGGCTGCCGGTGTTGAAGCTGTCCTTCCCCCCACCAAGCCGATCGGCCCGGCGGGGGTGGTTGATGCTGAGCCGATTTATGTTGCTCCTCCGGCCTCAAAACGACCATCTCCGGGGGGCGAAGCTGGGGCCCGCAAGAAGCAATGAAAAGAGACCATTTCAATAGATGTCTCTCTCGAGCTTCCCCCCCTTCGCCGCTCGAAGGGAAAAGGGAAGGTGGCTACCGTCGAGGCTGAGGCTGACTTGGCCGGTCTGGGGCCCGAGGATATAAATGAGCTTGTCCTCCGGGCTATGCACGCGAGCGAGGATACTCCTCGAATGGAGAAACTTCTCCCACAGCCTCGCGATTTCATTTTCGAATCGATCGCCTGCTCGTTGGTCGAGGTTTGTGTTCATCTGTAGTTTTCCTCTTTACCCGGTGTATATGCATAGACTAATCCCTTCGCTTTTTGCAGATGTCCCATTATGCAAAATACTACGACATCCGACTAGAAGAGGCGGAGAAGTTGAAATCTGAGCTCCTCCAGCAGGTCAAGAGCGATGGAGCCGAGCTTTCCAGGCTAAGGGCTCAACTAAAAGATAAGGACCAAGAGCTCGTCGGCGTCAAGGCTACCCTCTCTGAAACGGTCACTGCCCGGTCTCGCGCCGAAGCAGCTTTAGACCGCGTTAAGGAAGAAAAAACCGAGCTGGAGGATACCCTTGTTCAAAAGAACGCCGAGCTTGACTCCGCTATCAAGGCTCTTGATGAAAAGCTGAATAAGCTCAACTCCGACTATGTCGAACTAAAGATAGTGCTTGAAGACCCCAATCATGAAGCTGACATCATTGCCCGATATAAGGCCTCTGAGTCTTTTGAAGCCGATGTATCTTCCCGGGATGATGAAGGGGCAATATCAAATTCTTTGGGCTGCGGCTGGCGATGGTGCGGCTATTGATAAGCTTGTTGAATGGGGAGATTCTAATCCTTTTGATGCACTAAATCAGAGTGGAGCTGGGCTCGTGCCTTATGATGAGGAGGACCTACAAGTTATCCGAGAGGAAGATGAGAAGCATGGGAAACCAGCTTGGGACCCGCCAATCAGACTTCAACAGGATCTCGAGACCCTGATTGAAGCGCGACTTGATCAGATGGAGCTCGAGGCTGCTGGGGAAGGGAATGCTCAGAAAAATGCCGAGCTTGGCCTCATTGCTGATCAACTCCTCCTGGATACCGAGGGCACGATGACCAGCCGAGCTGAAAATGAACGTGATGTTCTGGCTTCGGAGGGTGCTGAGGACTAATGTACGACGTGCACTGTCTACTTTTGTGTAATCTTTTGATTGAGCTTGCGAGCTCGTAAAATTTTGTAATTTTGAACAAGTATTGTTAACCAGGGAATATAAATTATGTACAGATATATATAAGAATGTTTAGTTTGCTCGGTACTTCCTTGCTTGAATGTCTTAGCACAATTGCTTATTCTTGAGGTAACACTCTAGGATCATCACCGAGTGGCATATGTCGACCTCGAGGTGATGTTTTAAGCGTTTTCCTTTTAATATGTTTTAATCCTGGTCTGAAGGTGACTTTTTAGAGAGAATCAAAATACCATCTTTATACAAACTTTCATTACAATAAATCAGGAAAAAGTTACAATTATTGATAGTATCTCTTCAAATGATCAGCATGCCATGGGTTTTTCAGCGAGGTCCCGTCCTGTTCGGCCAATCGATAAGTACCCTCTCGGATAATTGCTGTAACCCAGAATGGGCCTTCCCAATTAGGGGGTAACTTGTTCCTCTGAGTGTTTCTTCCTGTAGCTTCAATCTTTCTGAGGACCCAATTCCCAACTGAGAAAATGTTCTGGGCTTCACTCTTCGGTCGTGATGACCTTTTGCGAGCTGTTTGTAATTCACCATTCTGAGTTGAGCCTCCAGCCTTCGTTCTTCTAATAGGTCGAGGTCGAGCCCCCGAGCTTCCCGATTTGTCCCTTCATCAAAATGTAGTACTCGAGCTTCGGAGGGTGCTGAGGACTAATGTACGACGTGCACTGTCTACTTTTGTGTAATCTTTTGATTGAGCTTGCGAGCTCGTAAAATTTAAACAAGTATTGTTAGCCAGGGAATATAAATTAAGGGATATATAAATAGTTTGCTCGGTACTTCCTTAAGAATGTTTAGTTTGCTCGGAATTCCTTGCTTGAATGTCTTAGCACTTGCTTATTCTTGAGGTAAAGCTCAATCATCACCGAGTTTATACCCCTCCGAAGGTGACTTTTAAGAGAATCCTTATTAATATGTTTTAATCAGGTCCAATTATTTTACTTTCAAAATAGAATCTTTATACCTTTCATTACAATTCTTCGGAAATCTTAAATTATTGATATTGTATCTCTTCAAATCTTTGCCAGGGGTTTTTCGGTTCCCGTCTGTTGGCCTTCGATAATTAACCTCTCGGAAATTGGTAACCCGAATGGGCCTTCCCAATTAGGGGGTAACTTGTTCCTCGAGTTCCTTCCTTCAATCTTTCGAGGACCCAATTCCCAACCGAGAAAATGTTCTGGGCTTCACTCTTCGGTCGTGATGCCCTTTGTGCGGTTTGTAACCACCATTGAGTTGAGCCTTCGTTCTTCTAATAGGTCGAGGTCGAGCCCCCGAGCTTCCCGATTTGTCCCTTCATCAAAATGTAGTACTCGAGCTTCGGAGGGTGCTGAGGACTAATGTACGACGTGCACTGTCTACTTTTGTGTAATCTTTTGATTGAGCTTGCGAGCTCGTAAAATTTTGTAATTTTGAACAAGTATTGTTAGCCAGGGAATATAAATTATGTACAGATATATATAAGAATGTTTAGTTTGCTCGGTACTTCCTTGCTTGAATGTCTTAGCACAATTGCTTATTCTTGAGGTAACACTCTAGGATCATCACCGAGTGGCATATGCCGACCTCGAGGTGATGTTTTAAGCGTTTAATATTTTAATATGTTTTGAAGGTGTTTTTAGAGAGAATCAAAATACCATCTTTATACAAACTTTCATTACAATAAATCAGAAAAGTTACAATTATTGATAGTATCTCTCAAAATCAGCATGCTGTCGTTTTTCGAGAAAATGTGGCCAATCGATAAGTCTTAATAATGGAATTCGCGATCCTTGTAATTCGGGGTAACGAGTTCCTCCTGTTTCTTCGTAGCCAATCTTTCGAGGACCCCTCCTTTAGAAAATGTTTTGGCTTCTCTTCGCCTCGATGACCTTTGCGAGCCGTTTGTAATTCACCATTCGAGCCCGTTCCACCTTCGTTCTCTAATAGGTCGAGGTCGAGCCCCGAGCTTCCGATTTGTCCCTTCATCAAAATGGTACTCGAGCCGTAGGAAGGGCCATTTCAACCTGTGCCTTGTGAGTCAACGTGAAGAATCTCCGTCTTGATAGATGTTCGATGCTCCATAGACCATGTTAACCATCTCTTTATCTCTTGAGGTATCCTGCATCCATGTTTTTATCCTTATCCTCAGAGAGACGAGAAAGGCTTTATTCATCCTCTTAGTCCAACTTCGCGTGCGTGATGAAACTTGAGAAGGATCCGCAGAGATGAAGTCGTGGATCCTCGGATCTCCTAATGGCTTCAATCCATTTGGTGAAGGTCTAATGCCACTATTAAGTACTCGCAACCCGAGCTTGGGAACGGAGATGAGGTGGTAAACAAATATCGAAGGTCGACGTATGTCGGCACTAATCTTTGGCACTTAAACACTTTCTTACGAGCCTGTAGTTCTCGTGGTAATAGTTTTGCTCGATTTTGTCCGGGTTGTCCCCACATACTCCCTCTTGCCCGGTACTAAACTCGTGGTTGTCACTAGTTGTTTTCGGTTTGCCGTCGCCGATTTGCCAACCTCGTGTTAATCGTGTTTTCGCTTGGTTTTTCGTTTCGTCCCGCCTCGTGCTTGCCATATTTGGTCGTGGTTGTTTTAATTGGTAGAACAAAGGAATTCTACCGAAATCCGGGGACAGATCTTTCAGCTTCATGGAGGCCACCTTGGATAAGTAGTCAACCCGAGTGTTGCTTTCTCTATCGATCTGCTGGACTTCCCAATATCCGAAGTCAGCTAGCAACTGCCTCACGAGCTCACAGTATTTTATCAAGGTGGGGTGATTAGCCCCGTACTCCCCCGAAACTTGCTTCACGACGAGCTGAAAGTCGCTGAAGACAACAATCTGAGAAATTGTTAGATCCTTCGCCAATTGTAAGCCCGCCACCACGGCTTCGTATTCGGCCTGGTTGTTTGATGCGGGGAACTTGAATCGGAACACCTTTCGAAATTCAGTTTCGTCCGGGGAGACCAAAGATAGATCCACGCCACTTCCCGAGCTGCTGACTGAGCCACCTACGAACAACTGCCAGTGGTTCGTTGGTCATTTTTCCCACGAGCTAGAGCGGATGTTTTTAGCTGGGGAGGGGGGCGACTTGTAATTTTCGACTTTCTAGCTCGTCTGGCGAGGTTTCCGGAGGGGTGTTATAAGCGAATGAGGTTTCTGCCACAAAGTCGGCAAGAACTTGTCCTCACTGCCCATTTCATCATTCTGCCGCTACATTTGTCTCCGGTGTGGCAGGTCTGTGTAGACTACCAAGGCGTGGGCCTGGAAGTAGTGTGATAGCTTCCTCGTCGTTACTATCAAAGCCAAGACCACCTTTTCGACGTTCAAGTATCGTGCCTCTACGTTGGATCTTTCCCGGGTTTTCTTCAATCCCTCGCTCATTCACCATGTAACCCAAGAATTTGCCCGCAGTTACCCCGAAGGCGCACTTTGCGGGGTTGAGCTTCATACTATTCTTTCTTAGGTTAGCGAATTAAGGTCTCCCGGAGGTCGTCGACGTGGTTGTCCGCCTTAGTTTTAATCACCATGTCGTCGATGTAAGCCTCCACGTCCGACCAAGCTGATCACCGAACACCTTATTTACCATTCTCTGGTAGGTAGCCCCGCGTTTTTTAGCCCGAAGGGCATTATAACATAGCAATATAAGGCCCTAGTAGCTCGAAATGCCGTAAGTTTCTGATCTTGCAACCACATTCTGATCTGGTGGTATCCTGAGTATACATCAACGAAACTCAGGATTTTGTGGCCAGCTATAGCATCAACGAGCTAATCAATCCTGGGCAGCGGGTACCAATCCTTCGGGCAAGCCTTATTCAAGTCGGTGTAGTCCACGCATATCCTCCATTTGCCGCTGGTTTTCTTGACCATGACGACGTTCGCGATCCAAGTCGGGTAAAAATTTTATTTTATTATCTTGGCCCGGAGCAGCTTATCAACTTCTTCTTTGATAGCTGATTGTTTTTTTGGGAAAAAAACCCGTGGCCGCTGTTGTATTGGAGTGATTGCGGGGTCCACGCTGAGCTTGTGGGCGGAGACGTCTTCACTGATACCTTTCATGTCCTCAACCCTCCAAGAGAATACATCGGTGTTTCATCGGAGGAATTGGATAATGGCTTGACGTTCTCCCTCGTCGATATCCAGACCAATTTTCATCTTTTGGTCGGGAAAATCAAAATTGATGACCACCTCGTCGAAATCCTCATGAGGCTGGATATTGGGTAGGTCGCGGCTGTCGAGGCTCTCGATAGTGATTACCCTGGCTTTCTTTCTGCTCGGGCCTGATTCTTGTGAGCTAGGATTGCTAGCCCGCGCTAATTGCTAATCTTGGGCCGAGCCTTCTGCAGAGGTCACGTTCTCAGGAACTGCGAGCTGTTTTGCTTTTCCCAGGGATTTCTCCTCTGTCAAGGGCCGGGCTCTCTTGGCGGAGGTTTGAATGGTCTCCACAGCTTGAGCCTTTCCCCGGAATGCCGCCTCCTTTTCTTTTCGAGTCTCTATTATATGAAATAGAGTACTTTTGGGGTCGTTCCTCATCATGCCGACCTTCCCGTCTGTGGCAAATTTGACTCTTTGATGAGGTGCGGAGGCGACCATGCCAAATTTTGCCTGAACTGGTAGGCCCAAAATGGCATTGTAGGGAGAAGGGATGTCGAGGACCAGGAATTCTATTTCCTCGAACCTGAAAAGGTTTCCCTCTTCTACAGTTACTTTCAGCGTCACCGTGCCCTTTGTGACCACCTTGTGGCCGGTGAAGCCCTCTAGCTGAACATTGCTCGGAGCGAGCAGGGTATCCGCGAGCTTCATCTTCTTGAAACAGTCATAGTACATGATGTTTCTGTTTGCTCCGGTGTCTATCAATACCCTTCTTACCATGTACTGCTCCACTCCGAGGTATAGTGTCAGAGGCTACACCTTTGCCAAGTCGGTGCTGGCCAGCTCGCTGGGATAGAAACATATGCCAACCTCGTCCTTCACCCGAGGTTGGGACACCACGTTGTTGAGGCTGTACATGGTGTCGCTGAGCTGAGTGATGCTCAGGTTATCCTCGAGGATAGTGGAAATTCTAAATTCCTCTCTATCCACATGCTCGCGACCATGTGCTGCTGGCCTTTGTTCTGGCTCATCTCTCTGCTCAAACCGCCTGAGGGCTCCCCGATCTATCAATCGCTAAATTGCTCTCTTCATCTGAAAGCAGTCTTCGGTGGTGTGGCCGTTCTCTTTGTGGAACTCGCACCTCTTGGCCGGATTTCGAGGATATCTATTCTCCCTCATAGGATGGGGCTTTTCCAGCTTATTTTCCTGCTGGAAAACGGTCATGTTGTTCTCCCGGGATGCATTCAGCGGGGTATAAACCGTTTTATCCTCTCTCTCCTAGGCCTTTTGTCTGGCACTTGATTGCCCAGTTCTCCGGTCCGGGTTCTTCGGCTCTTCAACCTTTATTGGCGCAGAGGTTCCTTCCTTGGCTTTCTTTTTGTCGGCCAAGATCTTCTCAGTCTTCGCCACACCTTTAGCCATGATGAACATCTCCTCGTTGGTGGCTGGAGTCTGGAGATTGAGATCCTCCAATAATTTGTCCGACTGATGCCCGCCCTCAAAATAGACCATGATTGTCTCGTCGGGGACGTTGGAGAGCTCGTCAGCCACATTTTTGAACCGCTGGATATAATTTGTCAGCGACTCAGTAGGGCCTTGCTTTGTATTCGCAAGGTCCGATTTGTCCTTGGGAAGTTCCCCAGCTGAGGCATACTTCCTTAGGAACTTTCTCTTCAGATCGCTCCAGTCCGTCACGGACTCTTTCGGGAGCTCTCTGAACCATTTCATCACAGTCTCGTCGAATGTGCTGACGAAGACTTTGCACCACATGTCTTGCTTTGCGGTGCAAACACCCATCTTGGCCTCAAAGCTGGAGAGGTGAGTCTGGGCATGCGTCTTTCCCGCATATGACTTAAAGTCGGGAAGCCTCAGCCGGGGATTGGGGGGCATTCTCTGAATCCGACGGCAGAACAGACTCTCTAGTATCTGTGTAGGAAGGCCTAATTTACCCGCTTCCAGAGCCTCTAAGCGCTTCTGGAGAACCTTTAGGGCCCTATCTGGAGAATCGTTGGCTCGAGACTCCTGGTGGCTCCGTCTGTCACGTCCGTCATTTCTTGATCGCTTTCGTGATGAAGCAACTGTCCCCGGGGAGCTTCCCTGAGGAGATGGCGAATGCCCTCGCCTACCGCCTTGCGATCCCTTCCGCCAAGACTGTACCTCCAGCTTATAGGTGCTATCCGACCTCTGCGAGCTGGGGGAGCGTGGTCGAGCCCCGAGTCGATCCTGCACACTACCTCTGGGCCTTTCCCTCTCCTCCGGGAAGCGAAGTCGGCTGTATACACTCGCCTTGGGTGCTACACTAACCCGATTTCCCAGCCTGTTCGTGGCACTCTCGTGCAATCTGCTATGCGCGCTTGCTCGAGGGGCTTCAACAGCTCGGGATTCGTGATCGCGACTACGCGGCCTTTCTGCATGTGCCCTCTCCCGCTCGAGAGGGACTCTTCGTGCTTGCTCTGCTGCCTCGACCTTTCTGGTGAGCTCGAATTCCTTTCTTTCGAGCTCTCTGACTCTCTCTACGTGCGCTCGTTCGCGACGTAGGTGCTCCAGTTCGGCCTGATCTTTTTGCAGCTGTGTAGCCGGCCGTTTCACCCCGGTTATCCTAACTTCATCATTGCCGCAAGTGTCTTCCCCTCTGGAAGTCTCACTGGCAGTGTCCCTGTCGCGACCGGCCTTCTGCGCGGCCTTTCCTTTGCTGGCACGTGACCTCTCCGCCGCCTTCTTGGTCAACACCCGAGCTACGTCACGTGCTGACCTCCTGCCCTTTGAATTATCGGCAGGGGCCTTTCCGGGAGTTTTAGGCGCGTGCCTCTGTGCTGACGGGGCTGCGCGCTCAGCAGAGTGTGAAGACTGTGGGCCAACCTTTTGAGCGGCTGACGTAGCTTGTTGCTTTGAATTCGTCATTCTTAAACCGTGATTTGCTAGGTTACAAGAAGTTCAAACTGAAGGTATCTAATTCCGGCGTCCCGGCAACGGAACCAAACTGATCACGCCAAAATATGTTCTGGTGATCTGTCGATGTCCACGTATGCAACTAGTCTTTGGTCAGGATGCCCCGGCTCTCAATAGGTACAAGTGTAAGTGGGACTTGTCCTCCGGTAGATACCTGTGATGAAAGGAAGCATCGTTAGGGAGCTGGACGTTGGTCCAGCTAAAGCCCTCCGGTGAGAGAATCAGTATATGGTGAGGTTAATGGTCTCCGGTGAGGATTCAGGCTGCTCTTTGAGAGTGAATGCATTGAATGCTTTGGAGATTTTGTAGTTGTGTGTGTTAATTTGAACTTAGGTCTTAAATGAAGGCCATCACCTTGTATTTATACTGGGAGAATGCTGGTTTGAGACAAGTGGGACTGCCAGGTGTCGACCTGGGGTGTGCAGCCATGTGCTCATTTATGGCAGCCGCAATCTGCATTGATGAGCTTTAATGGGGATGTGACCTGCAATGATGTAGAAGATAGAACTTCTCTGGAAGTGATGTTGATCTTCTAAATGCAACTTTTCTTAGAGAGCAAGCTACTCTTTCATCCAATGAGGCGCTGGTTGGTGGCCCCGGGATGACGTAGTAACACGTGGGCATTGAATGCGGCAGCTTTTGTTGACTTTCTCTACTTCCCAGGGTGGATACCTCGGGGTCTTAGCGTTGCAGCTCGGGATGTGGACCGCGCGAGCTCTTTGTGTTCGAAGTGGAAGGCGTGAGGGCTGTCCCTAACTCCTCGGGGAGGTCGGGACGAGAAGGAGGGCATACGTACCCGGGCTCCGGGCTATAGTCCAAGCTCGGGGTCGAGGATTCCTTTCTTCCGGGCTCCAAATAATCTTGGCCACGTGTCCCGCTAGTGCTACGTGGAAGCTGGATATTTTAGTATCTTAACAAACAATTATTAATTTTACCAACATGTCAACCATAATCAAAACCAAATCAATAAAGGAAACCAATTCAAAAATCAAAACCGAGATCAAAAAAGCAAACCCACTAGTAATTTTTCTTCTGTTTTCCTTTTATCAGTTCCAGGGACACAGTCGTCAAGCTTCCTCTCTTTCTTTGCCCCCCACCCCAAATGGTCTCCCTAAACTCAAGAAAAGGAGGACTCTTCTGATTTATATGTATAAAGGCTTGCGAGACCCAACACACACACACACACACACACACACACACACACACACTCTCTCTCTCTCTCTCTCTCTCTCTCTTGAAGACAGAGCTAATACATCAGGACTTGTTTGACATTATTATCTGTTAATTTTCTACATAGAAGAACAAGAGGAAGAATGATCAGGAATTGGGCAATCTTTCTTTTCATTTTTCTCCTTTTATTTGGTGGTTTCTCATCAGCTTCTGCCACTCCACCACCTGCAAGTAAGCAAACCTTTAACACATTTCTCTCTTTCACACACACACACACACACAGACAAAGAGTATACTTGATGCTGCCATTACCACCGAACTCGATCCCAGTAAGCACTAACCTCACATCTCCACTACACGTTTAACTCATTTTTATTGAAATACAGAATAGAAATCTCGAAGTCACAATCACCATTTGACAAGATTTAACCCCTCTCTAAGTCACAATCACCATTTGACAAGGTTTAATCCCTCTCGAAGTCACAATCACCATTTGACAAGATCAAACCCCTCTCCTTGCCTCTCAAATGTTTGCCGACAAGATATGGGTTAAGAAGAAAGGGGAGAGCCTAGGAAGGAAGTTACTTTTTTACCCTTAATAAACTTAGGTGCACAGCACATGGTGAGTTAACGGCTGAAATTCTAACGACATCGAATGGAGGGACCACTACAAAAAAACCATACTTTGGACCCAACTTTTTACTTTTTAAAATTAGGAATTAATGTTAAAAAGTTGTAAAGTACAGAGACTAGTGGTGTATTTAACCCTTTATTTTTCTATCTATCTCCCTTTTATTTTTGAACTTTAATCTTTACAAAGTGAAAAAAAATATCCTAAAGTCTTCAAGTCAAATGAGACCATTATCTTCCCAAAATTTACATTCCCTTATCTTTTCAAAAGAACTATTCTCTCCGTTTCAAATTTTTTTTTAATTAAATTAAATTAAATTACTTTGTTGCTTGGTATGTCCCAAAAAAAAAAAAAAAGTGTTCTGTCTAGAAATAATATTCTTATATTTATAGTGCATTTTAAAAAAAGTTACAAAAGAGTAAAATTACTCATCAAATGAGAGTTTTTTCCTACTCTTAATAAAACAGGTACCTCTTCTTTTGATACAAATGGAGTATGATTACGTATGAAGTACTAAATTGCATCACGATGAAATCAGATTAGTTGATGTGTACGGAAAAATCATTTTGGTTGTGTTTGATTACGCGGTTCATTTTTCGCAACGTACTTTTTCTTATTGGTTTGACCAATATTTAGTCTATCTTTCTTTCATTTCAATATTTACAAAATTGGAGGAATAATACGAAACAGGCCGGTTAGGATCCTCTATTTCAAAAAGGTGTTTCGTCTCTTATTCCAATCGATGGATCTTCGCCACATATGCATGGGAATAAATAACATTAATTACTCCGTGATTTTTGGTGGACATGTGGCAAAAATCCGACCGTTGGAATAGGGGATGAAATACCTTTTTGGAATAGATAATCCTGTCTGGAAACGGGCAAGTCATTTCCCTAAAATAACCTAAGAATAACTAATAATGAAAAAAAAATACCCAACTCTAACCATGAGGAATAATTTGAAACAAAAGAGTCATTCGTTAGGCAAGCCAGGCAAGCCACATCAGGATTTGTAGAGCAAGAACTTCCTTGAGTGTTTTTGCAGGCAGCATAAACAGGTTGCCCAGTGACATTCGATGTTATGTAGATTTGATTCAATACAATGTTCGTACAAGGTTCATGTTCGCTGCAATCGAGTACAATCGCATCTTTCGTGGCCGAACATCCCATCACATAACTGTACGTTATGTCGCTCACTTTCACTGCCTTCGGCTGCAATTCATCAATCATCTGTTATCAATTTCTTTTTTCTCGGCCAAAAGATGACTTTCGTTAACTAAGAAATTAATATTGGAGTTTGCAAATAATTATAGTACGAATCAAACCGCCATTTTTTTGAAAATAATTACCTGGTCTTGGCATTTGTGTGTCTCACAATAAAATTGATCAATAATGATTGGGTTTTCGACATCTTTTAATACAATAAACTCGAAGTTGATATTCCTAGCATATCCTGAACCTCCCTGAAAAAGAGAAAAAGACCGATTGTATCGATTAATGGAATTTATTTGGAACAAGCCTTTTTTGGTTTATTCCAGCCCACACAAAAATAATAATAATAATAATAAAAAAGAAGAAGAAGAAGAAGAAGAAGACAGCAAGACTATCTACCGGCCATGTCTTGATTCTTGCTCCATTTTGAGTACTAGTGAAGTTGCAATATTGTACATATACTTCTTCGACTGTTTCATATGCTCCATTCTTTCCGAGACTTCCAACACTGTGAACGAGCGAGCGAGTGAGTGAATGAAGAGATCGAGAGGGAATAATTGTGAACGAAATCGAGTTTTATACCTTATGCCATGGCCTGGACCACACGCCACGCCAGTAACATGGATTTTTGAGGACCCAGAATTAATCGCAATACAATCGTCGCCTAAAAATTATTTTACAAACACGTATAAAATAGGAAACGTTGTATCGTAAAGATAATACACAAAAAGAACTCAAGAAACGAATTAAAATTACCAGTTTGAATGATCGAGTCCCTGACATGAACAAAGGTTGATGAAGAGATGTCAATGCCGTCAGTGTTTGGGCTATCGTGTGGTGCAGAAATATAGAGGTTAGAGATGTCCACACCGTTACAATTGCTAATGCCAATATGGTTTCTGGGGCTGTTTAGATGCTTTAATCCACTAAGTTGAAGCCCATTGCAATTGTCAAAGTGCAATGCCTATCAGAAAATAAAAATTTAGATGCTTTAATAATACTTTTAATAAGCATAATATTTGTTACATAAATGCCTAATAAATTAGTATAAATTTGGAAATAAATAAAATAAAATTTTATTTTAACGTATAAACCAGAATGCCAGAATCAACGAAACATGAAGATTACATGAACGAATCATACCGTTGGTTTGCTACAGCCACCCACATTCTCCTGAAAATTAATTATTGTAATTCAACATGTAAATTATACAATAGGAATTTAAATTTTGTTTCAGTACATAAGGTACATTAGAATCATAGATTGACAAAATGAAATGAGCTACTATGTGACAAAAATCGAACTAAACAAGAAAAGAGCCGGAGTACACTCAGACGCAATATCTTACATTTCCTCGTCTAAAAATAAATATCGTCAACATTTATGGTCGGACATAATATCTTACATTTCCCTGTCTCGAAAATAAGTATCGCTAACATTTGTAGTCCAGTGAAGAAAATTTTATGTGACAATTAATATGTGTTTGATTTAGAGAATGTTACTGAGATATTGAAGTAGACTCACATTCTGGCCTTTGAACCACCAGGGTGAGCCCTGACCATTGATAATACCACCGCACCCATCGACGATGAGACCATTAACTTTACTGAAATAAATCCATGAATCTGATTCACACCCTTTCCATTCTGCTAAGCTCTTTGGTGCAGTAAGAGTTCCCGATATCTTCCAAGGTTAGAACCAGAAATTTGAAAGTAAACATAAATTAATCTTGTGTCTTAAACCAACTTAACCGTATCAAGTTTATATTATATTCTTAGAAAATATACTTCGAGCCCCTTTGGTTGTTCGTTTTAGCCAAAACGCATAGATAAAATGGAGCGTTTTTGCAAAAATTGTGTTTCATTGTTGCGGTAGAAAAAACTGGGTTTTCAAAACGCAACGCTGGAATTCCCAGCTTTTTCACAAAAAGCAGGTTTTAAAAAGCTGCTAGAAAAAAAAACACTGCGTTTTGAAGTGATACCCCAAGCGTATTTATAAGAAAAAAAAATTATATTTTAAAAAAATATGCATTTTAAAAACGCAGCGTTTTAGAAACACTGTACCAAACGGCTCTTCGTATACTAAAGTTAAGTGGGGTACTGGCATAAGGTGGCTTATATATATATATATATATATATATATATATATATATATATATATATATATATATACACGATTGGTACCTGGATATGGACGCTAGAAGAAGAGCAAGGACCTTGGAACCGAACAGAACTTAAATAAAATGTTTTGTCCCATGGAATTGTCAGCATCGCCGTAGCTTCAGCGTCTTTACATAGATCTCCCCAAGCTTTAACAAAAGCCTTTTTTTAAAAAAATTTAGCCAAAAAAAAAAAAAATCATTTCCTTTCTTTTCTTTTGTGTTTTTTCATAAAAACTATATTTGCTACACTACACACACACACACAAGAACTTCAGAACCTAGCAAGCTAATTGTTTGCTCCATTTGGGATACAAATATAAATTTCAGTGGAAATAAGTCCATTTTTGAAACAATTACATTTTCCAACCATATGCGGAGATCGTCGGAGACAACACCACGAGGATGCACGAGCTCACATTTTCTTAACTTGCGAGGCTCGAGATTAATCAGAATAAGACGACGGAATAATTACCTGGGTATCGTCGGTTACTCCATCACCTATGGCACCATATTGCATTATATCATAAACACCCGCCATCCCTTGTTCTAAACAATATGACAATGCAAAACAAACGAGCAAAAATGTGGCGAGTACGACCTGCAATGAGAATGAGAGAGAGAGAGAGAGAGAGAGAGTATTAGTACCTGATCACTATTGAAATGGAGCTTAGACGTACGTGTAACGTTATGCATCTTAAAGCCTATCTCACCATTTCAAAGTCTGCAATGCAACTCGACTCAACTCAATCGCCTCTGTATATATAGTATAAGTCATTTCGCTGTGCTCGTGTCAATATAAGGAAACTTTATATATGGATCGCTAATATGAGTCGCTTCAATCAATGAGATCGAGAGGTTCAATCCCTTTCCACGCTTTTTCAAACCAGTGAGAGAGAGCAAGTAAATCGAGTGATCGATTTGAATGCTACAAATCAACTAAGCATGGACTTAACATTGATTGAGACAATCAATTCCCTCAATTACTAGCTATATTTTGCGCTTTTTTTTTCACATGTTTATATATATGATTTACTATCTTTCGATCCTCTTAGGTTTGTGTTTTGCTCATTTTTTCTGTTTGAAAATTATACTACTTTGATGAATTAAAAGAACCCACAACCGTTTTCATCTTGATTTTATAATTACTATTTTTACTTTACAAATGTAATTAAAATGTAAAGCTTACTTTTTACGAACTTCAAAACCTACCTAGTTGAATTGCTTACTCGAACCCAATTGATTAGCTGACTCAAACTTTTTATGAACTTCTCTGTTAATTTTCTATATAATTACTTAGTCGAGATCAAAATCACTTGAAATTTAGTCTTTGGTTACATGCACACACAACCCAAGACAATCGAAAGTGTCTGAATTGGCTTTTGATGCTTCATAGACTGAGAGCCCATCCCTGGGTAATATAATTTGAATGGGAAAAATTTGGGTCAATACCTTTGGTGGATTTTTAATCGATTTAGTATTCTATTTTTTTTTTTATCAAATAAAAAAAAAGCACTTTTCTGTGTTGCGATTTCAAATTGATGTAACGCGAAAGACATTTAATCGCGAGTACCAGGGTGGGTGAGTCTTACTAAGGAAAGGGTGGGTGAGTCTTACTAAGGAAAGTAGTTACATATTAAGGTGCTTCTGGTGGGACTTGAAGACCTTACCTCTCCATTAGGAGAAGTGAATTGTACCAGTTGAGCTAGAGCTCCTTGGTAGGCCATAACTCATAGAGCCGGCAAAATTAGCCCAGCCCAATGGGCCGGCCCAACCAACCCGATATTATGGGGGGCTTGGGCTTCAATTTATAAGGCCCGAAAAAATTTGGGCATTTTTGGCCCGGTCCAATAGGCCCGTGGGCTAATTGGGCTCGGGCCAAAAAAACCCGATTTTTTCGGGCCAGCCCAGCCCAGCCCGATACACTTTTATTAAGTTTTCAATCAAATAATTTTTACTGCTTTAAGTGATCTTTTAGTGTTGTACATGCTGTGTACAAAAGAAGTTTATGTGCAATGCTTTTAAAAATAAAGGGAACGGACAGAGTGTAAATAAAGGGAACGACGAGTGTAAATTATTTGGAACGGACAGAGTGTATCTTGAAGTCCAAGACTTGGTTATTTGAAGTCATGAAGTTTATGTTCAATGTTTCCAAGATTAATAAAGGGAACGGACATGAGTGTAAATTATTTTTTTTAATTAATATGAAAATATCTCTTATGTTTATGTGCAATGCTTTTAAAAATAATTAGAAAAATGTTTGATTGAGGTTAATGCAAATTTTGAACCAATTGTTTCTTATGTTTTTAATGTATTTTACACTCCTGTTTACAAACAATTTATATAGTTGTATTTTAATCATCAAGATACGACTTATTATTTAGAGATTTTATTTGATAAATTGTAGACTTGTAATGAGTTGTGAATTTTTTTTTATGTGATAACTTTTAAATTTTGTAAAAAATATGTTTTGGTAGAAATTTGGGCCGATTTGGCCCGAAAGCCCGATGACTTATAACTGGGTTGGGCTGGGCTGGGCTGGGCTAGAGGTTTGAGGCCCGATGTAGTTTTTGGGCTGGGCTGGCCCGGCCCAATTTTATGTGTTGGCCCGATGGGCTAGGTCTGGGCTGGCCCAGCCCAGCCCATTGCCAGCTCTAATTACTAGGCCATTAGTAGCTATTTAATCACTCATATAGCCTTGGACTTGGACCATGCCAATTGGTCTATCATTGGGTCAGCCCATTTATGGGTGTCTATAGACTATAGGCCCAAAATTAGGACATATTCCACTCGTCACATAACGGGTCTTACCTCTTTGAAATCCTTTTATGCTGAATTAAATTTTATCGTTTTAATTTAAGTTTAAATTATAACTCAAATTAAAGCGGGTTTCTAAAAAATATTAATATATATATATATATATATTCCTTTCAAAAAAAATATTAATATATTATTAAGTTTATAATTTTTTAGATTAATGTCACTACTAGTCCCTTGACTATGATCATTTTCACAATTAGTTACTTAAGAAAAATTTACATCGTAAAAGTTCTAAAAATTTAAAATTTTGACGCTGTCAATCCTTTTGATGGATACCAAAAAATTCCATTAAATGCCCATGTGCCTGCATGTGCCTACATGTGCAATTGGTTGAGGGCATAAATGGAATTTCAAAGTCCCATTTCCTCAGTTTTAATGTTGATTTGCCCCTATGTATATACATTTCCCCAATTTTGTCGATTTCCCTATATTCTTCTTCCTTCACCCTCTCCTTCTCTCACTTCAACCACACCTCACCACAATTGAAATTGATGACTAAGTACAAACTCAACTACCTCTAACTATAACAAACAGCAACCATGAAACATGTACTACACATATCTATTTTTTTTCAAATCAATCCAAAGAAAATTGGAAAATCAAACCAATTGATCACGCCAAAAAGATATTCGTGACCACGTTGGATCCACGTCTGTAGCTAGCTTCTGGTCAGGGTGCCCCGGCTCTCAAAGGCGTCTCTGTCGGGATCAAACCGTCGTGAGTGAGATGAGTTCTGGTCGTAAGACAATGAAAGCACCGTCAAGGATGTCGGGGGTTTACCCGACTAGCACCCTCCGGTGTGAGAATCAGTATCTTAATAAATGTATGGGCAGTTTTATGTTAAATGCTAACTGTTCATTCATAGGAAGTAAAGATGGGAGTGTTTAGTGCTAGTAATAAATGTGATTCTCCAGCTTTTAGTTTGTTCTTGGGAGTAAATGCAGCTTGATTTTTAATGAAGTAATACCTTCTCTTTTATAGCCAGGGATGGCGTGTTGAGAAGGTATTAAATTAGTCACCTGGTCCTGGGGGAGTTGATTTATTGGAGAACCCATTCCTCTGTCAGTCTGCAGGGATAGGATAGCAGTTTCCGTCTTGGAAATGGGGAGAAGCCATAAATGCTACTGTTGCTTGGTTGAGAAGAAATCTCTTCTCTCAGTGGGAATGTCTTGCCTCTTCCAGGGAATGCGTTGACACGCCGTAAGCGTTAAATGCTTGATGTTGACTTTGTTCCGAGGATAGATATGAAGTCGAGGTTCTTGCACTGATTCGGCGAGGACACTTGTGGAGATGTGCCGAGGTCGTCGAGGATACTGGTGGAGATGTGCCGCAGTTAAGCTCGGATGGTAACCTCGGCAGTAAGCTTTAGTTAGGAACCTCGTTTTGAGGCCTCGATAGAGTCCTCTGTTGGTATGCTCAGCTACCCTAAGGGTCGAGCTGCCTTAGTCGACGTGTAGGCTGGGACCTACTAGGGCTGTCGTGGAAAACACGTGAAATGAGTATTTGGGAGGATCCAATCAGAGGCCCCGAGTCCCCGAGCGTAATGGATTTATCCTGAGCGAGAGGAATCTGTCCCACAGTCCGTCACATGCACTCCGAGCTCCTTTCTTCGCTAGGGGTGACGAAACTAGCTCGATCTGGCAATTTCAGCGAGCTGTTCCGGAAGCTATACGTAAAACTCGTCAAGGGAAGACATGAATGCAAAGGGTGACATCCTCGTGACGTGAGTGGGAAGTACGGAGCTGTTCTGCTTTAATTTCGTGTCTTTTCCACTTTCAGAACGTGACTGGAAGGTCTTCTACTCGCGCGTGGTCCTCACGACATTTGGCTTCCAGAAGAAGCCAAGCTAGGGTCCGCATGTTTTGACTCGGGTCGACCCGAAGATCCGGGCTATAAAAGGTGGAAATTACTGTTACGGCATTCACTTTTCACTAAACCCTTGCAAAAACCCTTCTTCTCCAACAATTCCAAGAGATTTTCGGCGCCATTACCGTTTGTGAAAAACCCAGTACCGCTTCCTTTGGCCACTCTAGTTCCCGTTCATCCTGTAAGTCTGTCTTCACTTCTTTCGTGTTTTCTTTGATATCGGTTTCAGTCGTATTTGCTTTACACATTTTGCAAACTCTTGAGTTTTTTTGAATCTTGTCGCCGGTACTAACTCCGGTGCCCTTCAAATTCTCAGGCGGTCTGTTCATCTTCTCTCCTCGTCGCTTCGAATTCCTCCTCGATTCAGATAATTTATTACTCGGCTCCCTCTTTTTACAATCTTTAGTATGTTATTTCTAGAAGGAGTCAATTTTGTCTTTAACCCCATTGAGTCTTCGAGCTCGACGTCTTCGTCGAGCTCGGTTTCGTCGAGCTCTCCTTCTACGAGCTCGACGTCCTCGTCTGGCTCTGCTTCCTCGTCCGTTTTTGCTCGCTCTCCTACTGGTGAGAACATAAATAGACAATTTCACGGTCGATGGGCTTTCGTACCCCCCAGTGCGGCGAGGGCATTCTTAGTGAGTCAAGGTATTGAGGTAGAAGATTTCTTCGTGGTCGCTAATGATCTATCATTGGGTCAGCCCATTTATGGGTGTCTATAGACTATAGGCCCAAAATTAGAACACATTCCACTCGTCACATAATGGGTCTTACCTCTTTGAAATCCTTATATGCTGAATTAAATTTTATCATTTTTATTTAAGTTTAAATTATAACTCAAATTAAAGCGGGTTTCTATATATATATATATATATATATATATATATATATTCCTTTCAAAAAAAATATTAATATATTATTAAGTTTATAATTTTTTAAATTAATGTCACTACTAGTCCCTTGATTATGATCATTTTCACAATTAGTCACTTAAGAAAAATTTACATCGTAAAAGTTCTAAAATTTTAAAATTTTGACGCCGTCAATCCTTCTGATGGATACCAAAAAATTCCATTAAATGCCCATGTGTGCCTGCATGTGCAATTGGTTGAGGGCATAAATGGAATTTCAAAGTATACATTTCCCCAATTTTGTAGATTTCCCCTATATTCTTCTTCCTCCACCCCTCTCCTTCTCTCACTTCAGCCACACCTCACCACCATTGAAAATGATGACCAAGTACAAACTCAACTGCCTCTAACTATAACAAACAGCAACCATGAAACATGTACTACACATATCTATTTTTTTTCAAATCAATCCAAAGAAATTTGGAAAATCAAACCAATCAATCATGAAAACAAAAGAGAGAAAAAGAAAAAGAAAAAAGAACAGTACCCCAAGATTAATCCAACACAATCAAAAACCCAAATCCAAACATATCATCAGAAATGAAACAGTTAAGGTGGCGTTATATGCTGCTTTTCCCGATACGTACTGAAGAATACTTAGAAGAAGCATATTGTCACGACCCGACCCAAGATCCTATATGGAATCTCGTTCGGTCCGTGAGACGGGACACAAAATGCACAGTTTAAAAATCACTTTTCATGCAAAAACCCTGTAATGCAAATGTATGTTTGTTTTAAAACCAAAACATCACATAGCGGCCACACAAAAGCCGGAAGAGAACACATGATATAACCAACAAACCCACGAGACAAGAAGCTCGGGCTTAACATGTAACATCATCAGAGTGCGCGGAAATGTAAGAATAAGTAACATTTACAAAAGCCTGACAACCATGTCGGCATCTACAAAAGAATATTGAATGGACAACAAGTACGGGACTTCTACCCAACTTTACAATGTTTAAATAACAAGTGTACCCTCGGCCTCACCAAAAGAAAATACCAAGGCTCACAGAGTACTACCAAAAGACTGACTGACGAATACACCGGGCAACGAACGATCACTGAGGGTTTCTTGCAGGCTCGGGATCTAAGGAAAACAATAAACAATGGACGGGGTGAGTTATAAAACTCAATAAGCTACTAATGCAACAATATGGCATGCAAGATGTGAACAGTAATAAGATTCAAATATAATAAGGTTATCATAACATGATAGTTCTCGAGCATCGTAAAAACAACGCCTCATAACACACGTCATGTAGCATGCATCTCACGTAGGTGCAATATATAAACACATTTAAAAGGATACCGTCGAGGTACACCTCCGACATGCCAACTTCCAACCAACCAACCATATAATACCCATGAAGATACCGTTGATGTCGTACCCGATCATCGAACCAAATAACAAAACCAAAGTGAACCGTTTTCCGTATCCACGTCGACGTGAAGACTCGGTCCCCACGACCCGAGAAACAATCACGGTATAGCTTACCAAGGTCGCGTTTATTCCATACAACACTTAGCGCTATAACCCCTACCGTGGCCAACGGTAGGGCGAGGAGTGTATTGGCCTTCGGCTATTACGTAGCCCGGCTCACGCAATAACCGAGCGTCAATACACCTCCAACAAATATGCCATGGACTTAAACAATGCTCAAGTAGATGTTTACTCGACACATTAACTAATCAACCAAATGTTCAAGTAATGTTTACTTAACATTAAATAGAAGTGTTATACTCCAAAGTAGGGAGTATAACTACCATAATAACAACATACTAATGTGTACCATATCATGCCAATATCAAATCCAACACAATACCATTATACGTGTATCGCGCAACCAATCGCCCAACGGGTCTCTCAAGCATCCAAAGAGCTCACAAAACACACACGTGGTCACATTCATTATCAAACCCTAACCGACTCCGTTAGAGTCATTTTAGGTTACTAGCGTTGTCGAGTTACAAAATGGTCTTGCACTTTAATCCTAGCACATTAACGCCCAAACTCGAATTCCCAACGACAATTTACAAGTCTCAACATATTTCACAATCCCAACACCACATTTCATAGCAAAATTACATTTCCACATTTCAAGCATGGTAATTCTACTCATTTGAGGTTTAAAATGTCATATGAGACATAAAAGATGAAGAAGAGGGGTAGTAGCTTACCTCTTGATGAAATAAACCAAGGAGGGAGGATTTGAGCCAAAGGTGATGTCTCCTCTAGTCACAAAGGTCTCCCAAGGTTGAATCTCTAGCTTCCAAGGTTGAAATCTTGAGAAATCAACACACACTCCCTAAAAACGTGGGTAGAGGTGAATACTCAAGAATCCACCATGAGATGAAGAGTTTGTTCGGTTAGAAACGTTTACCTAGTCGAGCTCTACACTCCGGCGAAGACGGATCGTGATTCCGACTCCGAACGAACAAGTTGTGGCAAGATTACTCCACAAACTCTCCCTTGGGCTCTCTACACTCTCTCTCTAAGTTGTATGGATGAAGTGGGGAGAAATGAGGTGTTCTTTAGGTCTCCCAAGGTGTTTAAGTGGTCAAGAAAAGCTGATCTCTCGGGTGATGACGTGGCACAACCCGGCCAATCAATCTTAAGTTTTAAAAATTTCGAATTTCACGGGCAAAGTTCTTGGGCGGCGCGCCGCAGGCGGCCGCAGGCGGCCGCCGCATGCGATTTTTCGTGTGCTGTTTTTCGCTTTTGAGCGCGCAGGCGGCCGCTCGGCCAGATTGTCCCATTTTTTGTAAAGTGTTCGAAACACTCCCGAAATGATTCTAAATGATCCCAAGGTGATTCTAAGTCTATGGGAGGGTCAAAACACCTAAGAAAAGTCCCGCGAGCGAGCCGTAAAAGTGCGAGAAGTTCAACACATTTAAAGTATGTTCAACCACAAGAATCAAACGATGGTTTTAAACATATAAAACACATAGAATGCAACGTGAAGATGCTATATATCATGTATAATACGCTCAAGAAATGTTTATTAAGTTTATTCAATGTGACACGTGTAATAATCGTGAATGATATGAATGACGTGTAAGATGCAAATGAAGCGGGCGTTACATTCTCACCCCCTTAGAATAAATTCGTCCGCGAATTTACTTACCAACTCCATCAAACAATGCGGGATACTTCTCACGCATCTCCCGCTCGGTCTCCCAAGTGGCCTCCTCGACATTGTGATTCCTCCACAACACTTTCACGAGGGTATAATCTTTGTCCTCAACACTTGCTCCTTGGTGTCTAAGATTCGCACCGGTTGCTCAACATACGAAAGGTCGGGTGTCAAATCCACCGGCTCATACTCCAACACATGTGAGGCATCCGTCAAATACTTTCTCAACATCGACACGTGAAACACCTCATGAATACCTGACATCGATGGCGGCAAGGCAAGTCTATACGCCAACTTTCCAACCCTTTCCAAAATCTCAAACGGTCCAATGTACCTCGGGGCCAATTTACCCTTCTTACCAAACCTCTTAACCCCAATCCGAGGTGAAACCTTCAAAAACACGTGATCACCGACCTCAAATTCAAGATCTCTACGTCTATTGTCAGCATAACTCTTTTGTCTACTCTGGGCCGTTTTCAACCTTTCCCGAATGATTTTCACACTCTCCGTCGATTCATGAACCATCTCTGGACCCCACAACTTCGCTTCACCAACCTCATCCCAACAAATCGGAGAACGACACTTCCTACCATAAAGTGCCTCATACGGAGCCATCTCAATGCTCGACTGATAGCTATTATTGTAGGCGAACTCGATCAACGGCACATGCGAATCCCAAGTTCCCTTAAAGTCCATCGAGCAAGCTCTCAACATATCCTCAAGTATTTGAATCGTTCTCTCGGACTGCCCATCGGTCTGCGGGTGAAATGCTGTACTCAAGTTCAACTTCGTCCCCAAAGCGTTCTGAAGTGATTGCCAAAACCGAGAAGTAAACCGCGGATCCCTGTCCGACACAATGCTCACCGGCACCCCATGTAACCTCACAATCTCCTGAATATATAATGAAGCAAGCTTCTCCAACGAATCCGAAATCGCAATAGGAAGGAAATGGGCCGACTTAGTCAATCTATCGACAATAACCCAAACCGCATCATGACCTCGTCGAGTCCTCGGCAACCCTGTCACAAAATCCATTGCAATATTCTCCCATTTCCATTCCGGAATTTCCAAGGGTTGTAACAACCCAGCTGGCCTCTGATGCTCCGCTTTAATCCGTTGGCACGTCAAACACTTCGATACAAACTCGGCTATTTCCCTCTTCATTCCATTCCACCAAAAATTCTTCTTCAAATCCCGATACATCTTGGTACTCCCGGGGTGAATCGTATATTTAGACTTATGGGCTTCATCTAACACTTGTCTTTTCACCTCCTCAATCGCCGGTACACAAACTCTACCCCGAAACGTCAGAATACCATCACTATTCATAGCAAAATCCGGGGTCTTACCCCCACCTAACTCATCAATCAATTTCTTCAACTCCGGATCACTCTCTTGAGTTTCCTTAATCCGTTGGAACAACACCGGAGTAGCCCGAATATTCGCAAAAATCACTCCATGGCTAGACTCACTAGGTCCCCAATCACGAATGTCCTCTAGCATCTTCCATTCCCTAGTCATCAAACAAGAAACATACGCCTTCCTACTCAGCGCATCCGCCACAACATTGGCCTTTCCGGGTGGTATAGTATGGTGCAATCGTGATCCTTCAACCGTTCCATCCACCTCCGCCGATTATTCAACTCCTTTTGCGAAAACAAATACTTAAGACTTTTATGGTCCGTGAACACCTCAAATTTAGCTCCATACAAATAATGCTTCCATTTATGAAGAGCAAAAATAATCGCAGCCAACTCGAGATCGTGTGTCGGGTAGTTCGTTCATACCGAGTCAATTTCCGTGAAGCATAAGCGATAACCCTTCCATTTTGCATCAAACACAACCCAAACCTTCCTTCGAAGCATCGCTATAAATCACAAACCCATCATGTCCATTCGGCAATGCTAAGATAGGAGCCGTAGTCAACTTTTCCTTCAATTCCCGAAAACTCGCCTCACATTTATCATTCCATACAAACGGCTTATTCTTCGAGTCAAAGTCGTCAAAGGGGTTGCAATCTTAGAGAATCCTCTATAAACCTCCGATAATAACCCGCTAACCCCAAGAAACTCCGAATCTCCGTCACCGTCTCGGGCCTCTTCCAACTTACCACGGCCTCAATCTTTGCGGATCAACCGAAATCCTCACCGAAACTACATGACCCAAAAATGTCACCTCCTCCAACCAAAAGGCACACTTACCGAACTTAGCGTACAACTTCTTCTCCTCAAAATCGTCAATACAATTCTCAAGTGTTTCTCGTGCTCTTCCCGAGACTTCGAGTACACCAAAATGTCGATGAAGACAACCACAAAACAATCAAGATACGGCAAGAACACCCTATTCATCAAATCCATAAACACCGCGGGTGCATTAGTCAACCCAAAGGGCATAACCACAAATTCAAAATGCCCGTATCTAGTCCTAAATGCCGTCTTAGGAACATCCTCCTTTCTAACCTTCAACTGATGGTAGCCACTCCTAAGGTCGAGCTTGGAGTACACTACGGAACCTCGAAGCTGATCAAACAAGTCATCGATGTGTGGGAGTGGGTATTTATTCTTAATGGTAACCTGATTCAATTCCCGGTAATCGATACATAACCGCAACGAACCATCCTTCTTCCTTACAAACAATACCGGTGCACCCCAAGGCGATACACTCGGTTTAATGAAACCCCGATCAAGCAGTTCTTGCAACTGAATCTTCAATTCCTTCAACTCGGCCGGCGCCATACGATACGGTGCCTTCGATATCGGCGCGGTACCCGGTAACAACTCAATACAGAATTCCAATTCTCTATCAGGAGGCAATTCATAATCATCAGAGAAGACATCCGGAAATTCACGAACAACCGCAACATCATCCAACATAGCCACCCTTTTTGATTTATCCACCACACAAGCCAAATACCCCGAACAACCACGAGATAACAATTTACGGGCCTTCAAAGCCGAAATAAGTCGGACACCACCCATACTCTTATCACCAACAAACACAAAAGACGACAAATTCGGCATATCAAATGTAACAAACTTCTTACGACAGTCAACAACGGCATGGTGCGCATGCAACCAATCCATCCCCAAAATCACATCAAAATCCCGTATAGGCAAAACAACCAAATCAGCAGGCAAATGGTGGCCATCAATGATCACATCACAATTATGATAAACTTCAGAAGCTACTTGGCACTCTCCCATCGGAGTAGACACCTCAAGCACATACGGCAATGATTCAGGCATATGATGCAAATGACAGGCAAAATGCGATGCGATGTATGAATGCGATGACCCTGGATCTATGAGAACTCGGGCTTTAACATTAGAAACGAATAAGGTACCTCCTATGACATTGGTGGCTTCGGGCACCCTATTCTGGTCTAGGGCGAAGACACGACCCTGGACTCTAGGACGACCCTCGTTGTCCCTCTTAATGCCTGCGTTAGGCTGCGCACCTCCCTGTTGGACCCCTTTATTCCTAGGGCAATCCCTCTGAAAGTGCGTGCCATCACCACAGAGGACACACTTCCCCTGTTTCTTCCAGCACCTATCCTCCGTATGACCAGTCCTCAAACAAAATGTACATGTCATCCCCTGGGCCCGCTGCCCCTGTGCTGTGTTTCCCTGATTTCCTGTCCTCTGTCGATTCTGTCCTCCCTTACGGTTGTCATTTCCCCCTTTACCGTCGGTCCCCCGGTCATTCCGATTCCTCCACCTTGTCTGTCCCGATTGTTGAGTACCACTAGTATTTCCCCGCTGATTCCCACTGGTATTCCCCTGCTTAGTACGGTGCTCCTCAATGTCGTGCTCAATTCTGTAGGCTTTGTCCACTGCCCTCTGGTAGTTTGTCAACTCGAGTGGTATGAGTTGCTTCCGGTATTCAGTCCTCAATCCCTTCACAAAACGGTAGACCTTCTTCTCCTCCGTCGGTAGTAGATGTGTGCAATATCGGGATAACTCAGTAAACTTGGCGGAATACTGAGCTACCGATAGACTCCCCTGCTCCAGGCTAAGAAATTCCACTTCCTTCTTCGCTTGTATCACATCCGGAACAAACTGATTCCGGAACCGCTGCAAGAAAAGCTCCCATGTTCTCACCGTCTGATCCTGCACCCAGCTAGCTTCCAAAACCTTCCACCAATGTTCAGCCGCATCCTCTAGTTTGAACGTGGCGAACTTAATCTTCTCTACATCGGTACATCCCAACGCTGCAAAGATCTTCTCTGTTGACTCAATCCATCTCTCGGCCTTCTCCGGATCTGGCTCACCATTGAAGCTTCTAGGTTTCATTTTCAAAAACCTTTCCAATCTGCGATCATTATCCCCGACTCCCCCGGCCGGTTGCACCACTCTCTGTCCACCTCCTTGACCTTGTCCATCCATGGCCTGTCTATTCATGTCCATGGTCTGTCTGTTCATTTCCATTATAGTCTGCATAAACCCCTGCATAGTGTGCATGAAGGCCTCATTCTGATTCATGTGACCCTCAGTTGACTGTCCGGCAGCCTGATTAGGAGACGGGTTAGTCGGCCCGGTCCGACGAGTATCCCTTTCAGCATCCGCGGCCCTACTAGACCCAGCTCCATTCCGTGTTTCAACCATGATGGTTCACCTGCAACAAACACTCGTCGTTAACGACTCAGACACACTCAACCAACCCCCACCTAAGCCAAGGATACCAAATCCCAGCGAGCTAACTTATGCTCTGATACCAACTGTCACGACCCGACCCAAGATCCTATATGGAATCTCGTTCGGTCCGTGAGACGGGACACAAAATGCACAGTTTAAAAATCACTTTTCATGCAAAAACCCTGTAATGCAAATGTATGTTTGTTTTAAAACCAAAACATCACATAGCGGCCACACAAAAGCCGGAAGAGAACACATGATATAACCAACAAACCCACGAGACAAGAAGCTCGGGCTTAACATGTAACATCATCAGAGTGCGCGGAAATGTAAGAATAAGTAACATTTACAAAAGCCTGACAACCATGTCGGCATCTACAAAAGAATATTGAATGGACAACAAGTACGGGACTTCTACCCAACTTTACAATGTTTAAATAACAAGTGTACCCTCGGCCTCACCAAAAGAAAATACCAAGGCTCACAGAGTACTACCAAAAGACGACGACGAATACACCGGCAACGAACGATCACCGAGGGTTTCTTGCGGGCTCGGGATCTAAGGAAAACAATAAACAATGGACGGGGTGAGTTATAAAACTCAATAAGCTACTAATGCAACAATATGGCATGCAAGATGTGAACAATAATAAGATTCAAATATAATAAGGTTATCATAACATGATAGTTCTCGAGCATCGTAAAACAACGCCTCATAACACACGTCATGTAGCATGCATCTCACGTAGGTGCAATATATAAACACATTTAAAGGATACCGTCGAGGTACACCTCCGACATGCCAACTTCCAACCAACCAACCATATAATACCCATGAAGATACCGTTGATGTCGTACCCGATCATCGAACCAAATAACAAAACCAAAGTGAACCGTTTTCCGTATCCACGTCGACGTGAAGACTCGGTCCCCACGACCCGAGAAACAATCACGGTATAGCTTACCAAGGTCGCGTTTATTCCATACAACACTTAGCGCTATAACCCCTACCGTGGCCAACGGTAGGGCGAGGCCATGTATTGGCCTTCGGCTATTACGTAGCCCCGGCTCACGCAATAACCGAGCGTCAATACACCTCCAACAAATATGCCATGGACTTAAACAATGCTCAAGTAGATGTTTACTCGACACATTAACTAATCAACCAAATGTTCAAGTAATGTTTACTTAACATTAAATAGAAGTGTTATACTCCAAAGTAGGGAGTATAACTACCATAATAACAACATACTAATGTGTACCATATCATGCCAATATCAAATCCAACACAATACCATTATACGTGTATCGCGCAACCAATCGCCCAACGGGTCTCTCAAGCATCCAAAGAGCTCACAAAACACACACGTGGTCACATTCATTATCAAACCCTAACCGACTCCGTTAGAGTCATTTTAGGTTACTAGCGTTGTCGAGTTACAAAAATGGTCTTGCACTTTAATCCTAGCACATTAACG
Source organism: Platycodon grandiflorus (assembly GCA_016624345.1). NCBI lineage: Eukaryota > Viridiplantae > Streptophyta > Magnoliopsida > Asterales > Campanulaceae > Platycodon > Platycodon grandiflorus. The sequence goes on along the minus strand of CM028367.1, from coordinate 37,633,469 downwards.
CCCAAACTCGAATTCCCAACGACAATTTACAAGTCTCAACATATTTCACAATCCCAACACCACATTTCATAGCAAAATTACATTTCCACATTTCAAGCATGGTAATTCTACTCATTTGAGGTTTAAAATGTCATATGAGACATAAAAGATGAAGAAGAGGGGGTAGTAGCTTACCTCTTGATGAAATAAACCAAGGAGGGAGGATTTGAGCCAAAGGTGATGTCTCCTCTAGTCACAAAGGTCTCCCAAGGTTGAATCTCTAGCTTCCAAGGTTGAAATCTTGAGAAATCAACACACACTCCCTAAAAACGTGGGTAGAGGTGAATACTCAAGAATCCACCATGAGATGAAGAGTTTGTTCGGTTAGAAACGTTTACCTAGTCGAGCTCTACACTCCGGCGAAGACGGATCGTGATTCCGACTCCGAACGAACAAGTTGTGGCAAGATTACTCCACAAACTCTCCCTTGGGCTCTCTACACTCTCTCTCTAAGTTGTATGGATGAAGTGGGGAGAAATGAGGTGTTCTTTAGGTCTCCCAAGGTGTTTAAGTGGTCAAGAAAAAGCTGATCTCTCGGGTGATGACGTGGCACAACCCTGGCCAATCAATCTTAAGTTTTAAAAATTTCAGAATTTCACGGGCAAAGTTACTGGGCGAGGCGCGGCCGCTTAGGCGGCCGCTTAGGCGGCCGCTCAGCATGCAGATTTTCTGTGTGCTGTTTTCTGGCTTTTGAGCGCGCGCCTGGGCGGCCGCTCGGCTTCCAGATTGTCCCATTTTTTGTAAAGTGTTCCGAAACACTCCCGAAATGATTCTAAATGATCCCAAGGTGATTCTAAGTCTATGGGAGGGTCAAAACACCTAAGAAAAGTCCCGCGAGCGAGCCGTAAAAGTGCGAGAAGTTCAACACATTTAAAGTATGTTCAACCACAAGAATCAAACGATGGTTTTAAACAGATAAAACACATAGAATGCAACGTGAAGATGCTATATATCATGTATAATACGCTCAAGAAATGTTTATTAAGTTTATTCAATGTGACACGTGTAATAATCGTGAATGATATGAATGACGTGTAAGATGCAAATGAAGCGGGCGTTACACATATCAACCAAACAATGTAGCCTGATAGTAATAGAGATCTCAATAGTTAAAAAATAGCATAATTTTTTCATTTCAAAGTTACAAAACAGATAGTTCATACTTTTTGAAATAGTTTAGAATGAAAAACATATCTCTTAATTATGTGAGACCATTCATCAGAGTCCTTTCAAAGAGAAGTTTATAAGGAATAACTCCACAATTGGGATGGAATACCAATTTATAAGTTGAAAGGGTTGAACGAATCTTGATAAGTTCAAGAAGTTCGCCAAGAACCAATGAAGAATTGAAATCTTACAATTATGATTAATCTCAGAGTTATGTGTTTACAATAATGTTTAACGCCTACTATATATATATATATATATATATATATATATAATGTATTATAATTTCTAATTATAACTCTAACCCTAAGTATAAATACTTAAAGTGGTATTTCACTATTTCTACCGTCAAGAGAGTCAAAACTTAAGTTCAATAACGGTCAAACACAGTCTCGTTCAAACGAATCAACATCAATACTATGTGCAGATTAGACTAATAAGAACCGGACCAAAGTATTGATTTTCATATATTTTGGTTTGATTATGATTCTAATTTTTTTAAGAACTGAAGTATGTTGATTCTCAACTTCACTCTTATAAGTCTTTTTTTTTTTTTTGATATTCTAAATCTACCCTAAACTCTCAAAGACCCCCCAACGAGATTCGACCCTGAGACCAACAACAGAAGGAGTGAGGCTCTAACCAGTAGAGGAATCACTGAATCTCCACTCTTATAAGTCTTAAAAGCTTCTAAAGCTTCATCTTTACTTTTCAAAAGATATATGTAACAATATTTGGTGTAATCGTCAATAAAGGTAATGAAATATTTTTTCTCATCTCGAGTTTGCACAAGTTTTAAATCACAAATATCTGTGTGAATCAACTCAAGAGGTGTCATGTTTCTTATTACTAACGGAAATGACGCTTTAGTCATTTTCGCTTCAACACAAATTTCACACTTGTTATGTGAATCAGTTTTAGACATAGGTATTAAATCTAAATTCACTACTTTTTAATTGTGCTGAAATTTACGTGTTCTAATCTATCATGCAACACATCCACCAGCATTATCTCCTTGCCAGAAGTTATCTTTAGCGCCACCTTTCCAAGTCCTACGACGTTGGAAGTTGAGGAGTTTCCCATGAACAATTTCCTTCCACTGATAAGAGTGTAGGATGAGAAAGCCTCCTTGTCAGCACAAATGTGGCGAGTAGCTCCAATATCTATCCAACATTATTTTGGATTATCTTCCAACTTTGCAATGTTGGCTTCAAAGACTACCACAATTAGATCGAGCATCTCAACGTCCTTTGTCACATTGGCCTAATTTTGGTTGCCTCTCTTTGTTGTCTTTCTTTGGAAGACGATAGTTCTTTGCCATGTGGTTTGCTTTGTCGCAATTATAGTAATTCCCTTTGAACTTTATAGCATTTCCCTGTTTGGCATTTTCGGAGTGTTTCCTCTTGTTGCTGGTACTTGATTCATTAAGATGGAATTTTTCCTCCATCCCGACCCCTTCAACCTTTAAGTCATGAAGTATGATTTGAGTCTTTGATAGTTGGTTGATGTGCGCAAAACGCAACTAGGACAAAAGTACCTTGTCGTATCAAGTAATAAAGTGAACTTAAGTACGATTTATTGATCTACAAGGAATGTACGTAATTTTCACTACAACCAAGTATCGAAATTGAGCTAACTAATTATATTTGAGCGAAAATAAATTGAGAATAAAAACAAAAAATAAAATAAAACAATTAATATATACAACATCGCAAAATGGTTTGGCAATAATAAATCAAGATTTAAAGATAAGATTATAGGATTGCAATATTTCTAGTCTAGCTCGTGATTAATTTAATCCTCTCTCTACTTTTCTTTAATTCAAGTCTTGATAGTCGGGCGCACGTTGATATTATTCACTACGGGCTCTCGTATCTTATAGCAAATTTAGCAACCAATCCCCACTACGGGCTCTCGTATCTTATAGCAAGGAAATAGTAGCTGCATCATCGATCAAGCACCACATGACTATCTAAAATGTTCGTTACCTCTCGGTGCAGCGTCACAAAGACAATTATTGTTGATTTTTGAAATTATAAAACGGGCTTTCGCATCTTACCCAATAATTCTAGAAATCATCTAATGGTTCATGACTACATTAAAAGTATTAAAAGCACACAATAATAACCAATATAATGGGTAATAATGGGTAGAGAGATAATCTCTCTATTTTTTTACAAGTCATGCTACTAACCGAGACATCAAAAGGGTAATTGTACCCGAATCTCCCCTACTTAGCAATGGCTACAAGTGGTTTGAACCCGTGACAAAATAAGTACTCTCATGGCTATCGTTGTGTGTCACGAAACACCAACTATTAATTTGCTCGGTCCAAAATGCAAGGTAGCTTTCGTGGATCCAAACATTTCTCAAATTAATTAATTAATGGCCAATTAATCAAAAGCATTAAGCCCACAAATTAATAACCTAGCATGCTTGTATACTAAACAGAGAGAGAGAGATTAAATTAAAACACTACAAAGACATAGAAAAATTAATTGCTTTTTAATAATCAATTAAGCACAAAGCCAATTGCACAAATTACAAAATCATTCAACCCTAGAAAATATCATAAATATAGATTGGAAGAATTAAACTGACAAAGCCGCGAGCAATGCCGAGATCCGGGGTTGAAACCACTTGCAATAGCTTCCTTGGCCCTTGATTTGAAGCTCCAAACCTTCAAAGGTGATCAATCTTCAATGGAGGAGAGAAAATCGAGGATGAGGAGCTGCTGCCCTTAAGGGCTCACAGCCCCGTTTGGGGACTTTCTTTTTAATTTTTTAGGGCTGCTGGGAGTATAAAAATGTCCACAAAGAGTACCAAGCAAGCTGATGGTAAGATGAAAATTAATTCAAGGTTCAGGGGCTAGAATGTAGGGGAGAAGGCTGCTGATCCGTGGGCTGGAAGGAGGATGGAGCGGGTGAGAGGATAGGCTAATGGGTGATCCACAAAGGGGGATAACTGGTTGCAGGGCCGGCCCTGCTGCAAGGAAAGTGAGGCCTAGGTCTTAGGCCCCAAAAATTTATGTAATTTTTTAGGCCCCAAAATTGTGGGATCTAACTGTAAATTACCCAAGGATGAGGGGCATCACTGAAACATCCTTATCCCCTTTAAGCTTTAGACCGCACACATGCACCGGGAAAGATTTTTTTAAAAAAAAAACCGCCCAAGTCCCACCCAACACCACACGCACAATCGCACACACAATTTTTGATTTTGATGTGGATTTTGGCACAAAGTTTAAAGAGGCCTTTGATTGAAGCTAGATTTTTAAATAATTTTTGGTAATAAACACACTCTCTCTTTCCTCTTTATTTTATCCAAAATTAGGGCTTTTGATTTGGGGTTAAATAATTAATTTAAGTGATAAATTTGTATAGGAAAACAACATTTGGAGCTTTGGTTGAGCATATCTTGGAACAATTTGAAGGTAATATCAGATTTGTTGAAATTATTTATTGGCTTGTTCATGGTTAGGTTTCTTGAGATTCTTGAACTTATATCTGAAATTAGTGTTTTTTTATTTGAATTTTTTTTCCTTATTATTACTCATTTACTTGTGTGTGAATTGTGATGTTTGAAGATTTTTTTGGTTTGAGCTATTGTTGTGTGTATATATATTTGTTTGGTAATAGAAGATCTGTTGACATTATATTAGGTAGACCATAGACAAAATGTCATTACGAAAATATCTTTATGGAAATAAAAAAAGAAGAAGAAGTAAAAGCAAGAACAATTAACGGAAGCTATAAGTGGTTCTCTAAACAAGTATTTTACCTCTAGTAAGTTGGGTGAAAGTGAAACTATTTCTATTGAAAATTTGGTGTACTTCTTGTATATTGTTGACAAAGCTCTTACCTCACTTAATGAAAGATTCAAGCAATTTCGTGAGTACGAAAGAAATTTTGGCTTCTTGTTTGATTTGAAGAAGTGCACAGATGATACAAGTTTGAAAAGTTCTTGCAAGAATCTTTCAAATATTTTGACACATAACGGACAAGTTGATGTGGACGAGGATGATTTGTTTAAGGAGTTGTAGCTTGTTAAACATATTTTGCCATAAAAAATAGGAGGACCTATCCAACTATTGAATTATTTGAAATGAAATAATGGTTGTTTTCCAAATACGAAAATTACTTATCGAATCCTGTTGACTATTCCGATTACAGTTGCATATGGAAAAAGAAGTTTTTCGAAGTTGAAGTTGATAAAACACTATCTTCGGAGCACAATGTCTCAAGAACACTTGAATGAGTTAGCTATGATATCTATTGAGAAGAACATGGTTGAAAAAATTGATTATTCTACTTTGATTACTGATTTTACTTCTAAATGTGCTAGAAGAGCGACGTTTAAGTAATATTTTGTAAATATATCGTGCGTTATGCCCATGATTTTGGAATGAAGTGTTTTGTTTATTATTTTTTATGTTTATTTTTTTAAATTTAAGGAAATACAAAAAAGTTATGCTACAAACTATAAGGGCCCTGTCCGACATTACTGGCCTTGGGCCCCGAATTTCACAGGGCCAGCCTTGACAGGTTGGAGTGTGAGGGGAAATGGGTGACAAGGAGGAAAATTGGCCGGATCATCCAAGAGAGGGACCGCGGGTTGCTTGGCAAAGGGGAGGACACGTGGCAGCGCGCTGGGGGTGCCACCGCATTAATGAAAACTTTCATTAATTACTCCGGTGTCCCCCTAGCTTCTAATCTTGGCTCCCAAAACTCAGTCCTCCCAGGTTTTTCAATCTAGTCCTCCGTTAGCCACCGTTAGTCCATTTTGCATGAAATGCTTGATGGAATAATTCAAAGCTCAACTTTAAAGCCCAAAATCGCCTCAAACTTTGTGCTAAAATCCTTGAATGCTTGTTAATATCTTAGAAACCTACCTTGAAGCACAAATACACAAAGAATAATATTTTCAAGCATAATTAACTCAAAAGTAGCACAAAATAAAAGAAAATAAATGGGAAAATTCGTGAAAATCTTGAGCTCATCATTGGTTAACCACTGTTTTGGTGTCAACTATCTTATAATCAAGAAATTTGTCGACGACGAATTTATTTGACTCGACATCTTCTACCTTACATTTCTTTTCCAAGGAGTTCCAAAATTCCTTGGAAGTCTTCAGTCCATATACACATTATAGAGTGAGTCATCCAAACCGTTCAGGACATAATTCTTGCACAGAAAATCACTGTGATGCCATCAGTTTCATTTTTATCCATTGCAGGTAGGGGGGGTCCTCTTTTGAGAACCTTGAGAGATTGAGGGTGGTGAGATAGAAGAACATTTTTTACTGCCATCTTTTAAAATCAATACTTCTGAATTTGGTCGATTTTTCGCCATACCAGGATGAGCAGGAGCAGGAACGGGAGCGGCAACAGTAGTAGCAGCAATGGTTGGTGTGGTCAAGGTACTTGTAGCCATTTCCAAGAAAATGAAAAAATAAAATAAAAAATTGTCTTAGCATTGCAAGGAAAATTGCTTCGTTTTTCTCTGAAAGCAATGGACATAAATAAAGATGAAGTAGAATCAAAGCTCAAATCAAGGCGAGACTTGTGTTGGAAGCAATCTCCATAAGACAAAATTGCCCCGTATAAGTGCTCACGGTTGTTTGGAAATTGTCCCTAATTAACTTTTTCATACACTATTTGCTATTTAATTTATACGTGTTTGAAAAATAATTATAGGTAACGATTATATTGCAATTGGTTCTGGGTCCTCAAAAATCAATGTTACTGGCATGCAATGTGGTCCAGGCCAAGGCATAAGGTATAAAACTCGAGTTCGTTCACGATTATTTCCTCTCTTCACTCACTCACAGTGTTTGAAGTTTTAGAGCCAATGGATCATATGATATAGTTGAAGAAGTATACGCGCAATAAACAACTTTACTAGTACTCTAAATGGAGCAAGAATCACGACATGCCCGGTAGTCGGTAGATAGTCTCGATTTTTGTTTTATTTATTTTTCTTTTTTTTTTTGGGAGGGGGCTGGAATAACCAAAAAACTTGTACCAAACAAATTCCATTTCATCAATATGATCGTTCTTTTTTTCTTTTCATTTTTAGGGAGGTTTAGGATGTTAGGAATATCAACTTCGAGTTTACTTTGTTAAAAGATGTCAACAACCCAATCATTATTGATCAATTTTATTGTGGGACACATAAATGTGGAGACCAGGTAATTATTTTAAAAAATGGCGTTCGACTCATTGTTACGTACTATAATGATTTGTAAGGTGGCTCGAGCAAGTTCGGGAAGGGCGACCGCTCAAGGCCCCTAAATTTGGGGCCCCACAATATATATATATATATATATGGTACTTTTGTTGGAAAATGTCGCCTATGCCCTTGTATGCATCACAATTTCAAATCGATGCATTGCAATTCTAAGTCATTGCATCGCGATTCCAAATTGATGCATTGCGATTTTTAAACCGGCAAAATGCACTTTTGTGGGGAAATATCGTCTATGCCCCTAAGAATCGGGCATGCGATACATCGCAATTCTAAATCAATGGGGCAATTCCAAGTTGATGCATGACAATTCCAAGTCGGTGTATCATGATTTCAAATTGATGCATCGTGATTAAACGTTTGTGTATCGTCTATAACATAAGATGAATCGTGTGCGTTCTTTGAAGTAGCATCTCCATGTTTGCCTTCTCCATGTGAGCAATTAAAGAAAATATATATTAGGAGAGAGATGATAGAAATTCGAGCAGGTCTCCTTTGGTGGATTTTCAACCGCTTTAGTATCCTATTTTTTTTTTAAAGCGGCAAAAGGCACTTTTGTTGGGAAATGTCGTCTATGCCCTTGTGATGCATCGCAATTCTAAATCGATGCATTGCAATTCTAAGTCATTGCATCGCGATTCCAAATTGATGCATTGCTATTTTTAAAATGGCAAAAGGCACTTTTGTGGGAGAAATATCGTTTATGCCCCTCGAATTCGAACACGAACAGCATGCGATGCATCGCAATTCTAAATCGATGCATGGCAATTCTAAGTCGATGCATGACAATTTCAAATTGATGTATCGCGATTTTCAAATTGATGCATCGCGATTAAACTTTTGTGTATTGTCTGTAACATAAGATGCATCGCGTGCGATCTTTTAAGTAGCATATCCATGTTTGCCTTTTCCATGTGAGCAATTAAAGAATATATATATTAGGAGGGAGATGATAACGGTAGCAGCGATGGCGAAGCTGCTAGAGGAGTACACGGCGGTGGTGGCAAGAATAATGGAGCACATGTTGGTTGTGCAGGAGTTGTTTCCTTTGCCTATCTCTAGGCGCCTTCATCTCCTCATCCTCCGCTCCATTCTTCCATTGGCTTCTTCTTCTGCTACTCGGCCCACCCTTCCCCTCCCCCCTCCTGTATCTAATCTACCTAGCTATGATCTATGATGATCAGTTCCATTCTTATTTTCATTATTCTATACATACTCTCATCATCAGAGTTGTGATGATGTATCAAAAATAAATATATACGTATAAATTTTCATCTTGATATTAGTATGAATTTACTTGGAAGGTGAAGTTTCCATTGCCACAAAATAGGAAGGATAACAAAGGGAGTTTGTTGTGGCGATGGAGTTACCTTTGTTAGAGAAGACGACGATGGTGAGAGTTTGTTGGCTCGGATGCCGTGAAAGAAGAGAGAAAACGAGAAGCGGGCTGGGGGTTAGGCGATAAGAGAACCGTTCTTTAGGTTGTTGGGGGGCATTTTAGAAATAATTTATTTATTTATTAATGAAAGTGGACTTTATTGATTTGAAAAAAAATATAAGGTACTAAAGCGGTTGAAAATTCACTAAAGTGTACTGGCCCGCAATTTTTCCTTGTAATATTCATCTAATATGGGCCTCTATTATTATCAGTAATTAAGAAAATAAAAAGTGCTCAAATATTAAACTTAACTTATTTATGATAAAAAGAAAAAGGTTTTGGAAAAAGAACAAAAAAGAAATATGAAGAGTTCCGTAACCGAAGAATTTCGGTTCCTCTTCTCCATAAATCTCATTCTTAACATTAGAATTATAACGATTAATCTCTCTCTCTCTCTCTCTCTCTCTCTCTCTCTCTCTCTCTCTCTGTGTGTGTGTGTGTGTGTGTGTGTGTTATTTTTGTTTTTTCTTGAAGTTTCCATTTTCCTACTTGAGTTTTCTTCTCGATCTATCTAATCACAATACGAATCAAAAAAGATATTGTCAATATCGCAATTCGTCATATATATCGTTGTCATCCACTCATCCACCAGATAACATTGCTGCTTATAGCGCCTAATTAGTAATTCTAGCAATAACCAATAAGTCATAAGGAGCTAAGGAGGATTAGAGTGGGGAAGGAGATCTCGATACTCGACTCGAAGAACAAACTGTGATGGGATCTTCGGCCACCAAAGATGCGATTGTACTCGATTGAAGCGAACATGAACCTTGTACCAACATTGTATTGGATCAAATCCACATAACATTGAATGTCGCCTGTTTATGCTGCCTGCAAAAATGCTCAAGGAAGTTCTTACTCTACAAAACATGATGTGGCTTGCCTAACGAAGGAAATGTTGTAGGTTTTTAACTTTAACCATGTGTAATTGTAGAGGTCATGGTTAGAGTTCGGGTTTGTTTTTTCCACCATTATTAGTTATTTTTTAGGTTAATTTAGGAAAATTACTCTTGTGTTTTGTTGTACGGGATCTAATTGATTCCAAGATGTTAGGGTTTTCGAAATCAAATTAATGAAAACATTTGTTGGTTGGAAAGTGAAAAATAGTCATTTTGGTGGGTTAAATTGGCCCTTTTCGGAAAGATGGTTTATTTTTTGGTTAGTGGTGTTTCTCAATTTTATAATATTTAAATTAAAAAAATAAGAGAGAGATAAAGAAAAAAAATTTCGGATCAAAGAAAAAGAAAGTGAAAATTATTAAAAAAAGTATGAACCACAGAATCAATCCATATATGTCACAACCTTCAAATTCCTTGTGTTTATATTTGTTGTAAATTGTTGTTTTAAATGTGTTTTTCAAGGTGCAATAAAAACAAAAGGTATTCACCCAAAGATAATAATACAAAAAGTAAAAAATATTATTCTATTTTTGGGGCCCACCTATGTGGCGCAGGAAATCACTCCCTTCCCTCTCTCTTTTTCTCTCTAACAAACTAGGATCTTTTTCTGCGACACGAGTGAACTTTAAAAGTAGAAAAATATTTTTCACTCTTCATATCTTTTAGGGATAAGCAAACCCGTCCATTGGTCCGCAAAATCCGCATAGGCCGCAACGTCTTCAACACTCTGGGTTTGAAAGTTAGGGAGGCCAGTGGGCTCAGACTAGATTGAGCCCCCACTTTTCTACGGTCCGTTAAGCCCACGCCGGCCCACATCTTGCAATACTATATCGTTTCGATATATATATATATATATATATATATATATATGTTATATTCACAGACTCACCATATCACTCTACTTTAACAAGAAGATTTTTGACTGCCCCCAACTGTTCAATTAAATGGCTAAGAACACTTTGAAAGCAATTACAAATTTTATTCAGTTATCTCATGCTTTGAACAACGAAAGAAAATAATTTAACAGTTAAACTATAATCTTAATGCCTTAATTTAAAGTTCTTGAGATGAACTAAAGATTCAAGTAAGTGTATTTCCAAGTGACCTGCTCCCTTCTTGGAAGCCATTAAATAAAAAAAGATTCAGTTTTGCTATTATGACTAATGACATCTTATTTATAAGCTCGTTAAGTCCAAGCTCAATTAAACCCCGTTTAAAGCCCGTTAATTTAAGTCCGCATGAAGGTTGCTATGTTAAGCTTTTGAAATTAAAATTCACAGTTAAATGGGCTTGTACCGGGCTTTGCGCCCATGCACACCCCTAAATTATACTCCTTCAGTCTTAGATAAATGTTTCTACTTTCTATTTTGGGATGTCCCAACTAATATTACTAAAGATTTTTGATCTACCTATTATCTACCATTTTTCTTAATATACCCTTAAGGCTTCATTTAATATAACACATCACAAAGAAACTCAATTATTTAAAATAGTTGAACTCAATTAATGTTCATGGGTATTATTGTCAGAGCACATTTTACAGCACATCATTAATTATGTTTCTTAATTCCTGTGTTTTATCCACTAGGAACATTTATCCGGGACGGAGGGAGTACTTCACAACACCAGATCGAATTGGGCTTGGATCTTGCAAAAGTCCAAGAGTTCTTTGGGTGCAAATCGTTTTAATTTAATTTAACTTTTATTTATTTATTTTGTTTAGTATTTTTTCACACCGTTTTGAAAATGCTAGGTTTATAACTCTTTCTACAACTATTGCTACAAGTTTTGATAAAAGATCAAGATGTTTTGAAGAAAGAGAACTTTATTCTTCATTAAAGTTTAGTTATAACAATAATTGTAGAAAGAGTTGTAAATTTAGCGAGTTGTTTTCTTAATTTACACGGATTTGCTAACATAGTACGAACATGCATGATCTTATATGTGATTTAATTTACATAAAATAACAAGTGGAGTAGTTTGTATGGATTTAAGACTTTTTCTTCGGTTTCTAGGTGACCTCAACAAAGGAAAATTCCATTATAGCCAACGGTCAATGAGCTAAACCGAAAAACGCGACTTTTAAAATTCAACTCTCTCAAAAATTGAAATCTCCAAATTTGTCAATAATTTACCTAAGTAGCACAAACCAAACCATTAAAAAAAACAACAACAACAATCTAGCAATATCTTAAGGAAAATCTGATAAAACAGAGTAACAATCTAGTATGATCAAATTCTTCATACAAGATATGGATTTTCAAACTACACATCAAAATGCTCTAGTTGTAAATCCTTAGACTTTAACGGGACATAATCCCCAAGGTAAGCCTCAAGATGATCGGCCATCGAGGACTTGTCGATGTTCTCGTGATGATACGACTCGCAAACGAAGTATATCACCGTCTGGATGACTAGGTAAAAGAGAGTCAAAATTGAGAGCGACAAAAAGAAAAACGTCGCATACATAACTCTAACCCCGAAAGAGTCATGAATCGCTAGGGCAACGTACGTTTCAAATCCAAGCTGAATTCCAAAGAAGCATAATTCGAGCAAAAGGAAGATGAAAATCACAACTCCAATCTTACCTCTAATTAGATCCTTGCTCTTTAGCATTGCTTGAATCCCGTAAACATCTTCCAATACCGATATCACACTGGCCAAATGCCAAACAACGCTTATATACATGAATATCATGAAATATATGATCGAGAAAATGATAAGAATAACGAGCCCAAATACGGTTGGTCCAATCAACACCAACTCGAAAATAACGATCAGGGCTAGTAGTGCAACTATGTTGAACACGAAAACTATAGCGACGTTCCAAATAAATGTGACCATAAGCCTCTTCCAAACCTTTGGAACCACACTCATAACTTGCTTGAACGTAATTTCTTTCGATGTGTAAATGCAAGCTACTGTATAAACCGTGGCCGAGGTTGAGAGGAGGGAGAGGACGATGAAGAAGATTAAGTACGCGATTTTGAACAGACAAAAAGTAATCCACTCGGACGAGATGATGTCCGAGAGTTTGGAATACTTAGTCGTACCCTCTCGAGTTCGATCCAAGACTTGTTCATTGTGTTGAATTTCTCCGGATATGTATTTGGAGATTTCGATTTGAGCTAATAAGATGAAGGAGAGAGGGAGGATGGTGGCTAGTGTGATTTGGGTGAGAATTTTTCTATAACTGGATATGATCTTGAAGGATTCATTGAAGATGCCAAAAAACCCAAGGAATTGCATTTCCTCTTGTTCTTTATCCATGATTTTCTTCTTGGCTGAATTTTGGAAGGAAGATATTGAATTGTGTTAGAGATCTTGAGGGAGATGAGGGCCGCATGTATAAGATTGGGTGGGTTGACTTTTCGTGGGTGACAGACAATGACAAGTCAACAGGCTGTGGTCTTGTTTAGCAATTCCTTATTTTCTTATGGCGGGGTAAGGCACGAACGTGTAGAACAACTTGTCAAGTTGACAAGCAAAATGTTCCATTGAGGGAGTATATTTTATGGGTGGGTTGACAAGCAAAATGTTCCCTTGAGGGCTGCATGTATAAGATTGGGTGGGTTGACTTTTCAGGATCGCAGACCTTAAATAAATTGACCTCAAAAGGTTAAAAATAGACTATTTACCTGAATCGGAAGGACTATATTTTAAGTATCAAGTAGTGTGTGTTTTCCACGTATACCCATGTGAGATTGAAATCAAATCAAGAGTAAAATGGTGAAGGTAACTTTCAAAAAATGAAAAGATTAGAAAGTAAATTTTTTTGGAACGGTTTAAAAAGGAAAGATGAAATTTTTTTTTTTTAGGAATAGAAGGAATGTAATATACTTAGGCTTATTTCGGTATAATTACTGTTGTTACAGGATTTTGATAATTTTGAATTTTTTTTATTCTTTGGAGTACAATTGTGTAAAATTAGTGATAATGGAGTGATTGTCCCTCCAACTCACTCCATCACTAAACAAAAGTTCATTTGACCATCAAAACAGAAAGAAGGACAAAGAATAGAGAGGCTGTCAAAAAATGACTTTCTTACCCTTTTAGATTGCGGTTTGTTTGTTGCTGGGGTCTCTTTGCATATTATCTAAACGTTTAGAAGGGTGTTACAATTTGCCCAAAACCTCAAAGGAGGGTGCCATAGTTAACACAACATTCCAAATAATAAATAAAGCATTCTACGATGGATCGAGTTCGTTCTCTATAAATCTTGAGGGACAACTCTCAATATCATTTGACCAAGCTAATCGGTGATTCTCAATTTTTTTGTTAAAAGGTTTCTCTACCTAAATTTTAATTTCTTTCTACTATGCTCTGTTGAACATTATTCTCTCTCTGAAATATTGCTAATTCTCACACCGGAGGGTTATTGATGAAACATCCCAGTCTCCTTAACGGTGTTATCTTTGTTGATCACAGCCCTTATATCCACTTTCATCAAGAATAGTCCCTGCAACATATAGCCGAACCCTACTAGACTACACACTTGGCATCTACGTGGAATGGACGTGGTCATCAACACTTTTTTGCGTGATCAGTTTGGTTCCGTTACCGGGACCTAAAAAAGTTTCCTTCAAAGTTCTAATGTGATCAACCATGACAACCTTAAAGCAAGTATCCAAACAGGCGCCTCCAGTGACAACCTCAGCAATGCATGTGGTTGTTCCACCCTGCAGGCCCCCGGAGTTTCGCCTGTGGTGGCCTCTGCAGGTCTCCCATTTCATAAGAATACCCGGGCCAAGAAATTGGCCAGGGCAATGAAGAGAAAGATTAAGGGAAAGCGGCAAACCCCAAAAGACAAGGGACCGATCAGGTCAAAGCGGGACGGACAGACAGCCACTCCCTCTTCTACCTTGGAGGGCGAATACACTTGTGATAAGAATGATCTTCAAGTGTTAGGCGAAAAATGGTCCCTCACACAACACGAGAGAGATCTCGCCGAGTTGGAGCATATATGTCGTGAGAAGGATTTTTTCGCAAAAGCAAAGGGAATTGGAGGTGCGTGAATACGAGCTCTCGCAAGCTCGCGGCCCAGGCTCCCCGAGCTCCGACCACGTACAGTGGCGAAGCCAGGATTCGATCATTAGGGGGGCCGAAAGGGGGTAAACTACATATTGTTAAAGCCTAAGGGGGCCATGGCCACCTTTGACCTTAATGTGGCTTCGCCACTGACCACGGACCTCCGCGCCTGTCAGGATGACCACCATGATGGTCAACCTGACAGGAAAGAGGCCAGGGGCTCGCGGGCAGATAGCCACTGTGGAGGATCGCGGGCGAATGTCCCAAGGGTAAGCGCCAAGAAGCGATTAGGCCGAAAGGTTGAAGATGAACCAAGGCCCAGCATCAAAGATCGGTTAAAAAAATCAGTGGAGGAAGAGCGACTAGGGAAAGTGTGCACACCAGGCTGGGAACCATGGTCAGAAATCCCAGCCTGGCCAGGTCGCAGAGGTCTTCTGGATAGAACTTAGTGAAGCTCGGTCTAAAAGCCGTGAGGCATCCTGGAGTCACAGATCGAAGCGCAAATTCCCGCAACGCAGTACCTCTAGCAGTGGCGCTTCGTCCCACAAATTCTCTAAGGTCGATGACCATGATCGCCGATCTAGACAAAGGGATAGAAGTGAGGAGATGGAGGACGAGGTACTACGAAAAATGAAAGAGCAATTGGAGACCTTGGAAGTGGGAAAATTGGGCCAGTTGCCAAGGAATGTAACTGCGGCCTTTTGTAGAAGAATCAAAGACACCCCACCAAATCATCGCCTTAAGCTACCCGCCCTAAAAAGTTATGAAGGAAATACAAACGCTCGGAGCCACGTGTCGAGCTTCGAAACGAAGATGGGGGTATGCACCAAGAAGCTTGACTTGTGGTGTATTGTGTTCGCTAGCACATTTGAGGAGGTCGTCCTCAAATGGTTTAAGGAACTTGAAGAGGGGTCCATCAGGGACTGGCACGGCCTGAAGAGAGCCTTTTTAGAAAAATATTCATCCCCTGCGACCTCCCCAAGAGAATTCGACCTCTGTGGGATCAAGAAGGGAGTTCGAAAGTCCCTAAAAAGTTATCTGGAAAGGTTCAAGCGCATTGCCGAACAGCTCCAAAATTTCCCTAACAAGATCGTAATGGCCTTCTTCCAGCCAGGCTCTTATCGGAGGTCGACATGTGACCACCTGGCAACAGCGCAGAAATGCATACTGTTGCGTAGAGGATAGGGAAGAACAAGAGAAGAAGGGCCAAAAACCTTTGGGAATTCTAAAGCAGAAAATCAAGGACAAGACTGGAGAGCAAAAATCCAAAGAGAATGTACTTGAAGAAGGAAGAATTCTACACCCCTCTGAATGCAACCAGGGAGCAGATTATAAACGTGTTTTTGCAGGAGAACAGGATCGACTGGCCCCCACCTCAAAGAGAAACCCCCTATCCTCGCAATCCCAATAAAAGGTGTGCCTACCATAATGATATTGGGCACACCATCAAGGATTGCATACAGCTTAAGAAGAAGATTCAAAAATTGATTGATAAGGGAGAGCTGAGAAGATATGAGCAACAACGTGGGAACAACAAAGAAAGACCGAGGGAGGCCGCAAGAGTAAATGTCTAAGAAGATGAGATATTGGTAAATGCCATCATGAAGGAATGGTCGAGCATTACCAAGCTGAAGAACATGATCAATAGCCTCAACCATACTGTCATCACACCCCGCGTTTGGGGGGAGAGCAAAATCATGTTTCTACCTAGTGAACTAGCGGCTAATCCCGCGGCCAAAGGCCAGGCTCTGACCTTGGAGGTAAGGATCGAAAGAGATAGGGTGAAAAGAGGGGGGGTATTGATTGACACTAGAGCTGGGAAGGACATTCTGTACTACAAGTGCTTCAAGGCACTCAGATTGGGAAGCTCGCACTTAACCCCAAATGGGATCAAACTGGAAGGCTTTACAGTGGATGAGACACTGTAAAGGCACTCTTTGGATGAAATTTTGTACTACAAGTGCTTCACGTTCTTAACGCAACCAATGACATACATAAGGATGAGACACTCTTTGGATGAAACTCTTTTAAGAGTCAAGGCACATGCATTGACAGCAAGTCAAGGAGAAAATAAAATTGTTAATTCACCCTCCCCTCAGATAAACCTTTGTGGATTATCTGATAAAGATGAATCTTCATGATACATCTATGCCTTTGTGACACACTTAATGAAGGATACAAATCTTTTCAAAACTCTACTGACCTTCTTTCTTCTTTAGCAGAATATCTTTTCCTTCATTAAGAAAACTTTGTTTTAAAAACACTCTTCTGCTCTGATACTTAAACAATTCATTTAAGTATTAAAAACTACCTCCAAGAAATATTTATGCCAGGAGGAGAAGTTCAAACAGCACCTCTCAAAAGCTCTTAAACTCTTTCTGAATTTTACCAAAGGCTGCTGTTCAACTACTTTCTTGTAAAAATATAAAACAAGAAAGACACAAATCTTTCAAAAACACTTTCTGGCCTGATCTTCAAATTATATCTCAAAATTGCCAAAAAAAAATTTATTTTCTCTATTGCCTTGTTTTTGTACTTTCATTTATCGAGTCTTTAAATAGCAATAGATGACTATACAAAAGATATCGCTTGTAAGGTTAACTTAGGGCATGCCTTGAGATAAAATGATCATTCATTAGTAGGCATGTTATTACTAAAGTTTGATCGTCTGCTATAAAAGCTTTATGTATATGTTAGTAATGGCCCCAAGCACATATGAGGAGATTGTTAGGAATATGTCATTGCAACAGCTGCTTTATTCATCAGCATATTCCAAGACAGTGATTTGCTTATTACCATTACAACGAATGTTCCATGAGTGGCTAAAAGGGCTGCGTACCGGTTAGCGTGGCAACTTATTGGAACAATGCATAGGTCTTTAGATTAGGACGTCTCTGTACATGTCCGAGTCTTTGTCCTACCAACTGATGATGATCTCTCCAATGGATTAGCTCAATAAGTGCCAGCAGATATCTCACCAGCAGACATCTCAACAGCAATTGTCTCACCAGCAGATATCTCAACAGAAGTTGTCTCACCAGCAAAATATCTCTCCAACAGATATTCTCCCAGCAGACACCACTCTAGCAGTTATACAACGGCAGATATCCCAGTATCAGCCATGCTCTCTACAAAGTCTACAGTAAGAGTGCTACGAAGTTTAAAGAGGAACACCAGTCGTTTTCTAAGCAATAAAGTCTACAAAGATTTGCAAAAGATACGTTGCAAATCTCCCTGATAACTTAAAGATACGCATCGATATCTGAGCCCTATGTTTAAACCTTTAGACATTTTCTCTTTCTGTGCTTGGTCCCAGTCCTCAAGGCGCATCCTATAAATGACCAGTCACAGTGCGCTTCAACCCAGGCCTGCACGTTAAGTCACATCTTCTCTCAGTTTGATTCCCGGACAGAAATCAAGACACAATCTTCACAAAGATTTTTACCCAACAGTTCATACGATGTACTCTGATACATTGAAGAACAAACCTTCCAACGGGCAAAAATTAATTCAAGTCACAATGGATCCTTCATTCTCTCTGCCTATAAAAAAAACCTCTCATCCCTCTTCAAGTGTGCGCGCAAGTGTAGTGAGAACCCAAAGATTGGAAAAAACACAAGTGTAAGAACAAACACTTGGTGGGAGAGTAATCTGAAATTCATAAGGCAAGAAGCTTCACTTAATCAAGAATCTCTTTCTTGATTTCAGTTCTTTCTTCCTTCAAAAGACTCAGTCTCTTCATGGCTATACTCCAAATCCATAGGTAGAGACTAAGCACTCCGCCTACTGTTGAAGACAGAACCTGCTTGAAGATGTCCGAGGAAGATCATCAGCTAACAATCTATATTGCATTCATACCGACAGATTTGTATTTGTTAGGAATATGCCTGTAGAACAGCTGATATATATGTATGCATATTCCAAATATAGTGATTTGCTTGTTCCCATTACAACGCATGTTTCACAAGTGACTAAAAGGGCTGCGTACCGGTTAGTGTGGCAGCTTGTTGAAACAATGCATAGGTCATTAGACTAGGAAGTCTTTGTACATATCCGAATCTTTGTCCTACCAAGGTGATGACAACTTTAAAATGGATTAGCTCTTTTCATGCGCCAACAAGACATGCTCATCGGCAATGTCTCACCAGCAGACATTCCTTCCAGCAATGTCCCATCAGCAAACTCCACTTCAGCAGTTATTACATCGGAAGATCTCTATATCGGCCAAGATCCTTATATGAACGAACTGCAGAAAAGCTGGTTATTCAAGAGGAACATCGGTCGTTGATCAAGGACGCTACATGTCAAAATAGATCCGTTACGAGATCTTTATGACAAGCAAAGATATGCATCGATGACTACGTCTTCACTATTATCCAACAGACATTTTCTCTTCAGTGTTTAAAGTCCAGACTTCAAGACAAGATTCTTCAAAAGGACGAACACAGTGCACTATGTCCCAAGCTAAGCAATGGCAAGTCAAATCTGTCAGCCTAAATCACGGACCTAATTCAAAGCAAAAAGCTTAATGGACGGTCTTTGCCCAACAGTTTGAAAGACGCACTCCTGTGCAATTAATGTCTCAGATTTCTAACGGGAAAACCCATTTAATACTTCAACAAATTATTCATCTTCTCCAACCTATATAAGAAGACTCTTATTCTCACAAGATGAACAAGAGAAGAGACACAGTTGCATGTATGCAAACATCTGTGTGAGGTAGTGATATTGAAAGCGTTCCTCATTCTTTCAATCTGAATTTCACACCTCAAAAGAGTGAGAAATTCAAGTGTAAGAACAAACACTTGAAAAGAGAGAAAAACAGAAATTCCAAAGGCTGAGAAGTTTAGCTTGATCAAAAACCCAGTTTTTGATTTGAGTTCTTTCTCCCTTCGAAAGACTCAGTCTCTTCAGTGCTGCAATTCACACCTTCAGCAAGAGACCAAGCCTTCCTGCAATTTGTTGAAGACTGATCCAGCTTGAAGATGTCCGATGAAGAACCAGAGCCTAAAAATCCACATTGCATTCATATCGGCAGACTTATACTTTATTATAAGCTGTGCCGATTGTGCAATAAATTGTCATCATTTTTGGCCGAGTGCTTAGCACTCAGTTGTTCAAATACTTGCTATTTAAACAACGCCTAATATTCTCTTCTCACAACAAATTTATCGAGTTGAAACTACAGGAAGATATCTCAATCAGTTTTGAGCACATCTTCTAATGTATTTTCGATAAATTTGACTTCGCTTTCTTAATCTCTCCTTTTTCTTTCTAAAGTAGATTGCTAGGTTAGAGAGTCTAGGTTGATGTACTAAGCATGTTTGTCTTTGAGCAAACCTCTGCTGAATTTTAATATAATATATATTTTGATACATTCAGCCTTTATTTCTCTTTCCTGTATAATTTCTTTTATCTTGTGCAATCTGGTTGTAGAAAGCAATTGATGCATCTAATATAAGATTTTAGTTAACTGTTATGCTTAATTACGTGTACTCAAACATTTACAATTACTTCAATCTTGTTTGTTATACTTAAGCTGCCTATTCTTCCGCTGCCCAAACTCTTACTTATCAGCCAAGTATAACAACATCTTCCTTCTGCATGTTCTTCAAATCTGCCGATCCAAGTTGTCTGACATAACAAATATCGGCTAAGCTGTTAGAACTAGGAAGATGACCTATTTATATTAATTATTCCATCTTTACCTTCAACTTAAATGATAAAATAGGATGAAATTTTTAATATACATAGTATAGGCTATTCACCCCCTCTAGCCTATACACTGAGCATACTACCGTGGACCCAACAATTGGTATCAGAGCGGGTTCTCTGAGATTTTCATTCCAGGCTTAACAACCTGAGAGTTTAGATCCTATTGCTCAAATTAGATGCATAGTCAAAAAGAGTCTTTTTCAAAATCTTTTATGTACAAAAAATCTTTTTGACTGAGAGACCTGGAAGCCATTTGAAAACGCCTTTTTTTTTAAATCAAAATTAATTTTGTTTTCAAAAACATGTGAGAAAGAATATCGTGATGATTATGTGATTACTATAAGAAAATCTATCATATATCAGAAATATATTGATATCATGAAGAGAAGTACTATAGTCAAGTAGAGACTGACTTGCTAAGGATTATATATATTTCAAAAACTGCTCTTTGTCAAAATCATGATATATCCTATAGCAAATATGTTAACTTCATATATGATGGATGAATTACTTAGATTCACTTCTAAAGATTTGCCATCTTGATATAAGGCTAACGATTGTATCAATCTAACACCTTTTCAAGAAAATTTTTATGAAAGTTTGAAGCAAATGAAATAAGAAGAGTTTCAAAGGTAATTCAAAGGAAATCATATTTATGTCATCTCCAAAATCACTGAGATTATTAGCTCTTGGCCTAAGGACATCATTGATAAAGTTATTCTTCTTCAACGGGAAGCTTCTGCCTAAAAGGATACACTCAATGAACTTCAGCTCAACATCAGAACAAGTTCCTCAACTACCATGAGCAGATCAGTTCAAAAGAGTATAGTGAGAAAGTAACTCCTTTCATCAACCTCTTAATATCTTGAGTTACACTTATAAGCAATAGACTGAGTAATTACTCTAATCTTGCGCTTATCAAGTCTCACTTGTATCATTGGATTTCTGGAGCTATTTTCAGCTCATAAATGTTGCTAACCATTTCTCTATGAGTATAAGAGACAGGAACTCATACGATAAAAGGACCAAAGATGCAACATTGCTCTCCATCAGCAGACATTAACCTGACTACTGATTTATGAAGGATTTCTAGCCACTCAAGTCTTCTATATCCTTCACTCACTCAATGTCTAATCAGTACCTGCTGGACTCCAAGTGCCTCTACATGAGAAATCTACTGATGAGTCCTCAATATTGATCAAGACCTACTCTCTTGCATACTAAAAACAGGTCAGCCACTGTCTCATAAATGACCTGTGTTCATGTCTGCTAAATTAATTTGTTAATATAAATTATCAGACATGCTGCACAATATCTTATCATACTGTGCTTAAATTGACATATCTGTATGATTGTGTGATTCGACTTATGCAAACGGTTTTCAAAAACTTATCAGCACTTTTCATATCGACTGATCTAAATTGTTTTTAAAACCTATGATTGGCTGAATTTCCATATCTGCCATTCAACACTTCATAAGCTCAGTTTTATGTGCTGACTTATAGGAGTAAAAACCTTTAAATGACTTACTCTCTCTCAAGTCTATTAAAGGTGGAGGCACACTTTTCGAAGACTGACTACTTCGATTAAAGTTAAGACTATTTTCAAAACCTTGGAAAACGACAAAACTTTCATTATCAAAATCTTTTCCAAGAATCTTGAGAAAATCTAGACTTCACAGCCTATCCCTGCCAAGGCGTGTTTAGAAGGACAACCCAACAGTAAAGCTCCATTATTGAGCGTCCTTCAGTCTAACCTCCATGAGTTTAAGTAGAGCTCCTTCTTCATCCAATCTCTACTATGAATAAACTCACAAGCTGCTTACCGATTACACTAGATACAAAACAATGATTCAAAATTTTCTCAAAATGTTACTAAGTTCAAGTCCTAAGAATCGATCAAGTCAATTCCTCAACAACGGGGTATGATTCCTTCATATTCATTCAAAGTTGTTTTAATTTTATTTCTGTTACTCCAAGTGAGCTGATCTAAAATATTCTCAACGACGTATTTTCAAAACCATTTATAAACTGTGAAAACCATTTTCAAAATCTTTCTAATACACAGTTACCAAGTCTGAGAGAAATTTTATCAACTCATTTGTACCAGAAATCATTAATTATGTATCTTCAATCTTGTCGTGAAAATAATTGATAAAAGAATTTTCTTTTGTCTTGTCCGATAATCATAAAAGTTTGCTAACAAAGTATGATTTATATGCTGCAAACCTTGATTATCAGAACACTTAAGAACATCTTCAATCAATTATATTAAAAAGATAAGATGGAAAGCTATTAATTAATGCCAGCAAAAGTGATTTCAATTCTCTTCTAACTTTTAGTTATCAATCTCATTGATACTCTAAAATGTTTTCAGATGAATCACTGGGAAAATCAATTAGCATATACCTATCCGACCATCGAAATTCTGCTTGCATACATGAACTTCACAGAGAAGATCCCAGAAAAGAGTTATCAAATGTTTGGAAAGCATTTGATAAATTGCTGTGTGCAACAACTCTATTGGTTATATGTAGGTATGCGGGCCATCACCTCAAAGATGGCTGATGCAAATAATTCAGTTCAACTGAATTAGGTAGCTAACAAGGAATTGACAAGGATGACGAACTGCTAACAACGACCATAAGTCCCTGTGAATATCAAAGGGGATTCATGGGCCAAGCAGTACATCTTTGGCGGCCATCACCCTTCGGTGCTCTCATAATGACCCGAAGAAGTGAACGTGTTTTGCTTCCGCCGAGAGCTGGAGGAAATAAAAACGGACACTGCCATCTTGATCTTCTCCAAAATCCTTGACTGATGACCTCTCATTAAGTACTTAGGATTAGGACCTCTTGGACACTACTTTGTAACATATATTTTTTACTCAAAATTGAATCATTATGTATCTCTATCCTGTAATCTGCAGTTTAGTCAGAATTCCAGTTGTATTGTTCTTGTAATAAGCTGATCCCCACTATGTACTGTTCAAAACTACTTGGATTATTGAATACAAGTTCTGCAACTTTCCTTCATGTCTATCTACTTGTCTGAATTCCTTTGATAGCATGAATTAATATGTTTTAACTGTGATTGATCTACATATCATTCCTCTTCATCATAGTACTTTCTTTCCTTTGGTAAGATGAAGAAATTGACCTTAATGAAACGATCACACATTTATTACATAAACTCTGCTGAAACCCCATCAGCTAACTCGTCCTATAAAATCGGCTATATTGAATTTTAGTCAATTACCAAAAAGTTAAAATCTCTGCTGTACACTATCTGATAATTGCCTTTTTGAATTAGAACATCTCATCATGACCTAATTCAAGATCTACCGAACTCTAGTAGTTCACACATAGGTAGACTGCAGTTACCTAAAGGATGATCTTCTATGTCTATATCTTACCTTTAAGTTACTGCAAGTCCATTACTGAATCTCTGACATTCCTATTCTACACACAAGATTACTAGTGAATCTACTGTGAACCAAATTGTCTACTAAAAACTGTAAGATTTTGGACTTATAAAGGATTTATCTCATCAAAGTTCATGAAAGAACTTTCATTATTCAAATCACTAAAATCCAAGCTTTTTTAACTTCTGAAAAACAAAAGCTTACACTTTCTCTCAAAATAGTTCAACAGCAATTTGTGTTCTCAGCTATGACAACAATCAAATCTAGTGTGAGCTTTGAGATTAGTAATGATAAGGCAAGGTTAGCAGTTTCTCCTGATGATGCATCGTCCCAGCTAACCAGCAGACAGACTGAATTCAAAAACACTCTGTCATGCATTATCACATTCCCAAATTTTCAAAAAGGCTGAGAAAAACTTAGGTAACTTGACTTATTTCAAAAGATAGCTAGAAATTTTAGGATTCTTAGGAAGACTGTTTCTCACAAAAACTAGTCCTTCCTCAGGAGTGAATGGCAAATATAACCCATGTTGTCTATATTTCATGCCTCACTCTCATCCACAGGCTTGTATGTAAACGCTCTTTAGCAAAACCCCTTCCTTGCTAAAAGTTTATACAACCTGTTGCACAGAAGAAGCTCGGACATCATTTCAGGTACACTTTCAATTTTTCTCTTGTCTGACTTCTCCGTTTAAATCCTCTTAGAAGTGTTCTTATAAATTCATATTGTTAATAGATTTTTTTTTCTCATCGTACATTCTATCATTTGTTAAAACACTTCTCTAAATCACTCAGGATATTAACTCTACAATTCAACAAACTCATTAAACTGAAGTCAAGAAATATTTCAGACAACCTCCCTATCAGCAGTTATCACCTCAGCAGATAGCCCATATTAACTACTGATAAAATCCCAAATCCTTGAAACTATGAAATCCTAACCAAGTCTTCATAAAAGCTCTATGAGTGTAATCACTGACCTTATACTTAAGCACTTCTCATAAAATACTCTAAAACCAGTCTACTACTGTAAAAATTAATTGGTATCAACCCTTCTAAAATTGGTATCATTTCTTCTAATAAATTGATATCATCTAGTATTATCTCTAATAATTGGTATCAATCCCTCCCTAACAATATTTCTTCCAATAATTGGTGTCAACTAATATTAAAACTAATCCCTGTAAAAGTTACACCACTCCAAAAACAGCTGATATCCCAAACTCAGCAGTTTCACCCAGTAAAATCTCAATAAAGGCCAATAAAATAAATTTGTTGGAATATACACTTAAACTTCTTGTTTAAAAATTATGTGTGTATATATTTCTCCTAGACTACCTATGTCATAGCCATAACCACACTCAGCATGATGACATAATCCTAAATCATAACATCATTACCATGTCATTAAATACATTCACTCCCTTAAGCCCCCAAAATGTTCAATCACATTCCTCTAATCAAGAAACCCTTTCATCTTCTCAAAACTTCGAAAAGATGTATAAAATAATAAACTACATTCAAAGCTCTCTAAATATGTTCATCATCTCTTCAGCTTATCTTCATTTTCCTATCCAACTCTTCATCGCAAAACATACCAACCTTCATCATGTGTTCGCCAAAACTGCTCAATTCTGTACATCGACCCATCTCCTATAATGAAATGCGACAACGAATCATGATCTTCCTAGCCACTCCTCAAGCTACTCCTCAACCAGTGATCCGTCGACCTCGCTCAATCAGTCGACGAGTAAGAAATAGCCTACAAGATCCAAGGAACAATGTGTCCAATTTCATTCCATGGATTCCTTCACCAAATCCTGTTTCACCCAATGGGACAATCACTCCCCTCACTTCTAACTCCTCAAATATCTCACCTGAATTATCCTTAACTCCAGAAGAATCTCAACCTGCAAATGTCAACTCCGTTTATGACTCAGCTATCAATGCTCCCTCCAACCAGCACTAACAACTTTCATCTTCTACCCTATTTTAATGAAATGTCTATTGTTAATTTTCTTTTGTACTATGTTTGTAATATATTTTGTTAAAGAATATGTTTGCTACTTTCATTCTGCTTTACTCACTGTCATCTGTTCAGTACATACTTTTAACTGCCATTCTCAACATATACATCTATACATATGCATGTACTCTTATTCCACCTTAAAAATTGACAAAATGACAAAAGAAAAATGGTCCATAGAACTTTCTTAAGATGCATATCTCATGCTTCAGATTCTTGTTGACATGCTTCTCGGATAAAAATGTCTCAACCAAACAAGACAATTCATCTGCTCTTCATAACTCATGAAGTAATTAAAATCATTATAACTCATCCCATTGCACTTACTCTCTGTACACTTACATTTCATATGGCTCTGCACCATAACAATTGGGATGTAAAATTCACCTTTAAAAATTGCACTATAACTTACCTAACTTTCTAAGGAGGAGATTTCGTATACCAAAACTCATACCTTATGAGTTGTCCTAATCAAGTTCTCAAACTTGTCCGATACACACAAAGATAACCATGTACATATATCCAGGAGAAGATATACTACATACCTCTTTACTACTCAGAAGAAGAGACAATAAATTAACACAAACACTTCATACCTGCAGACTTCATATTGGTACACCCATTGTGACCAAGGCCAAAAGAAAACATACTGGTAAATCTATTATGGCCATCAAGACACAAGATTCATTCCAACTACATGTCGTGCCCATAATTCATACCTCATGAATCATATGAGTACACTTCTTACACTTTGTCCTCTCCCCACCTCAACAAACTCCATAGTCGGTCATTCTCATCTCTATACATATGCAATCTATCACGACCACTAAAAAGAAGGACATTAGAAAATTAGTAATAGGAGGAGATTATCCAACAAAGAAAAAGATTCTATAGTCAAACAAACAGGAGGAGATTATCGTAATAACTGGAGCAGATATGAAACTCCTCACTGACTAATTCGGTCATTCCTCCTTATGACTTTTAAGATCATGGACTCCAGCAAATAGGAGGAGATAATTTTATTGGAAATTTATACGGTCATGGACACAAGCAAATAGGAGGAGATATTTTTGTAATTTATATAAGATTTGCTTGTATCCATAACCCTATATAAGATTTACTTCCCTTCCATAACCCTATATTGTTGTAATTCATATAAGATTTGCTTGCATTCATAACTCATATTCTGTATCCATAACCATGCATAAGCAAATAAGAAGTGATTGGTATCAACATTATTATAATTGGTATCAGCATTGCTGTAATTCATAAATATCTATAATTGGTATCAGCATTGCTGTAATTCACTTTGCTCAACTTTTGAAAACGACTGATACTTAATCAATTCGATTAAGTACACTATTTCACAACTTCTATGGCAACATTATATCTCATAATTGCCTGAACATTGCTCTACTCATTGCTCCGTATATGTACTTTCATTTATCGAGTCTGTAAATCCGTAGCAATAGGTGACCATACATACACTATCGCTTGTAAGTTCAACCTAGGGCATGCCTTGATAAAAATTGATTATTCAATAATGGCATGTTATTACTAAGGATTGAACATCTGCTTTAAAGAGCTGTATGTATAAGTCAATAGTAGTAATGGTCTCAAGCAAATAGGAGGAGATTGTTAGGAATATGCCTGTAAAACAGCTGATATATATGTATGCATATTCCAAATATAGTGATTTGCTTGTTCCCATTACAACGCATGTTTCACAAGTGACTAAAAGGGCTGCGTACCGGTTAGTGTGGCAGCTTGTTGAAACAATGCATAGGTCATTAGACTAGGAAGTCTTTGTACATATCCGAGTCTTTGTCCTACCAAGGTGATGACAACTTTAAAATGGATTAGCTCTCTTCATGCGCCAACAAGACATGCTCATCGGCAATGTCTCACCAGCAAACATTCCTTCCAGCAATGTCCCATTAGCAAACTCCACTTCAGCAGTTATTACATCGGCAGATCTCTATATCGGCCAAGATCCTTATATGAACGAACTGCAGAAAAGCTGATTATTCAAGAGGAACATCGGTCGTTGATCAAGAACGCTACATGTCAAAATAGATCCGTTACGAGATCTTTATGACAAGCCAAAGATACGCATCGATGACTGCGCCTTCACTATTATCCAACAGACATTTCTTCTTCAGTGTTTAAAGTCCAGACTTCAAGACAAGATTCTTCAAAAGGACGAACACAGTGCACTATGTCCCAGGCTAAGCAATGGCAAGTCAAATCTGTCAGCCTAAATCACAGACCTAATTCAAAGCAAAAAGCTTAACGGACGGTCTTTGCCCAACAGTTTGAAAGACGCACTCCTGTGCAATTAATGTCTCAGATTTCCAACGGGCAAACCCATTTAATGCTTCAACAAATTCTTCATCTTCTCCAACCTATATAAGAAGACTCTCATTCTCACAAATCCAAGAAGAAGAAGAGGAGAGACACAGTTGCACGTATGCAAACATCTGTGTGAGGTAGTGATATTGAAAGCGTTCCTCATTCTTTCAATCTGAATTTCACACCTCAAAAGAATGAGAAATTCAAGTGTAAGAACAAACACTTGAAAAGAGAGAAAAACAGAAATTCCAAAGGCTGAGAAGTTTAGCTTGATCAAAAACCTAGTTTTTGATTTGAGTTCTTTCTCCCTTCGAAAGACTCAGTCTCTTCAGTGCTGCAATTCACACCTTCAGTAAGAGACCAAGCCTTCCTGCAATTTGTTGAAGACTGATCCAGCTTGAAGATGTCCGATGAAGAACCAGAGCCTAAAAATCCACATTGCATTCATATCGGCAGACTTATACTTTATTATAAGCTGTGCCGATTGTGCAATAAATTGTCATCATTTTTGGCTGAGTGCTTAGCACTCAGTTGTTCAAATACTTGCTATTTGAACAACGCCTAATATTCTCTTCTCACAACAAATTTATCGAGTTGAAACTACATGAAGATATCTCAATCAGTTTTGAGCATATCTTCTAATATATTTTCGATAAATTTGACTTCGCTTTCTTAATCTCTCCTTTTTCTTTCTAAAGTAGATTGCTAGGTTATAGAGTCTAGGTTGATGTACTAAGCATGTTTGTCTTTGTGCAAACCTCTGCTGAATTTTAATATAATATATATTTTGATACATTCAGCCTTTATTTCTCTTTCCTGTATAATTTCTTTTATCTTGTGCAATCTGGTTTTAGAAAGCAATTGATGCATCTAAATTTCAGTGGAAATAAGTCCACTGAAATAAGTCCATTTTTGAAACAATTACATTTTCCAACCATATGCGGAGATCGTCGGAGACAACACCACGAGGATGCACGAGCTCACATTTTCTTAACTTGCGAGGCTCGAGATTAATCAGAATAAGACGACGGAATAATTACCTGGGTATCGTCGGTTACTCCATCACCTATGGCACCATATTGCATTATATCATAAACACCCGCCATCCCTTGTTCTAAACAATATGACAATGCAAAACAAACGAGCAAAAATGTGAATGAGAAGAGAGAGAGAGAGAGAGAGAGAGAGAGAGAGAGAGAGAGAGAGAGAGAGTATTAGTACCTGATCACTATTGAAATGGAGCTTAGACGTACGTGTAACGTTATGCATCTTAAAGCCTATCTCACCATTTCAAAGTCTGCAATGCAACTCGACTCAACTCAATCGCCTCTGTATATATAGTATAAGTCATTTTTGTGCTCGTGTCAATATAAGGAAACTTTATATATGGATCGCTAATATGAGTCGCTTCAATCAATGAGATCGAGAGGTTCAATCCCTTTCCACGCTTTTTCAAACCGGAGAGAGAGCAAGTAAATCGAGTGATCGATTTGAATGCTACAAATCAACTAAGCATGGACTTAACATTGATTGAGACAATCAATTCCCTCAATTACTAGCTATATTTTGCGCTTTTTTTTTCACATGTTTATATATATGATTTACTATCTTTCGATCCTCTTAGGTTTGTGTTTTGCTCATTTTTTCTGTTTGAAAATTATACTACTTTGATGAATTAAAAGAACCCACAACCGTTTTCATCTTGATTTTATAATTACTATTTTTACTTTACAAATGTAATTAAAATGTAAAGCTTACTTTTTACGAACTTCAAAACCTACCTAGTTGAATTGCTTACTCGAACCCAATTGATTAGCTGACTCAAACTTTTTATGAACTTCTCTGTTAATTTTCTATATAATTACTTAGTCGAGATCAAAATCACTTGAAATTTAGTCTTTGGTTACATGCACACACAACCCAAGACAATCGAAAGTGTCTGAATTGGCTTTTGATGCTTCATAGACTGAGAGCCCATCCCTGGGTAATATAATTTGAATGGGAAAAATTTGGGTCAATACCTTTGGTGGATTTTTAATCGATTTAGTATTCTATTTTTTTTTTTTATCAAATCGAAAAAAAGCACTTTTCTGTGTTGCGATTTCAAATTGATGTAACGCGAAAGACATTTAATCGCGAGTACCAGGGTGGGTGAGTCTTACTAAGGAAAGTAGTTACATATTAAGGTGCTTCTGGTGGGACTTGAAGACCTTACCTCTCCATTAGGAGAAGTGAATTGTACCAGTTGAGCTAGAGCTCCTTGGTAGGCCATAACTCATAGAGCCGGCAAAATTAGCCCACCCAATGGGCGGCCCAACCAACCCGATATTATGGGGGCTTGGGCTTCAATTTATAAGGCCCGAAAAATTTGGGCATTTTTGGCCCGGTCCAATAGGCCCGTGGGCTAATTGGGCTCGGGCCAAAAGCCCGATTTTGCAAAAAACCGATACACTTTTATTAAGTTTTCAATCAAATAATTTTCTTGCTTTAAGTGATCTTTTAGTGTTGTACATGTGTACAAAAGAAGTTTATGTGCAATGCTTTTAAAAATAAAGGGAACGGACGAGTGTAAATAAAGGGAACGGACAGAGTGTAAATTATTTGGAACGGACAGGAGTGTATCTTCGAAGTCCAAGACTTGGTTATTTGAAGTCATGAAGTTTATGTTCAATGTTTCCAAGATTAATAAAGGGAACGGACATGAGTGTAAATTATTTTTTTAATTAATATGAAAATATCTCTTATGTTTATGTGCAATGCTTTTAAAAATAATTAGAAAAATGTTTGATTGAGGTTAATGCAAATTTTGAACCAATTGTTTCTTATGTTTTTAATGTATTTTACACTCTGTTTACAAACAATTTATATAGTTGTATTTTAATCATCAAGATACGACTTATTATTTAGAGATTTTATTTGATAAATTGTAGACTTGTAATGAGTTGTGAATTTTTTTTATGTGATAACTTTTAAATTTTGTAAAAATATGTTTTGGTAGAAATTTGGGCCGATTTGGCCCGAAAGCCCGATGACTTATAACGGGTTGGGGGGGCTAGAGGTTTGAGGCCCGATGTAGTTTTTGGGTGGCCGGCCCATTTTATGTGTTGGCCCGATGGGCTAGGTGCGGCCCACCCATTGCCGCTCTAATTACTAGGCCATTAGTAGCTATTTAATCACTCATATAGCCTTGGACTTGGACCATGCCAATTGGTCTATCATTGGGTCAGCCCATTTATGGGTGTCTATAGACTATAGGCCCAAAATTAGGACATATTCCACTCGTCACATAACGGGTCTTACCTCTTTGAAATCCTTTTATGCTGAATTAAATTTTATCGTTTTAATTTAAGTTTAAATTATAACTCAAATTAAAGCGGGTTTCTAAAAAATATTAATATATATATATATATATATATTCCTTTCAAAAAAAATATTAATATATTATTAAGTTTATAATTTTTTAGATTAATGTCACTACTAGTCCCTTGACTATGATCATTTTCACAATTAGTTACTTAAGAAAAATTTACATCGTAAAAGTTCTAAAAATTTAAAATTTTGACGCTGTCAATCCTTTTGATGGATACCAAAAAATTCCATTAAATGCCCATGTGCCTGCATGTGCCTGCATGTGCAATTGGTTGAGGGCATAAATGGAATTTCAAAGTCCCATTTCCTCAGTTTTAATGTTGATTTGCCCCTATGTATATACATTTCCCCAATTTTGTCGATTTCCCCTATATTCTTCTTCCTTCACCCCTCTCCTTCTCTCACTTCAACCACACCTCACCACAATTGAAATTGATGACTAAGTACAAACTCAACTACCTCTAACTATAACAAACAGCAACCATGAAACATGTACTACACATATCTATTTTTTTTCAAATCAATCCAAAGAAAATTGGAAAATCAAACCAATTGATCACGCCAAAAAGATATTCGTGACCACGTTGGATCCACGTCTGTAGCTAGCTTCTGGTCAGGGTGCCCCGGCTCTCAAAAGGCGTCTCCTGTCGGGATCAAACCGTCGTGAGTGAGATGAGTTCCTGGCTGTAAGACAATGAAAGCACCGTCAAGGATGTCGGGGGTTTACCCGACTAGCACCCTCCGGTGTGAGAATCAGTATCTTAATAAATGTATGGGCAGTTTTATGTTAAATGCTAACTGTTCATTCATAGGAAGTAAAGATGGGAGTGTTTAGTGCTAGTAATAAATGTGATTCTCCAGCTTTTAGTTTGTTCTTGGGAGTAAATGCAGCTTGATTTTTAATGAAGTAATACCTTCTCTTTTATAGCCAGGGATGGCGTGTTGAGAAGGTATTAAATTAGTCACCTGGTCCTGGGGGAGTTGATTTATTGGAGAACCCATTCCTCTGTCAGTCTGCAGGGATAGGATAGCAGTTTCCGTCTTGGAAATGGGGAGAAGCCATAAATGCTACTGTTGCTTGGTTGAGAAGAAATCTCTTCTCTCAGTGGGAATGTCTTGCCTCTTCCAGGGAATGCGTTGACACGCCGTAAGCGTTAAATGCTTGATGTTGACTTCGTTTCGAGGATAGATATGAAGTCGAGGTTCTTGCACTGATTCGGCGAGGACACTTGTGGAGATGTGCCGAGGTCGTCGAGGATACTGGTGGAGATGTGCCGCAGTTAAGCTCGGATGGTAACCTCGGCAGTAAGCTTTAGTTAGGAACCTCGTTTTGAGGCCTCGATAGAGTCCTCTGTTGGTATGCTCAGCTACCCTAAGGGTCGAGCTGCCTTAGTCGACGTGTAGGCTGGGACCTACTAGGGCTGTCGTGGAAAACACGTGAAATGAGTATTTGGGAGGATCCAATCAGAGGCCCCGAGTCCCCGAGCGTAATGGATTTATCCTGAGCGAGAGGAATCTGTCCCACAGTCCGTCACATGCACTCCGAGCTCCTTTCTTCGCTAGGGGTGACGAAACTAGCTCGATCTGGCAATTTCTGATTCGAAGCTATATGTAAAACTCGTCAAGGGAAGACATGAATGCAAAGGGTGACATCCTCGTGACGTGAGTGGGAAGTACGGAGCTGTTACGCTTTAATTTCGTGTCTTTTCCACTTTCGAACGTGATGGAAGGTCTTCTACTCGCGCGTGGTCCTCACGACATTTGGCTTCCGAAGAAGCCAAGCTAGGGTCCGCATGTTTTGACTCGGGTCGACCGAAGATCCGGCTATAAAAGGTGGAAATTCTTACGGCATTCACTTTTCACTAAACCCTTGCAAAAACCCTTCTTCTCCAACAATTCCAAGAGATTTTCGGCGCCATTACCGTTTGTGAAAAACCCAGTACCGCTTCCTTTGGCCACTCTAGTTCCCGTTCATCCTGTAAGTCTGTCTTCACTTCTTTCGTGTTTTCTTTGATATCGGTTTCAGTCGTATTTGCTTTACACATTTTGCAAACTCTTGAGTTTTTTGAATCTTGTCGCCGGTACTAACTCGGTGCCCTTCAAATTCTCGGCGGTCTGTTCATCTTCTCTCCTCGTCGCGAATTCCTCCTCGATTCAGATAATTTATTACTCGGCTCCCTCTTTTTACAATCTTTAGTATGTTATTTCTAGAAGGAGTCAATTTTGTCTTTAACCCCATTGAGTCTTGAGCTCGACGTCTTCGTCGAGCTCGGTTTCGTCGAGCTCTCCTTCTACGAGCTCGACGTCCTCGTCTGGCTCTGCTTCCTCGTCCGTTTTTGCTCGCTCTCCTACTGGTGAGAACATAAATAGACAATTTCACGGTCGATGGGCTTTCGTACCCCCCAGTGCGGCGAGGGCATTCTTAGTGAGTCAAGGTATTGAGGTAGAAGATTTCTTCGTGGTCGCTAATGATCTATCATTGGGTCAGCCCATTTATGGGTGTCTATAGACTATAGGCCCAAAATTAGAACACATTCCACTCGTCACATAATGGGTCTTACCTCTTTGAAATCCTTATATGCTGAATTAAATTTTATCATTTTTATTTAAGTTTAAATTATAACTCAAATTAAAGCGGGTTTCTAATATATATATATATATATATATATATATATTCCTTTCAAAAAAAATATTAATATATTATTAAGTTTATAATTTTTTAAATTAATGTCACTACTAGTCCCTTGATTATGATCATTTTCACAATTAGTCACTTAAGAAAAATTTACATCGTAAAAGTTCTAAAATTTTAAAATTTTGACGCCGTCAATCCTTCTGATGGATACCAAAAAATTCCATTAAATGCCCATGTGTGCCTGCATGTGCAATTGGTTGAGGGCATAAATGGAATTTCAAAGTATACATTTCCCCAATTTTGTAGATTTCCCTATATTCTTCTTCCACCCCTCTCCTTCTCTCACTTCACCACACCTCACCACCATTGAAAATGATGACCAAGTACAAACTCAACGCCTCTAACTATAACAAACAGCAACCATGAAACATGTACTACACATATCTATTTTTTTTCAAATCAATCCAAAGAAATTTGGAAAATCAAACCAATCAATCATGAAAACGAAAGAGAGAAAAAGAAAAAGAAAAAAGAACAGTACCCCAAGATTAATCCAACACAATCAAAAACCCAAATCCAAACATATCATCAGAAATGAAACAGTTAAGGTGGCGTTATATGCTGCTTTTCCCGATACGTACTGAAGAATACTTAGAAGAAGCATATCAACCAAACAATGTAGCCTGATAGTAATAGAGATCTCAATAGTTAAAAAATAGCATAATTTTTTCATTTCAAAGTTACAAAACAGATAGTTCATACTTTTTGAAATAGTTTAGAATGAAAAACATATCTCTTAATTATGTGAGACCATTCATCAGAGTCCTTTCAAAGAGAAGTTTATAAGGAATAACTCCACAATTGGGATGGAATACCAATTTATAAGTTGAAAGGGTTGAACGAATCTTGATAAGTTCAAGAAGTTCGCCAAGAACCAATGAAGAATTGAAATCTTACAATTATGATTAATCTCAGAGTTATGTGTTTACAATAATGTTTAACGCCTACTATATATATATATATATATATATATATATAATGTATTATAATTTCTAATTATAACTCTAACCCTAAGTATAAATACTTAAAGTGGTATTTCACTATTTCTACCGTCAAGAGAGTCAAAACTTAAGTTCAATAACGGTCAAACACAGTCTCGTTCAAACGAATCAACATCAATACTATGTGCAGATTAGACTAATAAGAACCGGACCAAAGTATTGATTTTCATATATTTTGGTTTGATTATGATTCTAATTTTTTTAAGAACTGAAGTATGTTGATTCTCAACTTCACTCTTATAAGTCTTTTTTTTTTTTTTGATATTCTAAATCTACCCTAAACTCTCAAAGACCCCCCAACGAGATTCGACCACGAGACCAACAATGAAGGAGTGAGGCTCTAACCAGAGAGGAATCACCGAATCTCCACTCTTATAAGTCTTAAAAGCTTCTAAAGCTTCATCTTTACTTTTCAAAAGATATATGTAACAATATTTGGTGTAATCGTCAATAAAGGTAATGAAATATTTTTCTCATCTCGAGTTTGCACAAGTTTTAAATCACAAATATCTGTGTGAATCAACTCAAGAGGTGTCATGTTTCTTATTACTAACGGAAATGACGCTTTAGTCATTTTCGCTTCAACACAAATTTCACACTTGTTATGTGAATCAGTTTTAGACATAGGTATTAAATCTAAATTCACTACTTTTTAATTGTGCTGAAATTTACGTGTTCTAATCTATCATGCAACACATCCACCAAAGATTATCTCCTTGCCGAAGTTATCTTTAGCGCCACCTTTCCAAGTCCTACGACGTTGGAAGTTGAGGAGTTTCCATGAACAATTTCCTTCCACCGATAAGAGTGTAGGATGAGAAAGCCTCCTTGTCGGCACAAATGTGGCGAGTAGCTCCAATATCTATCCAACATTATTTTGGATTATCTTCCAACTTTGCAATGTTGGCTTCAAAGACTACCACAATTAGATCGAGCATCTCAACGTCCTTTGTCACATTGGCCTAATTTTGGTTGCCTCTCTTTGTTGTCTTTCTTTGGAAGACGATAGTTCTTTGCCATGTGGTTTGCTTTGTCGCAATTATAGTAATTCCCTTTGAACTTTATAGCATTTCCCTGTTTGGCATTTTCGGAGTGTTTCCTCTTGTTGCTGGTACTTGATTCATTAAGATGGAATTTTTCCTCCATCCCGACCCCTTCAACCTTTAAGTCATGAAGTATGATTTGAGTCTTTGATAGTTGGTTGATGTGCGCAAAACGCAACTAGGACAAAAGTACCCTGTCGTATCAAGTAATAAAGTGAACTTAAGTACGATTTATTGATCTACAAGGAATGTACGTAATTTTCACTACAACCAAGTATCGAAATTGAGCTAACTAATTATATTTGAGCGAAAATAAATTGAGAATAAAAACAAAAAATAAAATAAAACAATTAATATATACAACATCGCAAAATGGTTTGGCAATAATAAATCAAGATTTAAAGATAAGATTATAGGATTGCAATATTTCTAGTCTAGCTCGTGATTAATTTAATCCTCTCTCTACTTTTCTTTAATTCAAGTCTTGATAGTCGGGCGCACGTTGATATTATTCACTACGGGCTCTCGTATCTTATAGCAAATTTAGCAACCAATCCCCACTACGGGCTCTCGTATCTTATAGCAAGGAAATAGTAGCTGCATCATCGATCAAGCACCACATGACTATCTAAAAATGTTCGTTACCTCTCGGTCTGGCGTCACAAAGACAATTATTGTTGATTTTTGAAATTATAAAACGGGCTTTCGCATCTTACCCAATAATTCTAGAAATCATCTAATGGTTCATGACTACATTAAAAGTATTAAAAGCACACAATAATAACCAATATAATGGGTAATAATGGGTAGAGAGATAATCTCTCTATTTTTTTACAAGTCATGCTACTAACCGAGACATCAAAAGGGTAATTGTACCCGAATCTCCCCTACTTAGCAATGGCTACAAGTGGTTTGAACCCGTGACAAAATAAGTACTCTCATGGCTATCGTTGTGTGTCACGAAACACCAACTATTAATTTGCTCGGTCCAAAATGCAAGGTAGCTTTCGTGGATCCAAACATTTCTCAAATTAATTAATTAATGGCCAATTAATCAAAAGCATTAAGCCCACAAATTAATAACCTAGCATGCTTGTATACTAAACAGAGAGAGAGAGATTAAATTAAAACACTACAAAGACATAGAAAAATTAATTGCTTTTTAATAATCAATTAAGCACAAAGCCAATTGCACAAATTACAAAATCATTCAACCCTAGAAAATATCATAAATATAGATTGGAAGAATTAAACTGACAAAGCCGCGAGCAATGCCGAGATCCGGGGTTGAAACCACTTGCAATAGCTTCCTTGGCCCTTGATTTGAAGCTCCAAACCTTCAAAGGTGATCAATCTTCAATGGAGGAGAGAAAATCGAGGATGAGGCTGCTGCCCTTAAGGGCTCACAGCCCCGTTTGGGGACTTTCTTTTTAATTTTTTAGGGTTGCTGGGAGTATAAAAATGTCCACAAAGAGTACCAAGCAAGCTGATGGTAAGATGAAAATTAATTCAAGGTTCAGGGGCTAGAATGTAGGGGAGAAGGCTGCTGATCCGTGGGCTGGAAGGAGGATGGAGCGGGTGAGAGGATAGGCTAATGGGTGATCCACAAAGGGGGATAACTGGTTGCAGGGCCGGCCCTGCTGCAAGGAAAGTGAGGCCTAGGTCTTGGGCCCCAAAAATTTATGTAATTTTTTAGGCCCCAAAATTGTGGGATCTAACTGTAAATTACCCAAGGATGAGGGGCATCACTGAAACATCCTTATCCCCTTTAAGCTTTAGACCGCACACATGCACGGAAAGATTTTTTAAAAAAACCGCCCAAGTCCCACCAACACCACACGCACAATCGCACACACAATTTTTGATTTTGATGTGGATTTTGGCACAAAGTTTAAAGAGGCCTTTGATTGAAGCTAGATTTTTAAATAATTTTTGGTAATAAACACACTCTCTCTTTCCTCTTTATTTTATCCAAAATTAGGGCTTTTGATTTGGGGTTAAATAATTAATTTAAGTGATAAATTTGTATAGGAAAACAACATTTGGAGCTTTGGTTGAGCATATCTTGGAACAATTTGAAGGTAATATCAGATTTGTTGAAATTATTTATTGGCTTGTTCATGGTTAGGTTTCTTGAGATTCTTGAACTTATATCTGAAATTAGTGTTTTTTATTTGAATTTTTTTCCTTATTATTACTCATTTACTTGTGTGTGAATTGTGATGTTTGAAGATTTTTTGGTTTGAGCTATTGTTGTGTGTATATATATTTGTTTGGTAATAGAAGATCTGTTGACATTATATTAGGTAGACCATAGACAAAATGTCATTACGAAAATATCTTTATGGAAATAAAAAAGAAGAAGAAGTAAAAGCAAGAACAATTAACGGAAGCTATAAGTGGTTCTCTAAACAAGTATTTTACCTCTAGTAAGTTGGGTGAAAGTGAAACTATTTCTATTGAAAATTTGGTGTACTTCTTGTATATTGTTGACAAAGCTCTTACCTCACTTAATGAAAGATTCAAGCAATTTCGTGAGTACGAAAGAAATTTTGGCTTCTTGTTTGATTTGAAGAAGTGCACAGATGATACAAGTTTGAAAAGTTCTTGCAAGAATCTTTCAAATATTTTGACACATAACGGACAAGTTGATGTGGACGAGGATGATTTGTTTAAGGAGTTGTAGCTTGTTAAACATATTTTGCCATAAAAAATAGGAGGACCTATCCAACTATTGAATTATTTGAAATGAAATAATGGTTGTTTTCCAAATACGAAAATTACTTATCGAATCCTGTTGACTATTCCGATTACAGTTGCATATGGAAAAGAAGTTTTTCGAAGTTGAAGTTGATAAAACACTATCTTCGAGCACAATGTCTCAAGAACACTTGAATGAGTTAGCTATGATATCTATTGAGAAGAACATGGTTGAAAAAATTGATTATTCTACTTTGATTCTTGATTTTACTTCTAAATGTGCTAGAAGAGCGACGTTTAAGTAATATTTTGTAAATATATCGTGCGTTATGCCCATGATTTTGGAATGAAGTGTTTTGTTTATTATTTTTTATGTTTATTTTTTTAAATTTAAGGAAATACAAAAAAGTTATGCTACAAACTATAAGGGCCCTGTCCGACATTACTGGCCTTGGGCCCCGAATTTCACAGGGCCAGCCTTGACAGGTTGGAGTGTGAGGGGAAATGGGTGACAAGGAGGAAAATTGGCCGGATCATCCAAGAGAGGGACCGCGGGTTGCTTGGCAAAGGGGAGGACACGTGGCAGCGCGCTGGGGGTGCCACCGCATTAATGAAAACTTTCATTAATTACTCCGGTGTCCCCCTAGCTTCTAATCTTGGCTCCCAAAACTCAGTCCTCCCAGGTTTTTCAATCTAGTCCTCCGTTAGCCACCGTTAGTCCATTTTGCATGAAATGCTTGATGGAATAATTCAAAGCTCAACTTTAAAGCCCAAAATCGCCTCAAACTTTGTGCTAAAATCCTTGAATGCTTGTTAATATCTTAGAAACCTACCTTGAAGCACAAATACACAAAGAATAATATTTTCAAGCATAATTAACTCAAAAGTAGCACAAAATAAAAGAAAATAAATGGGAAAATTCGTGAAAATCTTGAGCTCATCATTGGTTAACCACTTGTTTTGGTGTCAACTATCTTATAATCAAGAAATTTGTCGACGACGAATTTATTTGACTCGACATCTTCTACCTTACATTTCTTTTCCAAGGAGTTCCAAAATTCCTTGGAAGTCTTCATCCATATACACATTATAGAGTGAGTCATCCAAACCGTTCAGACATAATTCTTGCACGAAAATCACCGTGATGCCATCGGTTCATTTTTATCCATTGCGGTAGGGGTCCTCTTTTGAGAACCTTGAGAGATTGAGGGTGGTGAGATAGAAGAACATTTTCTGCCATCTTTTAAAATCAATACTTCGAATTTGGTCGATTTTTCGCCATACCGGGATGAGCGAGCGAACGGAGCGGCAACGGTAGTAGCGGCAATGGTTGGTGTGGTCAAGGTACTTGTAGCCATTTCCAAGAAAATGAAAAATAAAATAAAAAATTGTCTTAGCATTGCAAGGAAAATTGCTTCGTTTTTCTCTGAAAGCAATGGACATAAATAAAGATGAAGTAGAATCAAAGCTCAAATCAAGGTGAGACTTGTGTTGGAAGCAATCTCCATAAGACAAAATTGCCCCGTATAAGTGCTCACGGTTGTTTGGAAATTGTCCCTAATTAACTTTTTCATACACTATTTGCTATTTAATTTATACGT
Organism: Platycodon grandiflorus; assembly: GCA_016624345.1. NCBI lineage: Eukaryota > Viridiplantae > Streptophyta > Magnoliopsida > Asterales > Campanulaceae > Platycodon > Platycodon grandiflorus. The sequence continues at coordinate 37,592,729 of CM028367.1, read as the reverse complement.
GTTTGAAAAATAATTATAGGTAACGATTATATTGCAATTGGTTCTGGGTCCTCAAAAATCAATGTTACTGGCATGCAATGTGGTCCAGGCCAAGGCATAAGGTATAAAACTCGAGTTCGTTCACGATTATTTCCTCTCTTCACTCACTCACAGTGTTTGAAGTTTCAGAGCCAATGGATCATATGATATAGTTGAAGAAGTATACGCGCAATAAACAACTTTACTAGTACTCTAAATGGAGCAAGAATCACGACATGCCGGTAGTCGGTAGATAGTCTCGATTTTTGTTTTATTTATTTTTTCTTTTTTTTTTGGGAGGGGGCTGGAATAACCAAAAAAAACTTGTACCAAACAAATTCCATTTCATCAATATGATCGTTCTTTTTTTCTTTTCATTTTTAGGGAGGTTTAGGATGTTAGGAATATCAACTTCGAGTTTACTTTGTTAAAAGATGTCAACAACCCAATCATTATTGATCAATTTTATTGTGGGACACATAAATGTGGAGACCAGGTAATTATTTTAAAAAAATGGCAGTTCGACTCATTGTTACGTACTATAATGATTTGTAAGGCTGGCTCTGAGCAAGTTCAGGAAGGGCGACCGCTCAAGGCCCCCTAAATTTGGGGCCCCACAATATATATATATATATATATGGTACTTTTGTTGGAAAATGTCGTCTATGCCCTTGTATGCATCACAATTTCAAATCGATGCATTGCAATTCTAAGTCATTGCATCGCGATTCCAAATTGATGCATTGCGATTTTTAAACCGGCAAAATGCACTTTTGTGGGGGAAATATCGTCTATGCCCCTAAGAATCAGGCATGCGATACATCGCAATTCTAAATCAATGCAGGGCAATTCCAAGTTGATGCATGACAATTCCAAGTCGGTGTATCATGATTTCAAATTGATGCATCGTGATTAAACGTTTGTGTATCGTCTATAACATAAGATGAATCGTGTGCGTTCTTTGAAGTAGCATCTCCATGTTTGCCTTCTCCATGTGAGCAATTAAAGAAAATATATATTAGAGAGAGATGATAGAAATTCGAGCAGGTCTCCTTTGGTGGATTTTCAACCGCTTTAGTATCCTATTTTTTTTTTAAAGCGGCAAAAGGCACTTTTGTTGGGAAATGTCGTCTATGCCCTTGTGATGCATCGCAATTCTAAATCGATGCATTGCAATTCTAAGTCATTGCATCGCGATTCCAAATTGATGCATTGCTATTTTTAAAATGGCAAAAGGCACTTTTGTGGGAGAAATATCGTTTATGCCCCTCAGAATTCGAACACGAACAGGCATGCGATGCATCGCAATTCTAAATCGATGCATGGCAATTCTAAGTCGATGCATGACAATTTCAAATTGATGTATCGCGATTTTCAAATTGATGCATCGCGATTAAACTTTTGTGTATTGTGCGTAACATAAGATGCATCGCGTGCGATCTTTTAAGTAGCATATCCATGTTTGCCTTTTCCATGTGAGCAATTAAAGAATATATATATTAGGAGGGAGATGATAACGGTAGCGGCGATGGCGAAGGCTGCTAGAGGAGTACACGGCGGTGGTGGCAAGAATAATGGAGCACATGTTGGTTGTGCAGAGTTGTTTCCTTTGCCTATCTCTAGGCGCCTTCATCTCCTCATCCTCCGCTCCATTCTTCCATTGGCTTCTTCTTACGCTACTCGGCCCTTCCCCTCCCCCTCCGTATCTAATCTACCTAGCTATGATCTATGATGATCGGTTCCATTCTTATTTTCATTATTCTATACATACTCTCATCATCGAGTTGTGATGATGTATCAAAAATAAATATATACGTATAAATTTTCATCTTGATATTAGTATGAATTTACTTGGAAGGTGAAGTTTCCATTGCCACAAAATAGGAAGGATAACAAAGGGAGTTTGTTGTGGCGATGGAGTTACCTTTGTTAGAGAAGACGACGATGGTGAGAGTTTGTTGGCTGGATGCCGTGAAAGAAGAGAAAACGAGAAGCGGGGTGGGGTTAGGCGATAAGAGAACCGTTCTTTAGGTTGTTGGGGGCATTTTAGAAATAATTTATTTATTTATTAATGAAAGTGGACTTTATTGATTTGAAAAAAATATAAGGTACTAAAGCGGTTGAAAATTCACTAAAGTGTCTTGGCGCAATTTTTCCTTGTAATATTCATCTAATATGGGCCTCTATTATTATCGTAATTAAGAAAATAAAAAGTGCTCAAATATTAAACTTAACTTATTTATGATAAAAAGAAAAAGGTTTTGGAAAAAAGAACAAAAAAAAAGAAATATGAAGAGTTCCGTAACCGAAGAATTTCGGTTCCTCTTCTCCATAAATCTCATTCTTAACATTAGAATTATAACGATTAATCTCTCTCTCTCTCTCTCTCTCTCTCTCTCTCTCTCTCTCTCTCTCTCTCTGTGTGTGTGTGTGTGTGTGTGTGTGTGTGTTATTTTTGTTTTTCTTGAAGTTTCCATTTTCCTACTTGAGTTTTCTTCTCTGATCTATCTAATCACAATACGAATCAAAAAAAGATATTGTCAATATCGCAATTCGTCATATATATCAGTGTCATCCACTCATCCACCAGATAACATTGCTGCTTATAGCGCCTAATTAGTAATTCTAGCAATAACCAATAAGTCATAAGGAGCTAAGGAGGATTAGAGTGGGGAAGGAGATCTCGATACTCGACTCGAAGAACAAACTGTGATGGGATCTTCGGCCACCAAAGATGCGATTGTACTCGATTGAAGCGAACATGAACCTTGTACCAACATTGTATTGGATCAAATCCACATAACATTGAATGTCGCCTGTTTATGCTGCCTGCAAAAATGCTCAAGGAAGTTCTTACTCTACAAAACATGATGTGGCTTGCCTAACGAAGGAAATGTTGTAGGTTTTAAACTTTAACCATGTGTAATTGTAGAGGTCATGGTTAGAGTTCGGGTTTGTTTTTTCCACCATTATTAGTTATTTTTTAGGTTAATTTAGGAAAATTACTCTTGTGTTTTGTTGTACGGGATCTAATTGATTCCAAGATGTTAGGGTTTTCAAATCAAATTAATGAAAACATTTGTTGGTTGGAAAGTGAAAAATAGTCATTTTGGTGGGTTAAATTGGCCCTTTTCGGAAAGATGGTTTATTTTTTGGTTAGTGGTGTTTCTCAATTTTATAATATTTAAATTAAAAATAAGAGAGAGATAAAGAAAAAAATTTCGGATCAAAGAAAAAGAAAGTGAAAATTATTAAAAAAGTATGAACCACAGAATCAATCCATATATGTCACAACCTTCAAATTCCTTGTGTTTATATTTGTTGTAAATTGTTGTTTTAAATGTGTTTTTCAAGGTGCAATAAAAACAAAAGGTATTCACCCAAAGATAATAATACAAAAAGTAAAAAATATTATTCTATTTTTGGGGCCCACCTATGTGGCGCAGGAAATCACTCCCTTCCTCTCTCTTTTTCTCTCTAACAAACTAGGATCTTTTTCGACACGAGTGAACTTTAAAAGTAGAAAAATATTTTTCACTCTTCATATCTTTTAGGGATAAGCAAACCCGTCCATTGGTCCGCAAAATCCGCATAGGCCGCAACGTCTTCAACACTCGGGTTTGAAAGTTAGGGAGGCCAGTGGGCTGACTAGATTGAGCCCCCACTTTTCTACGGTCCGTTAAGCCCACGCCGGCCCACATCTTGCAATACTATATCGTTTATATATATATATATATATATATATATATATGTTATATTCACAGACTCACCATATCACTCTACTTTAACAAGAAGATTTTTGACTGCCCCCAACTGTTCAATTAAATGGCTAAGAACACTTTGAAAGCAATTACAAATTTTATTCAGTTATCTCATGCTTTGAACAACGAAAGAAAATAATTTAACAGTTAAACTATAATCTTAATGCCTTAATTTAAAGTTCTTGAGATGAACTAAAGATTCAAGTAAGTGTATTTCCAAGTGACCTGCTCCCTTCTTGGAAGCCATTAAATAAAAAAAGATTCAGTTTTGCTATTATGACTAATGACATCTTATTTATAAGCTCGTTAAGTCCAAGCTCAATTAAACCCCGTTTAAAGCCCGTTAATTTAAGTCCGCATGAAGGTTGCTATGTTAAGCTTTTGAAATTAAAATTCACAGTTAAATGGGCTTGTACCGGGCTTTGCGCCCATGCACACCCCTAAATTATACTCCTTCAGTCTTAGATAAATGTTTCTACTTTCTATTTTGGGATGTCCCAACTAATATTACTAAAGATTTTTGATCTACCTATTATCTATCATTTTTCTTAATATACCCTTAAGGCTTCATTTAATATAACGCATCCAAAGAAACTCAATTATTTAAAATAGTTGAACTCAATTAATGTTCATGGGTATTATTGTCAGAACACATTTTACAGCACATCATTAATTATGTTTCTTAATTCCTGTGTTTATCCACTAGGAACATTTATCCGAGACGAAATGAGTACTTCACAACACCAAATCGAATTGGGCTTGGATCTTGCAAAAGTCCAAGAGGTCTTTGGGTGCAAATCGTTTTAATTTAATTTAATTTTTATTTATTTATTTTGTTTAGTATTTTTTTCACACAGTTTTGAAAATCTTGGGTTTACAACTCTTTACTATTCTTCAAGTCTTGATAAAAGATCAAGGCGTTTTGAAGAAAGAGAACTTTATTCTTCATTAAAGTTTAGTTATAACAATAATTATAGAAAGAGTTGTAAATTTATCAAGTTGTTTTCTTAATTTACAAGGATTTGCTAACATAGTACGAACATGCATGATCTCATATGTGATTTAATTTACATAAAATAACAAGTGGAGTAGTTTGTATGGATTTAAGACTTTTTCTTCGGTTTCTAGGTGACCCCAACAAAGGAAAATTCCATTATAGTCAACTGTCAATGAGCTAAACCGAAAAACGCGACTTTTAAAATTCAACTCTCTCAAAAATTGAAATCTCCAAATTTGTCAATAATTTACCTAAGTAGCACAAACCAAACCATTAAAAAAAAAAACAACAACAACAATCTAGCAATATCTTAAGGAATTTCAAACTACACATCAAAATGCTCTAGTTGTAAATCCTTAGACTTTAACGGGACATAATCCCCAAGGTAAACCTCAAGATGATCGGCCAACGAGGACTTGTCGATGTTCTCGTGATGATACGACTTGCAAACGAAGTATATCACCGTCTGGATGACGAGGCCAAAGAGAGTCAAAATCGAGAGCAACAAGAAGAAAAACATCGCATACATAACTCTAACCCCGAACGAGTCATGAATCGCTTGGGCAACGTACGTTTCAAATCCGAGGTGAATTCCAAAGAAGCATAAGTTAAGCAAAAGGAAGATGAAAATCGTGACTCCAATCTTACCTCTAATTAAATCCTTGCTCTTTAGCATTGCTTGAATCCCGTAAGCATCTTCCAATACCGATATCACGCTGGCCAAATGCCAAACAACGCTTATACACACGAATATCATGAAATATATGATCGAGAAAATGATAAGAATAATGAGCCCAAATATGGTCGGTCCAACCAACACGAAAATAACGAGCAGGGCTAGTAGTGCAACCATGTTGAACACGAAAACTATAGCAAAGTTCCAAATAAATGTGACCATAAGCCTCTTCCAAACCTTTGGAACCACGCTCATAACTTTCTTGAACGTAATTTCCTTCGATGTGTAAATGCATGCTACGGTATAAACCGTGGCCGAGGTTGAGAGGAGGGAGAGGATGAGGAAGAAGATTACGTACGCGATTTTGAAAAGACAATAGGTGATCCACTCGGACGAGATGATGTCCGAGACTTTGGAGTACTTAGTCGTACCCTCTCGAGTTCGATCCAAGACTTGTTCATTGTGTTGAATTTCTCCGAATATGTATTTGGAGACTTCGATTTGAGCTAATAAGATGAAGGAGAGAGGGAGGATGATGGCTAGTGTGATTTGGGTGAGAATTTTTCTATAACTGGATATGATCTTGAAGGATTCATTGAAGATGCCAAAAAACCCAAGGAATTGCATTTCCTCTTGTTCTTTATCCATGATTTTCTTCTTGGCTGAATTTTGGAAGGAAGATATTGAATTGTGTTAGAGATCTTGAGGGAGATGAGGGCCGCATGTATAAGATTGGGTGGATTGACTTCTCATAGGTGGTTAGACAAGTCAACAGGCTGCGGTCATGTTTACCAATTCCTTATTTTCTTTTGCGGGGTCAGGCACGAACGTGTTGAACAAGGTGTGAAGTTGACAAGCATAATGGTTAAACACTTTTGGGAATCCTTTTCGTGTTAATTACGGTGCCATGCCTTGAGGTTTGGCCAAATTGCATTGCTTTCCCAAAGGTTTGGGAAATAAGCAGGGGAGTCCTCAAGACCAAACACCAGCTACTGTTGACCGTTGAGTTAGAGGGCAATATATATCCAAAGAAATTAAAAGGGCAAACTTCACAAATGGTACCTAAACTTTTTGGGTTTTTTGGGATTGGTCCCTCTACTAAAATTCGAAAAAATTAAATCCTTGTACTTTTCAATTTTTTTGCAATTGGTCCTTACGTCCAATTCCGTTAATTTTTTGTTGTTAAATGTTCACACATGCCTCTCACGTGATTTTGCTCAAGGGTAAAATAGTCATTTCCTTTTAAAAAGTACAGGGATCATTTGTAAAAAAAAATTAAAAAGTAAAAAAAAAACTAATGCTTTTTTTTTAAAAAAATTAAGAAAAAATATAAATATTTTATAAATAAATATATCAAGAATAATCATTAGAAATCTACTAAAAAAATAAGAAGGAATTAGGTTCGGAATATGGAGAGAATTGAAAATTTAAAAAATCTACTAAAAAGAAATCTACTAATGATTATTCTTGATATATTTATTTATAAAATATTTATATAATTTTTAAAAACATTAGTTTCTTTTTTTTTTTACTTTTTAATTTTTTTTACAAATGGTCCCTATACTTTTTAAATAGAAATAACTCTATTGCCCTTGGAAAAATACATGTGTGAGGCACATGTTTAAACTTAACGGCAAAAAATAAGTGAAATTGGACGGAAGGATAAATCCCAAAAATGGGTTAGTACAGGGACCATTTAGGTCATGAAAGGACCAATTGCAAAAGCAGCTAAAAGTACAGGGACCAATTGTGGAGTTTGCACAAATTAAAAACTGGTACTCCCCACTCCCGGTTCTGATGGTGGTGGGCCGGCAGTGCAAGCCCACCGAGCCAACACTTAATAACCGGCCCCAATTTTACTAGGGCCAAAGAAAAGTCAAGTCCAGCCCAACCCATCAAAGCCCATCGGGCCAAAAAGCCCTTGTTGAAAAAATAAATAAACTAAAAGGAACAATGGTGATGCCAATTGTCAAATTAAATTCTAAGTTACTTACTAAACAAAAGTAATACTATAACTTATTGTTTGTCCTAACTGCTAACTACTAAAGGTAAAATAATGCAATCACCGTATCAAACAATAATTAAAATGAAAATAAATATGATACTAGAATGGTCAGGGCTTTAATTATTTAAGAAGTTAACTTTATTGGTCAGTTAAAGCATTAATTAAAACAATAATTAAACAAAAAAAACAATAATCAAATTGGAACATGTTGCTTCAATGTCTGAGATTGCATTACAGTATGTATAAATCATAGTATCAAACAATAAAGCTAACTGAACCATTCTAGTTAGCTTTAAAATAGAATGAGCTTTAATTATTGCTTTAATTATTTAAGAAGTTAGAATTATTTTTTAAGTGAAAATAAATAAATAATAATAAAATAGTGCTGACCGGGCCTAGCCCAAAAGCACCGGGCTTTTTTTATGCAAGCCCAATTGAATCGTCGGCTCTTGGACCGGGCCAAAAGGCTGCGTTTTTAGGCCTCCAAAATTAAACTTTAGCCCATGCAAATATTGGGTTAACGGGCCAACCCATTGGTGGGCTAATTTTGCCAACTCTAGGTTTCCCATCCTAAAATAGCATTTTGTTTGACAAAGTATACAAATTAAGAAAATATAATTAATTAATATATTTTAATTATTTGGTAGTGTGTGTTTTCCACATATACTCATGTGAGATTGAGACTCATTAATTAAAGTTGAAATTAAATCAAAAGTAAAATAGTAAAAGTATCTTTAAAAAAAAAAAAAAAAGATTAGAAAGTAGATAATTTTTTTGAAACGCCTAAAAAGGAAAGATTGAACTTTTTTCTTTGGAGTACAACTGTTGTGTAAAATTAGTGATAATGGAGTGATTGTCCCTAGAGACATGAAACGGACTATCCCTAGCAGTTTTGGGTTAGTCCTAACGGGTTGTGGCTTTAATAGGTTGTGGGCTAAAGGGTTCAGTTTTTTCGAACCACTAATATGGCAGACCTAATCTTAACCCTAACCTTAACCTTAGCGAGCTTCTGGCTAAACGGGCTACTATCAGGCTATAACTAAAGATATAATATAATAATATTTTAAAATAGTGAATCAATAAACCACCAATAACTTAGATAGTTTATTATATTTTTTTATAAGAAATACAAATTAGACATTTTTTTTACATCGTTTTGTTATAATTTTTAATTTGTTTTTATCAAAATAAATATTATAATAGCTTTACTTACCAGTTCTTTCCAAATTTTTTGTTCTTATTCCAATATTTACTCACAAGTACACAAAGAAGACCTGTAGTGCAGAGCATCTATGTGTTTGACTTTGTACTAGAAGGTTGTTAGTTTTATTTTCATGGTGATTATTTTGCGCATTATAACTTTTTATAGCATAATTAATATTACGCGGGCCGGTGGGCCAGCCCTAACGGGCCGCATGTTAAATGGTTTGGGCCAAAAGTTCTGATTCTAAATGGGCCAAAAATATTAGGCCCTAACTCTATTTTTTTTTTTCCGATTTAAACAGACCGATCCTACAGTTCATTACCCTTTTAACATCTTTAATTAATTGCCCCTTCAAGTCCATCACTGAACAAAAGTTGTTTCATTTTATTTTGAGGTGCGTAGACTAGTTGTTCATTTGACCATCAAAGCAGAAAGAAGTACAAAGAATAGAGAGGCTATCGAAAAATGGCATTCTTACCCTTTAAGATAGCGGTTTGTTTGTTGTTGGGGGTCTCTATGCATATTATCCAAACGTTTAGAAGGATGTTACAATTTGGCCAAAACCTCAAGGGAGGGTGTCATAGTTAACCCAACATTCCATTCCAAATAACAAAATAAAGCATTCTACGATGTATCGAGTTCGTTCTCTATAAATTTTGAGGGACAACTCTTGGCGTTTGGTACGCGTTACAAAATGTAGTGTTTAAAAACGTAGCATTTTAAAAACGCAGTGTTTTAAAACAGGTCTTTCCTTATAAAAACGTTTGGGATATCTCTTCAATACGCAGTTTTTTTCCTAGTAGTGTTTTAAAACTGCGTTTTGGAAAAAGTTGGGAATTCAGCGTTTTAAACGCAATGCGTTTTGAAAACGCCGTTTTCGCATATTGAAACACATTTTTGCAAATAAGTGCGTTTTATCCCTGCGTTTTGGCCAAAACGCTCGACCAAACGGCTCTTAGTATCACTTAACAAAGCTATTTGGTGATTCTCAAATTTTTCGTTAAAAGGTTTCTCTACCTAAATTTCAATTTCCTTGCAAGTTTCATTAAAAATTATAATAGTGTAATTTTTGCACCAAATATCTTTCACCATCTTCAACCATCATACTTCAAACTTTACACTAAAAAGAATATTTTAATGATATTCTTTATTATTCTATTTAAAATATATATTTTATCTCATTAAATTTATGTTAATATATTAGCAAAACAAATATGTGTTTTATTTTTTATAATACAATTTAAATTAAATTAAATAATATGCATTAAAATTAAATAATAAAACAAAATACTTTAAAATACAATTAAAATATTAACAAATTAAACAAAACAAAAAAAGATAGAGAAAGGAAACAATTAACAAATGAATAAAGTAATATTAAACAAAACAAAAAAGAGAGAGAGGAAGATAGCGCAGCAACAGTGCTGCACCAAATATGGCATGAAAACCAGGCTGCTTCAAAATAGCGCAGGGGATAGAGCAACCATTGGAAAGAGATTTTACACTAACTTGGTGTGATGGCGCTGAAATAGCAACCAGTTGGAGTTGCTCTTACTAGTAGGTATGGCAGTAATAAAATAATAAAAGTAAATGAAATACTTCTAAGGGTTGGTTTTGAGTGGAAGGACAATGGTCGCTTAGTCACTGACTATACCTTAACGATTAATTTTAGGTATTTACGGTTCGAAAATACCTTTAAAAACTAAAGAAAAATGCTCAATAATGTGGTACAATTAAATTAGATCAATTCATGGGATCCAAAAACTACATTGAGGTCCGTAAAGACGCCTTGTATCTCATGCGATCAGGCAAAACAAAGTTCCATTTTTATTTGAGAAGGCGTTTACTACAAATATGTATTGCAACAAAGGTTTTTTTGTAATATGAAACAAAAATAAGATTTGTTTTAAAATAATTTTGGAGGGAATTAAGAGGTTTTCCGTCATTTGCCACGTCGCATCACGTGGATATCTACGTTAGACATCAAATCGTATTATGTTAGTGTATCTAATGCCCATTGAAAAAGATTTTAATTGTAAAAATAACCTTCACTGAATATTTAATTAATCGATAGAAAAGTACAAGATTTAATTTAAAATTCGTTAACCAGTACAAGATTTTTTTTTTGCAATCAACTCGATATTTTATTTTGTTGTAAACTTTTATTTGACTGGGTCTCTAGGACCTCTATTAATAAAGCAACCCCTGTCACTTAAATTGACAAACTATACGTCAAATATTCAAATAAAATATTTGTATATCTCGACAATTATGTTTCCCTTTTCCTTTTGTTTTATCAGATCCAATTTAACTTAATGTAAATGTATTTTAAAGGATTAATATACAATTTGGTCCCTGAACTTGGAACTTTTTTCGATTAGGTTCTACTAATATGATATTTCCTATTCTAGCACTGAACATTTGGACTTACGTTTAGTCCCCCATCTAATGGAAGTTAACAGAAACGTTATTTTTATTTTAAATGACCAAAATACCCTTGTTCCTTGATGACTGTGTATCCACTATGATATTTCCTATTTAATTCTCACTTTTTTTTTCTTCTAAAAATTGTCTTCACTCTTCTCTGAGAAATAATAGTCTTCTCTCTTCTCTCTCCTCTCTCTTATCTCTTCTCTCTCCTCTCTATTCTCTCTTCCCTCTTATATGTACCGCCGTACCAAAAAGTTAGAATGGTCATACATTCATAGCCTTGCACAGAAATGTGAGCGACGATGCCGGGGAGTCACCACCGAGCCTCCCACCACTGCTCAACAGCCTCGCGTAATACTCCACGCATGCAAAACAACGAGAGCGACAACTCCACCTCGTTCTTATTCCAAACCCGCCTTACCAACTCGAAGTCGCCGTCGATTGAAAGCTCATTTTGGGGTTTTGAGGTTGAAATTTTAGCTCACCCAACAGCAATTCTACTAGTTCTGATCATTTGTTAATTTGGGTCCTAAATATTGTGAGATTTCAATGAGTTCAAGCTTTTAAATTTAATGGAAATCCTATTTTGGGGTTTTTCAAAATTTTGAATTCTAGCTCATCCAGTTGTTACATGCTGCAATTTTTTTGTCTTCATTCCATAATTTTCTGAGGTTTGGGTGAGATCGAGACCTCTTTTCATCTACAGCTTCAATCTTTCACGACCGACTTCCAGTAGCCGATGGGAATCCGTTGATTTGGACGAGTATATAAGCTTTTCTTTATGTCTTCAAGCATTTGTCTAGGAATCGATTGATCATAAGGGTTTTCTCGATCTCATACGCTGATAGTTACTTTTTCGAATTGGATGGTGTAAATCCGCCTTAATAGCCTTATAATCTGAGTGATTCTTTCGTCAATCTTCAAGGCAAAAAGGCATCTATTCGACCAAGATTCCTTACCGAGAAGAAAGGATTTACCCATTTTGAAGAACCACCGTGAAAAAGATGTGAGAGGAGGAGTCAGTGAAGGGCGTCCGGTGCATTACTTTAGCCTTAAAGTACTTCAAATCAATAGACAATTTGAAAATATTCAAACACACCCCTTTTACGTACCAAATGATGATAGAGAAGCTAGGTCACAAATTCTAGATGGATGATGTTTAATACCTTTTGCAACAAATGAAGTGGAAGGCATTAGTTGCTCGGAGGACTTGTTTATTAGTGTATAAGGAACTCGATAGGTCGAGAATTGAGATGGAGGCTTGTTTCTTGTCATCTATTGAGAGAAAGGGGTGGGCGAAGAACAAGAGGAGGAGGAGGGAAGAAGAGAGAAAATAATGGGGAAGAAGGCGGATAGAGAGAGAAAAGAAAGAAAAATTTCTAAGTTTTTTATTATATTTTGTTTTAATTTAATAATTTTGATTTTAAATTTTAAAACTAATTATTTTCTCTACTCAAAGAAAAAAAGTCGTATTTTAATTTATTTAATCAATTTCATTATTTTATTGAATCAATAATTACCTCACATTTTACAAATTTCAGAAAAAAAAAGAGAAGTAAATAGGAAATATCATAGTGGATACACAGTCTAAGGAACAAGGGCATTTTGGTCATTTAAAATAAAATATAACGTTTCTGTTAACTTTCGTTAGATGGGGGACTAAACGTAAGTCCAAATGTTCAGTTCAAGTGCCAGAATAGGAAATATCATAGTAGTAGAATCTAATCAAGAAAAAGTTCCAAGTTCAGGGACCAAATTGTATATTAATCCTATTTTAAACATAGATGGAAGTCTTCGTTCATTGTAATTAGTGATGAATGAGACCCATACTTGAATTTGTCTAGTAAATTGGAGTATTATTATCTATTCTCTAGTCAATATTAAATTAAGCAAGACGGCAGCGGGAAGGTTCCATGATGTTGACTCGTTCTTTCTTCCAAAACCTCGGAAAAATATCGGCAAAATTCATGTTATATTACTCTTTCGCCTCGGATAAATGTTTTTAATAGATAATATATAAAAATTAAAAAATATAATTAATAATATGCTATAAAATATCTTCTGCTGATAATACTCATAACATTAATTGAGTTTCACTATTCTAAATAAGTGAGTTTATTTAGAATGTACTCCCTACATCCCGGATAAATATTCCTAATTGATAAAATACAAAAATTAAGAAACATAATTAATGATATTCTATAAATATGTTCTGACAATAATACTCATGAATATTAATTGAGTTCAACTATTTTAAATAATTGAGTTTCTTTGGGATGTGTTATATTAAATGATGTTTTAAAGGTATATTAGGAAGAATGATAGAGAATAGATAGACCAAAAGTCTTTAGAAACATTAGATAAAATATCTCAAAATAGAAAGTAGGAACATTTATCCGGGATGAAGGGAGTACTATATTTAATGAAGCTTTAAGGACATATTGGGAATAATAATAGAAAATTAGTACATCTAAAGTCTTTATAAATATTAATTGGAACATTTTAAAATAAAAATTAAGAACATTTATCCAAAATAAAAGGAGTAATAATTTAGTATCATTATTTAATAACATTGCATCATAGTAGTATTAAGAAAATTATTAGTGTGGAGCTAGAGTAAAATCTGCTAATCATCTAGGTTGTTGCTCAACAGACTTCACCCTCCACATCATCATGTGGAACATGATGGGAAATGACGTGATATATATTTAAAAGCTGATACGGAGTTTTTTTTTTTTTTCTCACCGGGCTTAGTTAGTAAATATGAATACAATACATGTGTGTGCTAATAATTTAAAAAAAAAAAAAAATCGTGCTGTTGTAACGGAACCAAACTTTATTAAAAATATTTGTATTTCAGGGTTGAACAATATAGTGTACGTAAAAACTTTAAAAATATTTTACTTTATGTATAAAACTTACGTATATACAAAATTTTAATATATTTTTATTATTTAATTTATGTTATTAAACCTTTAGGAATTGATCAAATAAGATATTTAACGTTAATATATTAAATATAAAGTCTAAGAATAATTATTTGTTATTGTTCATACTTTTTGAATAGACACAAATACTAATTTGGTCACTCTATTTTTACCCAAAATTCATTAAGTTCACATTAATATTTTTTTCACACTTTACTATTTATTGATTCTCTAGTCCAAGTAGAGTGATTAAAGTGTGAAAAAAGAAAGTACGATGAGTTTAATAAATTTTGGGTAAAAGTAGAGTGATTAAATTGGTATTTAAGCCTTTGAATAAACACATGAGGATATCTATATATGCTTAATCATGCTTTTGTTTGACTATTAACTCAAAGTTATTTTTTGATAAATATGTAATAATATGAAAATGGCAGGTTTGGGAGTGTATAGATGTGATATTAAAATATTTAAACTCAAAAATGATGAAAAATATTCATACAAAATATTGCATATTTTTTGTTCCATATATTTCAATCATATTTTTATAATAATACTCATACAAACACAAAACATATTTTTATTAAACATATTTTTGTATTGCTGAACTTTTCGTTGTAACTTTGAAAAATCATATTAAACTTGTTTTTTGAACATATTATACACGTCTCATATATTACTTACTATGCTTCTAGGTAATAAGACTTTCCATCAAGTCAATGAGTCTTGAGAGGTCCCTTTCACTAGGATAATTAATCACTAAATAAATAACTCAGTTAAACAAGAAGGTTTGATGAAGTAGTTATGTCACGCCTCCGATGGTCGAGCCTTTCACGATCTTTTTGTAGTGCTCACTTTTGTTAGTTAGATGCTCACACAATGTCAGCCCTTACAACCTAAGCATTACCGAGACCGTCACATATTCCCACCTTGTGAGGAATAGTGTGTTCCCACTATGGCCAATAGTGGTAAAGAGCTGAACATATGAATTCAAAGTTCACCGATTACCACTAGCTCTCCGTTTCGTGACAATAATTGGTGACCTCCACAGCCCTCGGATGACTCTAAGGATCCCATGCAACACATATCAATTTGTTATTTATGTAACCAATTGTTATACTTAACATATTGTTCATTATATACTACACACCACTAATTCAATTCACCATGTTACTTGTTGTTACTCTACTATCACTTTAATGACATATCGTTCGTACAAGCTATTTGTTGTTTATCGAATAATCACGATTCTAACTAGAAAACCCAACCACATCACATACTTTTCATTAATATACATGGCATATCATACACAATTCATTATACTTGTAATTAGAGCACAATCTCTTTGATATAACTTTGTAAATCATAAATTCATGCTTTGCAAGTAGTATAGAACCTAAATTGGTCTAACACTTAATTAAGAGACCGCTTAGTTGAATTTACAAAGCCCTAGCTTCAATCTTGCACAAATCAAGTTTTCTCTCTCTAGTCTTCAATGAAGGCTTGAGTCTCTTTCTACGTTCGGAAGAAGATGAAGGAATATTAACTTGCTGGGTTTGGAGACTCCTATCTCAGCCAAACCCACTAGCTTAGTCAACCTAATGTAGTAGAAGGTGGCAAGAAGAGGGCCTCCCACTTACTCTATGGCAATGTGTGATCGATGCGTCAAAATTAAGAGTTTAGACCTGATTAACCACTTAATTATGCCTAATTAACTATGTTTAACACTAACTAAATGTTATTAGGCCTAATCATACTTAATTACACTTAACTATGGGTTACTAATCATATTTGGACCTAACCAATTCGAGTTAAGGAAGTTCAAGAGGTCAAATGTAAATTTTCTGAATTATGCACGCCAAGGCAGGTGGCCAAGGCGCATAGCTCCCAGAACTTTTAAATTCTGTAGTCTGAACTTCAGGGCGATGCGTGCTAAGGTGAGTGGCCAAGCCATGGCCGCGCGCTAAGGCGGGTGGCCAAGGCGCAACCCCTAATTTCTTTCATTGTTTTGAGCTATCAAATCATCACCAAATGTCACGAAACCTTAAAACAAACATCATAACCATGTCTAGAACATACCAATGAAGGAATACCATGTATTCAAACCTCATAAAAGTATCAAACCACTATAGCAACCAAAGGTTGAATCAAGGCTACTACGACTAGACCGTTCGACCTCTGAACATGTTTCTAAGTCTTGAACCATACAAGTATGAATGCACACCACCAAAACCAGAAAATTTGTTACTAATATATCAATTAGCAAGTAACATGATGCATAATCATAGATAAAGATGAATGTAACTAAGTTAACACTAATACAAATTTTTTGGGTGGTACAAGTTAACTTTTTTATCCAACAGTTAAGCTATTTTGGGAAAAATAGTTATTCTGAGTTGTTGATAAAATAGGGTTATGTGTAGCAAAAAATTAATTAGTGATTAAAAATGTTCAAAATTAAGCTATGATCTTGTTTTAGATATGGCTCAGCAGTAACAATAAGTTAATGAAGTGTTAGTTGTTTCAATAGTAAGACAATATTAAACAGTTAGGTAGGTCCGAATAAAGCAAATGCTCCCTCCGTCTCGGATAAATGTTCCTACTTTCTATTTTGGGATGTCTCAACTAATGTTCTTAATGACTTTTGATATACATATTCTCTTCCATTCTTCCTAGTATACACTTAAAACTTCATTTAATATAGCACATCCTAGAGAAACTCATTTATTTAGAATAGTGAAACTCAATTAATGTTCATGGGCATTATCGTTAGAAGACATTTTACAACACATCATTAATTACGTTTCTTAATTCGTGTGCTTTGTCAACTAGGAAAATTTATCTGGAACGGAGGAAATATTAAATAGTTAAGGGAAGAGAGAAATAAAGACAAAGATTTCAAGTTGGTTCGTGTAGAAGAGATATGAAGTGATATATTTCACATTAATTAATCATGAGTTTTGACAAGCTTTATACAAAAGGGAGTACTTTCCTATTATAATACAACTACTTAGAGATATAGATGTAGTTTAGGAAGATATAAACAAATATATGCCTAACTAATTACAAGTTGTTTGTTAGCTAATGGTTGACGAAGGAGTATTAACGTTATCATCCCCCTGCAAGAAGGACAGCCGAAGGGCAAGACCGATCTTAGACATCAACGGCTGAAAAGGAACATAAGCAAGTGGTTTGGTAAGAGCACCAGCAAGTTTCTCAGTGGTGGAAATATGAGAGACACGAAGAGTTCTACTCTGTACATTTTTACGAACAAAGTGATAGTCGAGACCAAGGTGCTTCATTTTAGAATGGAACTTCGGGTTAGCAGCGACATAAGTTGCACCCATGTTGTCACAATATATTGTTGGTTGAGTGGAAGACGAGAGGCCTAGTTCTGTGAGTAAGTTGATGACCCAAAGAATCTCAGCTTGTAGCAAGCAATGGCGAAATATTCAGCCTAGGTGGAGGAGCGAGCTAAAGTGCGTTATATGGTTGAGCTCCAGGAGATGGGATTG
This sequence comes from Platycodon grandiflorus, assembly GCA_016624345.1. Classification (NCBI taxonomy): domain Eukaryota; kingdom Viridiplantae; phylum Streptophyta; class Magnoliopsida; order Asterales; family Campanulaceae; genus Platycodon; species Platycodon grandiflorus. Next base: position 37,575,199 of record CM028367.1, on the reverse strand, counting down.
CGACAAAGATAGACTACGTATCCTGTTGTGGAGACGTAGTCATCTTTGTCACCAGCCCAATCTGGATTGGTAAAGGCATGAAGACATAGCAGAGAGTTGCGGTGGAGCAATATGCCTTTCTATGAAGTACCTGCAAGATATCTAAGAAGATGTTTCAAAGCAGACCAATGAACATCAGTCGACTTATGCATATATTGGGACAAACATAACAAGAAAAGAAATGTCGGGCCTTGTGAGAGACAAATCGTAGACTACCAACAAGAGCATGATATTCATGTGGTTTGATAAAGGGGAACTAGAATTAATGGTGGAGAAGTAGCCATAAGGGTAGGAACGGGCTTGGCTTCAATCATATGAGCTTTTTGGATTAAGTCATGAACATACTTTTGTTGACTAAGAAATAGACCGTGAAGGTGAGGAAGGACTTCGACCCCTAGAAAGTAAGAGAGAGTCGAGGTCTTTGAGAGAGAATCGGGCAAAGATTTGATTAATGAAGGTATCGATGAAGTCGGAGTCGGAGCCAGTGACAATAATGTCATCAACATAGACAAGTAGGTAAATAAGATGTTGAAACTGCTGAAGGATAAAGAAATATGAGTCGAAGACTGTGTTGGCGAAGTTTGCAGACATAATACAGACGATTTTGATCAACGAAGCCAGGAGGTTGAGCTATATATACATCCTCTAAGAGAGACCCTTGAAGAAATGCATTATTTATATCAAGTTGGCGAATAGGCCAACCTCGAGAGACGAAAAGGGAGAGGATGACACGAACTGTAGGAGATTTAACAACAGGGCTAAATGTTTCGGTGTAATCCGCACGGGACGTTGATGAAATCCCTTAGCTACTAGACAGGCTTTTTGACATTCGATAGATCCGTCAGGATTGTATTTATTTCAGAGGACCCATTTGCACCCAACAAGATTATAAGAAGGAGAAGGGGGGGACAAGATCCCAAATATGGTTACAAAGAAGGGAAGTATATTTAGTTTCCATAGAAATTTTCCAAGATAGACTCTTGAGAGCTTGAGCCACCGTGGTTGGTTCGAGAGAAGTAGCACTGTATTTAAGATTGGGTTTAACAATGTTATTTTGAGAATGAGTGATGATAGAACGAGAGGGGGTTGCCGAAGGAGGGGCCGAAGGAGGGGCCGCAGGCGCGGGCCGAAGGAGGAGCGAAGGCGGGCCGCTGGAGGCGGGGCTACTAAAGGAGGGGTGGAGATGAGCAAGGGCATGGAATTAGTGCACCACACATCAGTAATAGAAGAGGTGAACAAGGAGCGGTCCTTGGAGGCGACAAATGGAAAAGAATTCTCGATGAATTTCACATGCCCAGAAATATAAATTTTAGAAGAGATAGGTTTGAGACAATAATAGGTACTTTGGGTGAGAGAATAGCCTACGAAAATGTACAATTAAAAGCGAGAATCAAGTTTATGAGAGGTATAGGTTCTAAGCCAAGGATAACATAGGCATCCAAAGCTGCGTAATATTGCATAATTGGGAGTACGATCGAAGAGTTTGGAGAAAGGAGATTTAAAGAGTAGAGTTGGGGTAGGCATGCGGTTCATGAGATAAACCGATGTAGAGAAGGCTAGAGACCAATATTTGAGAGGCATTGAGGCATGAGAGAGAAGAAAGAGACCCGTGTCAACAATGTGACGATGACACCTTTTCGAATAACCATTATGTTAAGGTATGAGAGGTGGAGATGTGAGATGAGTGACACCATTAGTGGCAAGAACAGTGTTTAGTATTTCATATTCGCCACCATTGTCGGAGTAAAAAGTGATAATGGGTCATTGGAAATATTTTTTGACCAATGCTTTAAAACGAAGAAAAATTTGTTCGGTATCGATTTTCATTTTAGATGGTAGAGCCACACATATTTAGTAAAATGATCGACAAATATAACATAGTATTTATATTCATCATAAGAGTGGAGAGGAGATGTCCAAACATCACTAAAAATAAGATCAAGAGGACCATTAGAAGTAATAGTAGACTGATAAAAAGGTAATTTAATTATGACTTTTATTGTAGTCACATGCATTACAATGCAAAGAAGCAGAAATGGGAATGGAAAGATTAAACATGGAACTAAGGTGTTTGAGAATAGAAGAAGACGGGTGTCCTAAGCGGTGATGCTAGTCGAAGGTTGTAGAGAATGAGGCGGAGTTGATGGACGAACTGAAGGAATGGATGGAGGGAAACCATTCATAGATGCCAAATTTAGAAGGGCCATGAAGAATTGTTGTCCCCGTTTGATTGTCCTTCACATAAAAAACATTATATGAGAAGATGATAGAAACATTATTATTAAGAAAAAATTGAGATATGGAAATAATATTGCGAGAAACAGAAGGAACATGAAGAACATTAGATAGATTAAAAGTATACGAGAGATAATGAAGAGAAAGGGAACCAGTATTGGCAATTGGGAGGCCAGAACCATCACCAATTACAAGTTGATCACCACCAGTATAAGGAGTATGGAAGGACAAATTTTCCAAGTTATTAGTAACATGATGCGATGCACCACTGTCCAATAACCAACCAGAAAAGGGAGCCACAGGTGCACTAGTAGTGTAGGCTCGGGGAAGATATTGAGGTTAAAAACCCTTGGTATTAGGACGAGGAGAGGGGAAGGATGACATGGCAGTGGTATTAGGAAATGGAGGGTGGGATTGTATTTGGAAATTGGTGGCAGAACATGGGGCATTGTGTGACATAGTGGCCGGATTGACGACACCATTGGCAGCAGCCTTGAAAGAGACGAGAAGTAGTGGAATTAATGGGTTGGTAGGGTTGGAAGGAAACCAGGAGCCAAGGAGTAAGGAGAGTAGTTTTGGTTTTTGAAGGTCTGTTTGGTAGCAAGATTGGCGGTGGCTGGGTAAGTAAGAAAAGAGAAGGATTTTTGTTTGAGGGTGAGTTCACGGTTAAGGAGTTTCTCGTGTAACTCATAGAAGGAGATGGGAGAGTCACGACTATGAATTACATTGAGTACACTCTCATAGTCAAGATCATTAAGTTGATCAAGGACAGGATCAACAATATCATCGGCATCAAGAGGCCTACCAAAGGAGGCAAGTTGATCCGAGCAAAGTTTGATGTCATGCATATAATCGGTGATGGACCGATTACCTTTGGTAATGTTTTTTAGGCGATCTTTAATTTGTTTAAGATGACCTTTTGAGAGATTAACATATGTCTTAGCAAGAGTTTGCCAAGCATCATGCGAGGTACGACATTGCGAGATGAAAGGAACAAGATTAGGAGAGATATGAAGTGATATATTTCACATTAATTAATCATGAGTTTACAGCAAGCTTTATACAAAAGGGGAGTACTTTTCCTATTATAATACAACTACTTAGAGATATAGATGTAGTTTAGGAAGATATAAACAAATATATGCCTAACTAATTACTAGTTGTTTTTTAGCTAATGGTTGACGTAGGAGTATTAACTTCATTAGTTCGGATTAACTTTATTCTACATCCACCCCTCACAACCCTCTAAGCTCGTGCGACAATAATCCAATATATTTACTCAAAATACAAGGATTATTGAGAGGAAAATCTTTATTTCACATTCTAGTTGGAAAGCCAACTAAAATGTTTTACACATGTACAAGGTTGGTTGGTTGTGCTTCATTGAATTGACTCTTCTGATGAAATTAAGCTTAAATGAAGTTCCTTGAATGAAGGTCTTTGCTTTGAATAGGGATAACTGTTCTCAAAGAGTTATTTAATTTGCTGGAAGTGTATTTGGAAGAATTTCTTCTACTGTATTTGCTAGACTTTCTTCTGTGATGATTACTTGACTTCTAAGATGAAGCTTGATGTAATAATAGCAGTAATGTAGTAGAGTTTTAGCTTTTCCATTTTCTTTCTAGCAAAATAGTTAAGACCATTTTCTACTAATCAATATATCTATTGATCTTTATAATTAGTTTTATGATCAGTAATTGTATTTATGTACTCACTACATATGTCTAGCTTGCATTTTATGTGTATATTAATTCAATTAGAGCTTGTCCTTTTATAGGCTTTGGAAACTACCTGTTGGAGATAATTGGTTTATCCACTTGAATTGTGCAACTGTAAGGACAACTTGTGACGACCCGACCCAGATCTCTATACGAAATCCTGAGGTCGAATCGCCAAACGAACCAACACCTAACAAAAACGAAAAGCACGTGGCGTAACCACCCGTACTTACAACAACCCAACAGGTTAACCTGATAAAATAAAAACAAAACATCGGCGACACTATTGCCGGAACCCAACTAACAACAATCACGAGTCTACAACTCGGGAAAAGAAACAATAACAACAACATTAACATCATCGGCCACAACATGTCGGAACAACAACTGGAATAATAACCAACTGTACACAAGCACGACATACATGTCGGCTACCAAAAGAATAATACAATAACCAAGTATAATTCTACCCCGAAGTAAAGTCTATATAACTTTACAAACTAACGGTTGTCACCAAAATAAATACTACAACTATAACAAGCTCCACGAGCTACAAGGCCAAAAAGACAACATGCTAACTAACTGCGATCTCACCGACCTCACCGGTGACTTCTTGGCTGGCTCAGATCTAAGTAAAATAATTAAACACAACGGGGTGAGTCATAATGACACAGTAAGTTACTAAATGTAACTACATGACATGGCATAATTCTCATTCATAAACTGTAACATGACATCATTTATAAGTATACCAAACTGTAAACATGTACCACATAATCATAGGCACATAAATATCAAATACCACGTAGCACGGTGATGATCACATAAGTACACGCAAATAACCACATTAAAAAGGATATAGTTGCTGTCTGTCTAATTGTGCTGCTGTCGCTTTACACATATCAACTATCTTTGCCGAATCGGATCTCGTGCTCGGATCATACTGAACACACTGTACAAACTGTCGTTACATCTCGCTATTCTACTTAGCGAGGAAAGATACCATCGTTACTTCTCACCGTCTACTTAGTGAGGAAAATACTGTCGTTACTTCTCACCATCTACTTAGTGAGGAAAATACTATTGGCTGCCATAGTTACGCGTATTGCTTATAACAATGGGACCACTTCCCACTAGGGCCAGTAGTTGGGACGAAAGGGAACCAATGAGGCGACCCATAGCAATCGCTTACCACGAAGGCTATGTGTCGTCGCATTGCCGACTCAGATCATGTATGCCAGCTGGACTTCCAAACGATGCACAAGTAGATATTTACTCGTAACATATCAACAATGACAAGGTTCAAAAGTAGTGAACCTTATCCCAACCAAGGAGGTCCATGATCCTACCTTAATACATTACTAACACATCTTGTGAAGTAAACTAATCAACATCTAAAAATCACATATTTAGTCTTGAATCACATAATCATACAAGCACATATTTGCAAGTACTTCTCAAGAACCATTAGACCACATATTTAGTCTATAAACATCTACACATTGAGATACACATTTGATTCTCAAATAAACACACTTTGAAGCTTCTAATTTAGTCTAGTTGCCAACCCATGTTGAGACTACTCATATAGTTCTCAAGCACAAACACATCAAGAATATTTATTTAGTTCATTAACATCGAGTGCGAAATACTACACCCACAATGACGCTTAAAGCGTAAACAACTCATTCTTATAAACACAAGTGCCCTCAAGTACACTTATCCTAATTCATATAGTTTTGTAGTCCAACCCCAATATTTATGAACAATCGTTTATCACATCGAGACTGTCGTACTAGTCTCTAATATTTCGTATTTTAATGTACATACGTGTAAACAACTCTCGGGAGTTGCTAATTATATTAAACGAACATCCTAAACTACACAAGTTTGGATACATGGCTTGCTAAATTAATTAGACGCCATCTTACGATTATAATCGGAGTCTTTATTTTACCAGTACCAATTAATCAGAGGGCTATAAACTATAGCAAACAAACTCTAATTTACGTAGGAGTTTAACATGTTATTCGGTAAATATTATTCTCTTCAAATATCAAATTTCTAGAGTCATTAACATACTTCTCAAAATTTGGGTATAATTGCCTTAGGTGAATTTTCTCAATTTAAGTCTCATCTTGTTCTTTAGTTCAATTCCAAGGTTCATAACCACCTCTACACATTTTAATCCATCTCAACCAAGTATTTCACATAACATCATGTTATTCACATCATTCTACCATTTAGACAAGAATCCAACAACAACACAAGTCATGCATATTCATAAATGTTCATACATGTAACAAATTCTAACATACATAGGGGGTTTAGTAACTTACCTCCAAAGAAGACAATCAAGCTAACAAATTTATAATCAAGGCTTTGTAATGAAGTCTCCTAGTCTTTAGCAACACCTTGGTGGTTTTGCATGTCAGATCCAATGGTTGGATGAAGAAGAGTAGAACACATACACTAATCTCACCTTTATCTCCCACACTTAAGCTTTCAAGCTTTCATGGAAGAAGAAATGAAGGAATGGTGAAATGAAGTCTCTCATAGGCTTGGGAGTAACTTATTAGGCTGGTCAAAGGGTCAAACCAAGGTACAATACATTCAGCCTAGGGTCCAAGGGTCAAAAGAGTCAAAATTGCAAAGTTTGGAAGAGGCTTTTCTTGTACAAAATGGGTCTGATTTTCAGTCAACTTCAAAGATGTACCTAGGATGATCTACAAGTCTAAAAATTACAAATAAGGTATGGTTGGAAAGCTCTTTGAGTTTAATTTACACAGAATCAAACGGTTTGCAAATCCGAGTTTTCTACACAAATCTATGGCCAAAATACTACAGGTTGGTAAAATCTGTTCGTACTCACGCTAGGGCGCACAGATGGCGCGCTAGGGCGCGCGGCCTGGCTGAACTTTGGTCTATTTTCTGATTTTTGTCAAACTTCTGGTCATGTGCACGCTAAGGCGCGACCAGGGGTCGAAAAATGACTCAAAAGGGTTTCCAAAGTTTTCCTAAGTGATACAAATATGAACCCAACCCAAAACCAAGTTCGAAACAGCTTCGGAACTCAATATAAACATCATATAACGCAACCCTAAATGCAACATATCACAAACTCACATAACCACAAGGATTAATGTACACTTCAAAGCACACAAAAGATAAGAAATCAATGTATAATCATGCATCATGCCTCCCCAATGAACCTATAAGTATGTCAAACATGATAATAATGTATTAAGATTAATCTAATACACAAAGGAAGGACCAAGGGTATTACATCCTCTCCCCCTTAAAAGAATTTAGTCCCTAAATTCAGTTCAGATCCATCGTTGAGCTAAGTATATTCCCCTTATAATCATATCCTGTTTCCCAATGTACATTCTCGGTTGCATAAGGTCACTCACAAGAATCTCATCGAACAATTCCATGGACACACTTTCATATGACATCTTCCAAAGAATATCTATCGCAACAATGTAACGGCGTTCCATCAATTTAGAGTTGTTTAATATTCATTCTCTCAAACATACAGCAGGTCTATGGATAAGATGAACACTTGGAGAAATTCTTGGATTGCTCTATGAGTATACTACTTGCGGTGTTTAATGTAGTCTCCCGACGTCTCATATCTACAAGAGTGTAATTTATTTGATACGCATATCTTCGCCATTAGTAGTTCATGATCACATGGTTAATCAATCCATCACAATCGATAATGTTTAACAATCTCAACATACACAAGATGACCTCGTTATCATTGGTAAATCTTCAATCTTCAATATCTCAATCATCATGTTAAACTCAAATGCATAGCAGCAAGTACTTAGTTAAGATCTTTAAGTCTTTCCACTTATCAACAATGTCTCATATTCTGTTCATATTGTGAGAATAGAAATTTCAAATATTTGATTCCATGCATAACGCAAATCTTGGCTTCATAATAATAGTATTCCGACTCAAGTCAACATTAATGTAATGAACTCTAAGTCAGTGAATAAATTACTTCCACTTATACCATATCAATTTCTTCGATGCAGAAGCTATCTCTTTCTATACTGATTAAGGTCACAACTCAATTCTTCTCTTATGGTTCACTTCGTATTAAGACCGAAAGTGAATGTGAAAACCATAAATAACACTTTATAAAACTCTCCAAGTATGACTTGTACACATGGTTTATGAACTCCATCAATCGCTAATTCAACTCATAGTGATCTTTTAGGTTCTTTGATTCCTTAGTATCAACTCAATTCATGTTCAAATCCCCGTTTTAGGTGACATATAAAGTATTCAACAGTGAACATTTCTGGACACTCTCATGAAGTAGAGAAATCCTCTAACTCTGGTGTAGTTTCACTCACATCCATAACATGAACTTAAATATCCAACATGATCATATGGTAATAGTATACTAACTTTCTGAACATAAATGATATGCATGCTAGTAAAAATCATATCAACATAATCCAAGCATATTCGTCACATGGAAGAATATAATCATCTCATGATGGCACACAACCAATGCATGGCATGCACACATTAACAATCTATATCATGTATCTTTTAAATATCATATATAGGCATATCCACAAAGTTGACATACAGCGTATAGTTACTAACTCGTATATCACAACTTCTTATACTTTCAAGCCATGTAAAGGTAAGATAACACAACTACCATACAATATGTGATTACCTATTGGTCTATCACAAGTTTATCAAACCAATAACAACATTTCATTCTCTTATTGGGGTATCTCCCTCAATCACAAGATAAAACTTGGAAACATATTATTCTAGTTCCCAACCACACAATGCAACATATGAATGCATGAACATAAGCTACCATAATACGTGTACTCATAATAATAAAGAAAGAATACCTCCTATCTCAGGTGTAGACTCAAGAACTCCGCGCTGGTTAAGCGCAGACACATGGCTCTGAGCCCTAGGCTTACCATCTATATCTCTTTTAGAGCCACTAGACTGCTGACTAGCACTCCTAGACTAACTATTCCTCATCTTAGGACAATCTTTCCTAAGGTGATCTCCTCCACAAGCAAAGCATTTTCCTGCCTTACTCCAGCAACCTTTTTCAGTGTGGCCAGTTCTCAAACAAAAGTTACACGTCATCGTGTCACCTCGTCGCCTCTGATTAGAAATAGTGGTATTATTCCGTACACTAGACTGTTGTTTTACTTGTCCATCTGTCTGGGGTTTTGTCTGTCTCTCTTTACAATTATCACTACTTTCAGTTTTTGTGGTTCCTTTACATCGGTGTTCTTCTATATCCCCTTCTATCGCATATGCACGATCTACAGCTCCTCGATAATCCGTAAGCTGCAATGAGAGTAACTGTTTTCGATATTCAGTCTTCAACCCTTTTACAAATTTTCGAGTCTTTCTAGCTTCATTAGGGACTAAGTACGTACAATAGCGAGCCAGTTCCGTGAACTTTGCTAAATACTGAGCTACGGTTATATTACCTTGTTCTAAAGCAATGAATTCCATTTCTCTCTTTTTCTGAACCACTGTTGGAATAAACTGTGCCTTGAATTCTCTCAAGAAATTCACCCACACTCGAGGTATCCTCTATTGTTCCCAGCTATCCCGCAATATCTGCCACCAATGTTCAGCTGCACCTTCATGTTTAAACACCGCCAAGGCAACTTTTTCTTCCGCAGTACAACCTAGAGCTGTAAATATCTTCTCAATGATTTCTACCCATAACTCTACTTTAGTAGCATCAGGTTCTCCATCAAAACTTCGAGGTTTCATTTTCAGAAATTTCTCAAGGATAGTTGTATCATTTACCTGTCTTATTCCATGTTGTGGTACTTCATCATTATGTTGTGGTGTTACGATATCTGGCTATGGTACCCTAGCCTCTGGTTCCAATCCTGTCCCCACATTACCTCGCTGTGATATCTCGGTTACCATCTGCAACAGTCTTTGATACATATTATAAAGAACTTCATTCTGATCATTCTGATTCGGTTCAAGAGGAACATTAGGCTGACGGTTAACATTATCTTCTTTCTCGTCACCTTCTCCAGCACTCATACCAGCCCTACTAGTACTCGCTCCGTGCTTAGTTTCCACCATCTTAAACATATACACAACACTCGACGTTAAGATCTTAACAATAACACCATACCCACCTAGGCCATGGAACCTATCTTGGCAATAGCGAACTATTGCTCTGATACCAACTGTGACGACTCGACCCGGATCTCTATACGAAATCCCGAGGTCGAGTCGCCAAACGAACCAACACCTAACAAAAACGAAAAGCACGTGGCGTAACCACCCGTACTTACAACAAAACCTAACAGGTTAACCTGATAAAATAAAAACAAAACATCGGCGACACTATTACCGGAACCCAACTAACAACAATCACGAGTCTATAACTCGGGAAAAGAAACAATAACAACAACACTAATATCATCGGCCACAACATGCCAGAACAACAACTGGAATAATAACCAACTGTACACAAGCACGACATACATGTCGGCTACCAAAAGAATAATACAATAAACAAGTATAATTCTACCCCAAAGTAAAGTCTATATAACTTTACAAACTAACCGTCCTCACCAAAATAAATACTACAACTATAACAAGCTCCACGAGCTACAAGGCCAAAAAGATAACCTGCTAACTAACTGCGATCTCGCCGACCTCACCGGTGACTTCCTGGCTGGCTCAGATCTAAGGAAAACAATTAAACACAACAGGGTGAGTCATAATGACATAGTAAGTTACTAAATGCAACTACATGACATGGCATAATGCTCATTCATAAACTGTAACATGGCATCATTTATAAGTATACCAAACTGTAAACATGTACCACATAATCATAGGCACATAAATATCAAATACCACATAGCACGGTGATGATCACATAAGTGCACGCAAATAACCACATTAAAAAGGATATAGTTGTTGTCTGTCTTATTGTGCTGCTGTCGCTTTACATAGATCAACTATCTTTGCCGAACCGGATCTCGTGCTCAGATCATACTGAACACACTGTACAAACTGTCGTTACATCTCGCTATTCTACTTAGCGAGGAAAGATACCATCGTTACTTCTCACCGTCTACTTAGTGAGGAAAATATTATCGTTACTTCTCACCATCTACTTAGTGAGGAAAAAACTCTTGGTTTCCATAGTTACGCGTATTGCTTATAACAATGGGACCCCTTCCCACTAGGGCCAGTAGTGGGGACGAAAGGGAACCAATGAGGCGACCCATAGCAATCGCTTACCACGAAGGCTATGTGTCGTCGCATTGCCGACTCAAATCATGTATGCCAGCTGGACTTCCAAACGATGCACAAGTAGATATTTACTCATAACATATCAACAACGACAAGGTTCAAAAGTAGTGAACCTTATCCCAACCAAGGAGGTCAATGATCCTACCTTAACACATTACTAACACATCTTGTGAAGTAAACTAATCAACATCTCAAAACCATATATTTAGTCTTGAATCACATAATCATACAAGCACATATTTGCAAGTACTTCTCAAGAACCATTAGACCACATATTTAGTCTCTAAACATCTACACATTGAGATACACATTTGATTCTCAAATAAACACACTTTGAGGCTTCTAATTTAGTCTAGTTACCAACCCATGTTGAGACTACTCATATAGTTCTCAAGCACAAACACATCAAGAATATTTATTTAGTTCATTAACATCGAGTGCGAAATACTACACCCACAATGACGCTTGAAGCGTAAACAACTCATTCTTATAAACACAAGTGCCCTCAAGTACACTTATCCTAATTCATATAGTTTTGTAGTCCAACCCCAATATTTATGAACAATCGTTTATCATATCGAGACTGTCGTACTAGTCTCTAATATTCCGTATTTTAATGTACATACGTCTAAACAACTCTCGGGAGTTGCTAATTATATTAAATGAACATCCTAAACTACACAAGTTTGGATACACGGCTTGCTAAATTAATTAGATGCCATCTTACGATTATAATCTGAGTCTTTATTTTACCAGTACCAATTAATCGGAGGGTTATAAACTATAGCAAACGAACTCTAATTTATGTAGGAATTTAACATGTTATTCGGTAAATATTATTCTCTTCAAATATCAAATTTCTAGAGTAATTAACAAACTTCTCAAAATTTGGGTATAATTGCCTTAGGTGAATTTTCTCAATTTAAGTCTCATCTTGTTCTTTAGTTCAATTCCAAGGTTGATGACCACCTCTACACATTTTAATCCATCTCAACCACGTATTTCACATAACATCATGTTATTCACATCATTCTACCATTTAGACAAGAATCCAACAACACAAGTCATGCATATTCATAAATGTTCATACATGTAACAAATTCTAACATACATAGGGGGTTTAGTAACTTACCTCCAAAGAAGACAATCAAGCTAACAAATTCATAATCAAGGCTTTGTAATGAAGTCTCCTAGCCTTTAGCAACACCTTGGTGGTTTTGCATGTGAGATCCAATGGTTGGATGAAGAAGAGTAGAACACACACACTAATCTCACATTTATCTCCCACACTTAAGCTTTCAAGCTTTCATGGAAGAAGAAATGAAGGAATGGTGAAATAAAGTCTCTCATAGGCTTGGGAGTAACTTATTTGGCTGGTCAAAGGGTCAAACCAAGGTACAATACATTCATCCTAGGGTCCAAGGGTCAAAAGAGTCAAAATTGCAAAGTTTGGAAGAGGCTTGTCTTGTACAAAATGGGCCTGATTTTCAGTCAACTTCAAAGATATACCTAGGATGATCTACAAGTCTAAAAATTACAAATAAGGTATGGTTGGAAAGCTCTTTGAGTCTAGTTTACACAAAATCAAACGGTTTATAAATCCGAGTTTTCTACACAAATCTATGGCCAAAATACTACAGGTTGGTAAAATCTGTCCGTACGCGCGCTAGGGCGCGCGGCCTGGCTGAACTTTGGTCTATTTTCTGATTTTTGTCAAACTTCTGGTCATGTGCGCGCTAGGGCGCGCCTGGGGTGTGCTAGGGCGTGACCTGGGGTCCAAAAATAACTCAAAAGGATTTCCAAAGTGTTCCTAAGTGATACCAATATGAACCCAACCCAAAACCAAGTTCGAAACAACTTCGGAACGCAATATAAACATCACATAACGCAACCCTAAATGCAACACATCACAAACTCACATAACCACAAGGATTAATGTACACTTCAAGGCTCACAAAAGACATGAAATCAATGTACCTACAAGTATGTCAAACATGATAGTAATGTATTAAGATTAATCTAATACATAAAGGAAGGACCAAGGGTATTACATAACTTGCAGTTTGTGTTTTGTTTCTTTGATAAATAAGACTCATGACGACATCATTCATTCCAATGACCAAGCTTTTTAATATCCAATAATTTATCTAAAATGTTTTACCAGTTGGGGACGACTGCTTTAGATGTTTGAAGGGGATAACTATTTCTGTCTTCTGAAACAATTATCTAATTTCTATGATAGCCTCTTTCTTTCCATTGAAACAACTAATATTGATAGCTTCTATTTTATATACATGAAACATATCTTAGCAAGTCTTGGTTTCTTTTGAAGATCAGTTGTGGACATTATATTAATTAGTTTTATGACTTAACTATTTCTTTGTGACTATGATCTTTTTTGTGATACAAACTGTAATGCCCCATCCCACATCGGTTAAATATGGGAAATTTGTGTGCCTTATATATAAATTGTCACGAACTACCTTGATCTAGGCACCATCATCTTTCATGAATTTTTGGGTGACTTGTGTTAAACCTAATTGACCCAGGTGCTTAGTAGGTCAGTGCGTGGACCATACATAGCGGACCAGGCTTCAAGCTCGGGTCGTTACACAAACTCATTTTTTTAGACCAAATCAGCACCAAATATATTAATCACAGTCACCGGGACAAGCAAAGAAGAGTCGACCATCCACAAAGTCAGGAGGTTCAACCCAGGTTCACAGACTAGAGAAGTTGATCGTAGTCTTAGCAATAGCATGCACAACAGTATTTGACTCTCTACTAACATGACATAAAGAAAATGATGTGTTAACAGTGTAGAAGGTTCGACAGCTCAAAATTATACCAACAAATTTAGAAAAATCTGCACTTGATAATCTTAAAGCATATCGCACACACGTTTAGCGTCCGATTCAAACACCACCCTCTCAAAGCCAAGAGCCTTGATCCAAGAAAGTGCTTCCAAGAGACCCATTGTTTCCCAGATTTACAAGAAATGAGGTTGCCTTGATCATCACGGGCTGAAATACCCAAACCCATCCTTTGCTATTAAGCGAAGAAAGCAGCATCCAAATTATATTTGACGAAAGTAGGCGGAGGAAGATGTCACCGACTGCAACTAGAAGGGCGCCTTCTACATTGACTCGGATTACGCACTGCCATCCAATCAAAGAGAAACCCAAGCCCAATGCGAACTTTTGTCGAGGGATCGAAGTGTGACTGATTCCAAAGCTTACATTACGTTGTTTCCAAATATGTCATGCGATGGTAGCAAACTTAGCAGCTTAAAAAACATTCAATATATCAAGGATCCGAAACACCCAATCAGAGATAGACACGGCCTCCATTTTTCCATTTAAACATATTTAACAACATCAAAACATAATCTATACATGGTCTTAACAATTTTTTCATTTTTTATGATATTGTAATATAACAAAATTCTGAGAGAGGACCAATTTTTTCATTTTTTTATGATGTTGTAATATGACAAAATTCGAGAGAGAGAGAGAGAGAGAGAGGACAGAACATTCCAGAAGATCCGGTTACCACAGAGCATACCTTGTCGCTCTCTTCCTTAGAACATTCCAGAATCAAATTTCTTTCCTGAAGAGATTTGAACTACGTTTTGACCTGATTCTCTTTATAGAGATACGTAGGTAGTCTCCCCTAGAGATCCGGTCACCATAGAGCAGACTTTGTCACTCTCTTCCACAGTACGTTTGACATTTTAAATTTCTTCCCCGAAGAGATTTGAACTACGTCCCGACCTAATTCTCTTTATAGAGATACGAAGGCAGTCTCCCTTGGAGATCCGGTCACCATAGAGCAGACCCTGTCGCTCCTCCCTATATGATACATATCACAATCGTGTTTCTTCCCTGTAGAGACGCGAACTACATTTTGATATGATTCTCTTTATAGAGATACGTAGGTAACCTTTTAGAAGGTTCGATCACCAAATGGTATACTTCCTTAGTATGGCCATCCTTTTTCCCAACAGTGTTGCAAGCCTCTTGCATCACAGCATTTCCCTGGCAGTTTTCTACCCCCACAAAGTCATGACTGAATGTTCTTCTCCCCAGAGAGTTCGAGCTAAAGTCTTGACACACCACACACTTGGTCACACAACCCCGATGCAGGGTTTGACCACACATATACACATGGTCACACAAACTTCGATGCAGAGTTTGACCATCTAATTACCAGTACGAAGCTGGATGTCTATCTTTTTCGACGACGCTCGCTTACTTCTAAGCAAACGTAGTCGAAGGGCTCTGTAGACACCCAGAATTCGTACACCTACATTATACAAATTGTCTTATAAATAATTATTTATTTATAAATGGACTAACACTTGTTTCTATAATCATTTCAGGAAATAACTTATTCAACAGGACTAACGACGTCCAACACACAAACAAACTTCAGTTAGATCAATATCAAGGGTCCAGACTGAAGATACACAACTTAGAAGGGCCAAAGTGCAAGACACAAATCCTGAAAAAGCCAAAAAACAAGTTTGGTGCGCTGAAGCCTGGCTGAGTGCGCTGATACCACAAAACAGGGTTTAGTGCGCGGCACCACATCTGCATTTGCCCCAGAAGTCAAGCTGCCTGGCTGCTGAAGACTTTGAAGGCTGAAACGAAGCTTCATGCAAACTTGGCCCGGAGAGTAACCATCAAATATCTCAACCTCAGCTCCTATAAATAGAGCTCTCAGCTCTCCCTCAACATACAAATGAGAACTCCCTCAAAGAGCTCACATACACACACACACACACAACTCTCTCTCTCTATCAAGCCTTTTTTTGAGGAAGAAAAGAGAGAAAGAAAAGAGAAAAGAGCATTGACTCTCTCACACACACAAAAACGTAAGTCTTCCTTTCCTAGATCCGTAGCAGTGGAAGCACAACAGTCAGGCTACGAGCTAGCTTGATCCAATATAACACAACGGCCTAAGAACTTGGCCCGATTTCTGTAAAACGACAGAAGGTAACCCCTTCCGTTCGTTAGTCCATTTAAATATGTAAAAAATTTATATTTGAAGAATGTGTATATAAATTATTTCAATACATTTTAAATACATGTAAAGTATA
The DNA here is from genome assembly GCA_016624345.1 of Platycodon grandiflorus. NCBI lineage: Eukaryota > Viridiplantae > Streptophyta > Magnoliopsida > Asterales > Campanulaceae > Platycodon > Platycodon grandiflorus. The sequence continues at coordinate 37,558,804 of CM028367.1, read as the reverse complement.
TATTCTGTCACATAAAATAACAAACTTGCGATAACCAAATACGAGCATGCAAACATGTAAAGACCGAAAGGGCGAGATGGGTGCGTAAAACCTTCCCAAATCATAACTTGGCCTCCGAACCCATAATCTAACGTTTTTCTCCCGTTTACTTTATAAATGAGAGTGATGACTCTATTTTTCAAAAGATAAACATGTTTTAAATGTTTATCAAACTATAAAATCAATAGAGAAAAACCACAAGACAAAAGCGAAAAGGCTCAAGGAACGATCCAGTGGATCAGGGTGCTCAAACCATCCTTTGCTGTTGAGCGAAGAAAGCAGCATCCAAATTACATTTGACAAATGTAGGCGGAGGAAGATGTCACCGACTGCAACTAGAAGGGCGCCTTCTACTTTGACTCGGATTATGCATTGCCATCCAATCAAAGAGAACCCCGAGCCCGATGCAAACTTTTGTCGAGGAAGCGAAGTGTGACTAATTCCAAAGCTCACATTCCGTTGTTTCCAAATATGTCATGCAATGGGAGCAAACTTAGCAGCTTCAAAAACATTCAATATATCAAGGATCCGAAACACCCAATCGGAGATAGACACGACCTCCATTTTTCTATTTAAACATATTTAACAACATCAAAACATAATCTATACATGGTCCTAACAATTTTTCCATTTTTTATGATGTTGTAATATGACAAAATTCTGAGAAAGGACCAATTTTTCCATTTTTTATGATGTTGTAATATGACAAAATTCAGAGAGAGAGAGAGAGAGAGAGAGAGAGAGAGAGAGAGAGAGAGAGAGAGAGAGAGAGAGAGAGTGAACTAATCATAATAAATAGTGACCTTACTAAAAGAGCAAGTTTCAGACTGTTCATTTATGAGAGTACTAAAAAAGTAGTAAAAAGGGCCATTTTTTACAGGCAAATCCAAATAATACTAGCACCACTCTCAGTCAAAACTTTGTCCCGTGAATAGCGGCTCCCGACCCGACCAACCCTCGACCCAAAAGCGCTGCCGTGTTTCCACGCTTGACGTCCTTAAACACGCTCCATATTCTCTCTCCTCTTTATTACCTACCCGTATCCACCGCAACTTCAAAAGATGTCTTTTTATTTTTTTATTTTTTTTGTCTTTTACAAGGCATACCAAATATCATTGGCATTTATTAATTTTTGCAGTACTGAGTCTGTTGCCAATTTGACAAAATTTGCATCAATGAAAGTTAAATATAGAGTCCGTTTGATACAACGTTTATAAAATATAGTGTTTTAAAAATGCAGCGTTTTAAAAAATGCAGTATTTTAAAAAAGGAGGTCTTTCCTTATAAATACGTTTGGGATATCACTTCAATACGCAGCTTTTTTTTTCTATGAGCGTTTTAAAACATGCGTTTTTAAACGCAGCTGCGTTTTGAAAACGCTGCGTTTTCTGTCGCTGTATTAAAACACATTTTTTGCAAATAAGCTGCATTTTATTCCAGCGTTTTGACCAAAATACTCGACCAAACGGACTCATAGTACATCTGGTAAAATAGATCGATACATACATAAACTCACCGATGGTCAAGTCAATGAGTCAGCCTATTGCCTTAAAAAGATGTCAACAATAGTGTTCAGACAATTATAGACCAATTACATCCAACTTTTAATATATTCAATTCTCAAAATTATTCTTAGATGTATTTACATTTTCTAATCATATAAGCTAGCTAATGGTCCACTGTCCACATGTATCTAATTAAGTTTCATCTCCTTGGATCGAGCTAGTAGAACCTCGTGATAATATTAATCAAGTGTGTCCTTGATTGATTCAAGAATTGAAAGCTAAGCAATTCATAGATCATGTATAGGTTAAAACTATTTCGAATCTCGTGAAAATTGAATTCAGTTTACAGTTTTTCAAATTGGATTATTCTCAATTGAAGATTTTGAAAACATATTATAAGAATACAAAATTAATGGTGGATCTCAATTTAGGCCTAGTACTTTCTTCAACAAAGGATTTTACTTTGGATTCTTTCTCACCATAGGAATGTGGGTTTACATTCTGTATTTGAATCATTACGAGTGTCTTTAGTTAGTAAAAACTCTTAGAATTATTGATTTAGTAGAATTCACGACTATAATCATACTACATTATTAAATGAACTGATTTGATAGCCATGATCTGTATACTTTTTTTTTTACCATAATCTCAACTCACGATGCGACGTAAATATAGTCGTGAACTCTATAAACTTCACACAAAGTAACTATAAAGTGATCGGAAATGAGATATTGTTTGAACCCTAGCTTCCTAAACCAAAATAATATCAATACTCACTTTAAAGGAAAAAAATGAAAATATAATTAGTGTTTAAATATTTTCCTTATTAAAATGTTATTTTTATCCTTTTCTTTTTGGTAACATCGTAATCTGAAACTTATTAGACATAGAATTAACCGTATGTTGACTAAACACGAGACTGCAACACCCGCGCCAAACAAATAGGATCACACTTTCCATTGAACTTTTCCCACCTCTTTTTTTCTTTTCCCCATCCAATCTAAAATACTAAAATACGCTCCCCTGCCCAACACTAAAATACGCCACCTTCTTCCGGAACATATATATATATATATATATATATTGTTTCAAGTACAGAGTTAATTTTTTAAAAAAAAATTAATATGTGACTAAATTAAATTAAAATTTTAGATACTTTATTTATATTTTAGAAAATAAAATATCATTAATTAAAAATTATTTTAAAATATTATGATTATAATTTTTATAACTTTAAAAAAATAATTAAATTTATGTATATTATTATTAATTTTTAATTAAATTGAAAAAAAATAAAAAATGAAGGAGGGATTATAAAACATTCACACAAACACAAACTATGCGTAATACGCACTCTTTCTCCACCACCACAACAACAACAACAACAACAACAACAAAAAAAAACATCGATCCTCCCGGAGTCCTCTCTAAAATAAAAATTTCCTCCCAGACATTCAGTCACATACACACAGTTGAGCGTGTTGTATGTGTTTATATACACAGACATAATCTTCATGCAAATCCTCTTTTAGCTTATGTAAAACTCCTACGAAAAAGAAATATTTTTTTTTTTACAAACTCTAACGAATTAACCACTTTACTGAATCTTTCTCTCTAAACAGCATGCATATCTTGATATGATATGGAGATTGGTGATAACCCAATATACAACAGACTCGTTGGCGGATTCAAGAAGCCGTTATGGGCTTTCCTGCTGCTTCTCTTCGCCGTTATTGCTACGTTGACCCTCCAGATCACCACCAAGACGGTTGTACTTCCCCTACCGTGGCCGGTTTCGGGTTCGGATAAGACGAGCGGGTTTTCGGATCAGAGCTGTTCTGGGTTCTTTTCGGGGGCGCCTGAGAGGAGGGTGGTAAGGTCGGTGACGGAATTCGGAGGGATGGGTGACGGGAAGACGTCTAATACGGCGGCGTTTCGGAAGGCCATGGAATATATGAGGAGTTTCGCCAAGAGAGGTGGGGCCCAGCTGAATGTACCCAGGGGGAGGTGGGTCACGGGGAGTTTTAATCTCACAAGTAACTTCACATTGTTTCTTGAACAGGGTGCTGTCATCATGGGCTCTCAGGTAATTTCACTAGCTTGACAACGGTCAGCAATTTCCTCCCATGTCATAAGAAATTAGCAACTCAATTTTCAAATGTAACACTCTATCCATGTTTTATTCATCTTGCATCTTGCATGACATAGATTACAAAATTTGACGACTATTGTTTTAGGACGGAGGGAGTATACTATAGGATGATGAAGTTGAAAAGTAGAGTGGTAATAGCAATTTTCGATTAGTTTGGTATAAACTGACATGAAATCGGATGATCATTATCGTGTAGCAAACGAGTACTAAAGGTTCATCTTTAAATACGTGACATTTTATTTAAATTAGAGTTACTTTCATCACGCTATTCTTTGAACTCGTTTTGGAACTTTGATCAGTAAAAAATTCTAAAAGCTCGTTTTGGAACTTTGATCAGTATAGAAAGTATACTTATTTGTGATGACTTTTCTTTTGTATTTTTGGGCAGTTACTTGTAACTTGTGATTTTCAAACTTGGGAGCAAAGTGATATGGAAAAGATGAACTAGCTAAGCTTGAATAATTGTATATTTACATAATTTTGATTTCACTCCAAAATTTGTTTTATTACAGGATCCACTAAGTATGCCATCAATCCCATGAATCATATAGGCTTTTATGTATTTAAAATTAAAGAATGACATTAGCATTTCAAGAAGGAAAACTGGATGTATACAACACATAAAACATAGCGTACAAGTATCAAATGATGTTTTTCAATTAAATTTTGGAGTGTTATTATCATTTTCACTATATTTGTCCTTTTTTTTTACTGCAAATATTACTCCTCTTTTTTGACTTTTTTGGAAAACTTTTTTGGGTCAAATTGATTGAAATTTTTGACAGAAGATTTACCTCATCCATGATTTACTGGTTTACCAAGTTTTGCAATATATAGTATTCCTAATTTAGTTTTGACTAGCAATAAGGATACAATTTTTTTGTACAACTTTCTCATAGAAATCTGGATGACAAACATGTGATTAGTTAGATATTACGTGACTTAGTATGTGATGTCACCCTTTAACCCATTAGTTGACACCTAGATTCGTATCTGTACAAAAATGTTTTCCCTATCACTTGCCTTCAGTGTTTAATGTATGAGATTTCCGAAAACTTGATAAATGTATGTTAAGATATGTCTTGATTTAGTTGCATGTCGACTTCTAAATAAAGAAAGTAGATGACACATTATTTGCGCACAAAGTTCAATGCCCCATTTGGTGAGTGTAGCGTAAGTACAGTAATTTACTCTTTCTTCAAGAAAGAATGAATTTTTCTGTATTAACTATCCGTTGCAGTTTTGGGAATTGTCACTTGCAAGATTAAGAAAGAAGAGAAACAGTATGAACTACGTAGATGAGACTGACTAATCGTAGTTTGGATGGATACTCTGCTCGTTCCACTCAAAGAGAAATATTTGGCATACAATAATAGTAACAGTATGAACTACGTAACATTTGTTATGAACCACAGCATATAAATAAATTCATATCAAATCTGCAATTTGAAAATGTTTAAGTTAATTTTGGAAAGTCATAGTTTGACTCTTCGGGAGTGGAAGGGAGATATTGCAATTCAAGACTGAATTCTCCGTGTTAACTTTATCCTTATGATGAACATGGCGAACAAGATCACAGAATCCCACTCTTTCCCGATTCCCTCAATTTCGATGCCATACCACCATTTTAGCATAGATGATTAGGCCCTACAGAGTTATACTAATTTCCTGGAAATGTTTTAATTGACACGCATGACGCATCTGGCATATCTTGGTGACTGATCAATTAATTGTTCTTACACTTTTTTATTTTTATTTTTTTCTTTTCAATTATAGGACCCAAAGGAATGGCCTATTATAGAAGCCTTACCTTCTTATGGAAGAGGAAGAGAAAGGTTGGGAGGGAGACATATAAGCCTAATTCATGGCGATGCTCTCACCAATGTCATCATCACAGGTACTTTTACTATCTAACTGTTCATGCTTCTTTTTATGGTGAAAACTGAAAGTCGACGAAATACAATGTTTTGATTGAAAAACATATGTAGAACAGAAAATATATAAGGTTTCATTCGGACAAATATTAGATGCTTTAAAAACAATATAGTTCGAGCTTGGCCAGCACACAGTTGGCATTATTACTTGTTTGCGTCACAGAATATTAAATTGTTGTTTGATAGTGGTGGGAAAGATGGTGTTAAGCATGACTTTACAAAAGCAAATAATGCTTACAAATTGTTAGGCCAATATTAGACATCTTAAACTTAAACTACTAAGGGGAATCATACCTATAATTATGATGTCTAACTATTATATTAACCAAACCAAAAGAATATTATCTCTAGTCTCAAAGAATTACTTTAATAGGTTGTAAACTCTTTGGTAGTTCCTCTAGTGAATGCAGGTTTACGCTACTTTGCTAGCAACAAACATTTGACCATTTTTGCCCATGTGCTTCTTGAGAATAGTCGTATGGATTTTGACGCATCAAACAGACCATTTGTCATAGGAAATTATAGAAATTTCTCTGTCCGATGAAATGAGAATACTTCGTGTTTTCTCTTCCAAGTGATGAGGCTTCTAAGAAGGTTCTTATAGTATTGTCACCATAGGGTTTCTTCTTGTTATTCAAGTCCTAGCAATAGGAGAGTTTATAGCGCCATGAGTCTCATTTGGTGTCACTCTCTTCAATTACAATTGGACAATTGTTGACTACTCGTCAGTCGCCTATTTTTGCCAATGCTTTAAATATAGGTTTTGTTGAGATGTCATGATAAAATATCATTACGAGATTATACGAGTATCTGTAATTTGGGTATTATACCATCTCAATATGGAGTGACTATCATACTTGAGAAATTCGCCAAATAATTGCTGAAATGACCTTACCATTACATAAAAATGAAAAAGGTTAAAATTTTATTTTCCATTATGTGCCCCTACATCCATGATGTTGGAGGAGTAGCTCGTTCTTCTGCATTTTACTAGACAAATGTTCATAAGTTGGTGAGGGGCCATCTGATCTTGGTCATTTGTTGTTAATCACAGGGCAAAATGGGACTATTGACGGTCAGGGTAAGATGTGGTGGGAATTGTGGTGGAATAGGACGTTGGAGCACACTAGAGGCCACCTCCTGGAAATAAAGAACTCGAGCAACATACTCATCTCCAACCTTACCTTTCTCAATTCTCCCTTTTGGACCATCCATCCTGTTTACTGCAGGTTTGATTTCCCCTGCTGCTCACCTCTGATTTTGTTAACAGAATAATGCTAGAGGCACAAAAAAGTTACATAATTTTGGACACTATCCCAGTTGGCAGTTATTCATTGATTTTTTCATCATTTAGTGGCGGGGCCCACGGATAGTATAACTAATCAACTTCTGCCAACTAGGATTTAATAACCAATCAACAACTGCCAAATGGGATTTTCTGACTCTTTTGTGCCCTAGCATTTCCTCTTTGTAATAACATCTGCTTTTCATGATCTGTTAAAACCTCTGTTTAATTTTTGCCCATGAAGTTCTATGTAATGAAACTAAAAGCTAGTAGTCTTGGTTTCAGCAATGTTGTGATCAAAGACATGACAATATTGGCTCCATTAAATGCCCCAAATACAGATGGTATAGATCCAGGTATGCATTTCCTATTGTCCGTTTTCTATAATGTTTTTTTCCACAAGATAATCACTTCTTAGGAAGGTAATAAGCAAAGGTTTAAGGCTTAGATATTAATAGCCTTGTGTGTTACTGCAGATTCTAGCACGAATGTGTGTATTGAGGATTGTTATATTGAGAGCGGGGATGATCTTGTAGCCGTAAAAAGTGGGTGGGACCAATATGGTATATCAATGGCCCGTCCAAGCTCAAACATCATTATTAGGAGAGTGTCAGGAACCACTCCAACGTGCTCGGGGGTTGGAATTGGTAGTGAAATGTCCGGAGGAATTTCTAATGTCACTGTTGAGAATCTGCATGTGAGAGATTCTGCAGCCGGGGTGCGAATAAAAACAGATAAAGGAAGAGGGGGATATATTGCAAATATTACCATACGTAACATCACAATGGTTAGAGTTAAGGTACCCATAAGGTTTAGTAGAGGAGCGAATGATCACCCGGATGACCAATGGGACCCCAAAGCTGTACCGAAAGTAAAGGGCATATATATAAGCAATGTGGTCAGTTTCAATTCAGGAAAAGCCCCATTGCTAGAAGGCATTGAGGATGCACCCTTTGAAGGAATATGCATGAAAAATATAAGCATACTAGACCTGCCACCATCTGTGAGGTGGAACTGTGAATTCGTTTCAGGTTCCGCTGTTGGGGTTTTTCCGGCACCATGCTCCCAGTTGCCGAATAATGCATCTTCGTCTTGGTGTTCGTAGTCAATTCATTGTCTGAAATGGTATAGTAAATACTGGGAAAAGTTGTGCCTGGGAATTGGAAGGCATCATTTTTTGACGTGGTGTTTGCAGTTACGGGACATGACTTGGAAGTGCCTTCGCAGAAAAGACTGTACAGGGTCTGTAAGGCCATGATGATAACAGACTGTTCAGGGTCTCGAACGAGGTTAGCAAACAATTTATCATTTCTTGTTTCCTGATATGGAACAAGATCTCGAGCTCGGGTAGGTGAAGCCGTTGTACCGAGGTCATGGTGTTGTGTGTTGTTGTAGCTCAGAAGAGGTTTATTATGGCTGAAGCCATTGTACATGAAGAGGGATACTCATATATAGAAAGAATTACAATCTTTAGTAATGAGGTTGTTTTCTCTTGAACAACATGTAAGGTAGTGGAATTTGAAGCATTTGTGAAGTGTCCTTAATGGGTGGCCCAGTAGTAGAGCTAGGGCTTCAAGATCTCAGTATCCCTTCCCACACCTCCTTAGACATAAAACAAAAAAAAAAAAAAATCATTTGTGAAGTTGAATGGTACTACTACCAAAAAAATAGAGTGAATGAATGAATATAAGTTTTGGTGTCAGAAAGGTAGCAAACCTTTTACTAAAACAATACTCCCTACCTTCTTAAATTATCGTCATGTCCGACTTTTTTTTGTCTGACTTTTTTTTTTAGTGAAACACCACATTTTTTAAATGCAAACTTGACGTATATATTTTTATTTTTAAAAAAATTATAAAATACATAATCTGTAGTATTTTAAGGGAGTAATATTCTAAATTAACTGATGTAAAAAATTAAAATAAAACAATTAAACTAAATAACAAAGTGGGGGCAAGGATTAGGAATTAAGGATAGAAAGCCTAATATAATGATTTCACTAATATTCTACAATTCAAATTATATCTCCTCTTAATTATATACTCCATCCGTTCTTAAGTGATTGTCGTACTTTCATTTTTTGTCCATTCTAAAACAATTGTCATTTTCTAAACTTTTTATTTTAGGAAAATATTTTTACCATTTTACTCTTACTTTTTTTTTTATTTTAATTATGGTCACATGCCCAAGGGCTTTCAAGGAAACTACATATTATACAATTTTTATAATAGAGTAAGAGACTAAGATTAGGTGTCGTGTGATTAGGTGTCGTGTGAGACCGTCTTACGGATCTTAATTTGTAACACGGAGCCCCACTCACAGCTTAGCCTACCAACATACGGTCTTCATTTTCTCACAGCTCAGCACACCAACATACGGTGATTCGGGTCAGGGAGATTCGTCGTACAGAAAATACCCGTAAGATGGTATTTTCTAAGTTTTTATTATAGAGTAATTAGTTTTTTGTCAAAACAGACTTAGAACGGAGGGAGTACTACTCATGCTTCGTGGCGAAATTATTCATTACGGTTTTTTGCGAGGTATAGCCAACTTAATCTACTTGGCTATCTATGGGTTGTGACAACCTATAGATAAATCAAGTAAATTGTAGTAAGATCAAATTTTCAAATTGGCTATCTATGATTGTACTATATACAATAGAGAGATAATTTTGCTTGTTCTAAACCATTAAGGTAATAGAGAAACAATTATTTTGCTTGTTCGAACCATTAAGGTAGCTCTCGATCACTGATTATAATTTTAAAATCGTTCAATTGGTAATCAAAGAGTTGAAAGCATTAAGAACCCCAAAATAAGAACCAATGTACATGAGCAATATAATTAAGAAAGAAGAATAATTGATGTTGCTTTGAATAAACGATTATCAATATTCTAGAATGAATGCTGAGTTCATAACAAGAAAAGAATAATCATACAAACCCAATTGAATATAAATATATATATAGAATTCATGTACGAAAACAAAAATAAATATGTTACGATTGACAATTGAGATGAAAAACAAAAATAAATATGTTACGATTGAAAATTGAGATGAAAATTTGGGTGTGTGTAAAGTTACAACAATTACCCAAAATAATTTAGCTGAATAACTAATTGGGGAAGAATAGTGAGTAAGCAACGGAGGGACAAAGTTTAAGCAACTAAGAACAAGTGCAATTACTAGATGCCATGGAACAAAGTGATAGCCATGGTGAGTGCCCTTCTTTTGCCGTAAATTTATTGACTTTTGATTTATCATCCAAGTTTCAATATATGATAAATTGTTCTACTAACTTATTCTTTTTAGCAATTTCTTCACTTCAAGCAGAGTTGCCTTCATAAAAGCTTGGGATGACTTCGTTGATGATATTCCTTGAATCTGTAACCATCCATGGAAAATAACCATTCCGGTAGCTTTTTTCCTTGCTAATTAGTCATTTTCTTTAACGTAGCTTGACAGAAGCCGTTCTTATCACAAGCGCACCAACTCAAAGTTATATCTTTAGTTTCTTCCAATATCTTACAAAAATCTTACATTGTGAGTGAGTCTTAGTAACCACATTTATAAAAAGAAATTCATACAGCAAAAAGAGAAATCATTTATAAAATGAAAATCATATAGGAGAAAGAGAACTCAGAATCCAAGATGAAGTATAGTAGTCTAGTTTTGTTGAAGTATAGTAGTCTAGTTTTGTCGAGAGAAGTGTTTTCTCTTTTTTATGTTCAACACTTCATTTATATTTTATTATCTCATCGATGAATTGTGACTGTTAGTAGAATGCATACAATACCATTGCAAATTACACTCATCCCACTAACATGTTATTATCCCATGAATGAATTGTGAATGTTAGTACCGTGTACCCAAATGTCAACACTCTCCAAAAGTATTTGTATATCTTAGAAGATGGATGGTATAGTGAATGGTTGAGGTTCAAAGTAAGACTGTCAATGGATCGGATTTTGATTCGATTTCTATGTTATTTTTAAGATATGGATTGAGTTTTTCAACCAGATTGTTATCAAAGTTCGATAACCCGATAGCTTAACAAATCAGATTTGGATTAAGGGTGATCGGATCCGTTAACAGCCTAATGTGATCCGATATAAAAAATATAGCATTATTATACATACACAAGTTACTTATTTGAGCTATTAATCATTAATAATTATTATTTCAACAAAATATAAATTCTTTTGCGCACAACATTGTCATTCATGTTTGAGTAAGCTGGGAACATGGTTTTTCATATTTATTTAACCTTTGATTGAGTAAAAGATACATTGATATTATTTTTAGGTTTAATTCTCATTTTAATCACCCTACTATTACAAAAGGTCCGTTAAAATTTTTTTACACTTTAATAACAATACTTTATCAAAAATGTCAATTTGATCACCTAAAGTAAATGCTTTATTTTTGTTGGACGCAAATCTTCAAAAATACTAAAATGTCCTTTAGCTATGGTACATGCCGTGCACATGATTTAAGCCTCCTAAACACTAAGAAAAAATTATTTAATTTTTTCATAAATCTAATAATTAGAAATAGGGTAGAATTCCCATTTTTTTCATTTCTTTTCTTGCTCTTTCCTCGGGGCTTTAAACCCTCGACCTGTGGATGTGTTTCCTTTCTTGTTGTTTTCAGCTGCTAACAAAAACACAACCCACATCACATGAATCAGAGAAAATGGAAATATTTCCCTCTTATTTTGTATATATCTGTTTCATTTTTTTATTATTTCATATAATTGTAAAAAGAGAGTCTCTTAGACGCTGCGCACACATGTGCACTCATTTATTCCGAACTGTTACCAAGCTTCAAACCCTGGTATAGCCACGTTGAAGTGAAACTGGGTAAGTCATGCGCCCAGCATTCCTTCAGCCGACACTATCCCTTTCCGCGCGATTACTAATCGTCCCCCGGAAAGTAAGTCATTCTAGCCTTGCATAGCCACGCATAATTCTTATAGATTTCTAGGACACTTCAAAAAGACCGGTTGGTTCTTATTGTCACAAACATGCTTTGTCATTCCTGAGCATAAAGACAAAAAGAAATCAAATCAAAAAAGAGTCGTCGACCGACAAAAGAGTCTGTTTGATCACAGCAAAAAGAAAAAGAGATGTTGAGAAATAAACACCGAAAAAATTAAAAAAGAGTCATACTCTCCCAAAAGAGAATCATGGTAATCAAAAGGTCGACAAGCAAAAATCCTCATGCATAGGATTAACAAAGAAGTTCATGACATATATATGCCTAGACAATTCGGATGGTGGATCCTGAAGAGGATATAGGCCCTTCGCCTGAGATCTGTCCAATCTTGAAAAGTCGAAACACAGGTGGAATACGAAGGTCCTATATTTTGGTGAGAGAATCCACTGTTCCAGGAATGGTTCACAAGTCAAAACAACCAAAACCTAACTTCTACACATATCCCAACCTTTCAGAAACCTGGCCTTGAATTGAAGGACTAGTACTGGGAGGTTGACAAGAGTTTCAAGTTTGAGTTTAGAGTCAAGTACAGAAAGTCTGTATTGGAATCAAATGACTGATCAGAAGATAGCACTTCTGCAGGACATGACATAGGGGCTCCAGGATACACTCCGACCCCAGCAATGCAACAATGGATGGACCAGAACATGGAAGCCATGATTAATAGGTTTTCAACCCTTATCCAAAGTCAAGGGGCTGATAATAGGACCTTGCCCGTTTCTACAGGAACTGTTAACCCATCACCCTCAAGCGTGAATGCAAGTTTGCCCATTCTAAACACATACCCCACCTACCCACATGCCTATTCTCCATATTCCCCATATCTAAACACTTACCCATCCTACCCTAATACATTTCCACTTCAGCCAAATGTCATTTTAAACATCCATCACCAGTCTCAGACTACCACAATTCCAATTACAAACACTACTACACCTCCTACAAGTCGCATCACATCTCCCAACATTCCTTTCCCTAATCCAAATGCATTCCCATTCTACATGACCAATCCGATCCAGGATAGTCCACATCTAAACCCAAACGATTACATGTGCGAATCCGTCGCTCCTCAGTGCAAATCTTCGGATCCGCTAATGACTAATTGTAATACCCCGACCCAACTTCATTTCGGGTTCACTCGTAGTCTCTCATTATTGACCTTAAAACCCTCGGAGAGTGAGGTGTCATGCTTGTTAAGCGTGACGTATCGTGTCATGATCCGTGTTTGACGCGCGTTTAACTTATAGTGAGTTGCACTTTATTCCTATATCCGTTTGAGACTAGCCTCAACATCAATTGGCGTTCGTATAAGTTATATTTCCTCTTTGGTTGGTTGACCTAACCTTGGCTTAGATTCGTTCGCTAACGACAAGCATGTTCACTTTGTCATTAACCTGTAAGTTGGGATAGTTTTAGAGTTGTTTGACTCGTTGTGCATGTGAGACTTATGTTTATTATCATTCGTCCACCATCGCGGGATGATTCGGGTGTGTTTCGAGTGTGTTTGACCATGATTTGATGTTAGGATCAACCTAGAGTGGCCAGACATTCCAGTAAGTTTGGCACGGCCGCGCACCTTTGTTGACACGGCCGTGCAAGGATTCCAGTAAGTTTTGCACGGCCGCGCGCACATTTTTAGCACGGCCGTGCGTGTGTCGGGCAGATTTACCAACCTGTAGTAATTTGGCCACAACTTTGTGTAGAAAACTCGGAATTGCAAACCGTTTGATTCTGTGTAAACTAGACTCAAAGAGCTTTCCAACCATACCTTATTTGTAATTTTTAGACTTGTATATCATTCTAGGCACATTTTTGAAGTTGAATGAAAGTCAGGCCAATCCTGTTTGGACAGCACATGGACTTGTTTTGTTATATTAAACATATTAGATGATTGTTTAGCTTGGGACACATCCTTGGATGAGTGAGTCAGCCTTCCACCACCTCCTAAACCCCTGAGAGAGTAACCAATACTCCCATTTTCTTCCCAAAACTCCATTAAACCTTAAGAGAGAGTGTGTGTGTGCTGTGAAGGTGATCTACTGTGTGTGTTCTATATCTTCTCATCCAACCAACCAAACTTTGATCCAAGGCCATGCATGTGATGGGGATGACTAGAGGATCACTCTCCACCTATTGCATGTTGGTATTCTTGGGTTTTCTTGGAGTGAATTCATCAAGAGGTAAGTAACTATAATGTTTTGAATGTTTATGAGTTGAATTGGAATAATAAAGCATATAGGATGAGTAATTGTTCATCTTTGTGAAATTTCTTGAAAGAAATAAGTAATTGACTATTCCAAATGATATTATGTTAGTTCTTAATCAATGGCCATGTGTAGAGGTTGTCATGAGACTTGGTGAAGTGTTAGTAACATGTTAGAAAGTGAAACACATGAATTTCAAGTTAGTTGCAGTCCCTGTTTTGGGCTATTTTCGTAAAAATTCTGGTACTAATCTACTATTGGGAATTTGCTAAATTTTGTATATGTTGTTCATATGTATGTTAGTTAGTTCTCTGTAAATTTTCATGAATTTTAGAGGTCGGGAAGTACCTCGTTTAGGTTGTGTTTTATTGCTGCGCCGAGTAATCTATTGCTGAAAATTCTGGGTGTTAGTTCAAACTTGAAGTGACTGATTCTTGATGATTATAAGTCCAAATGAGGTAATTCAAAGTGGTAAATTATAGTTCCAGATGTCTAGTTTCTAAATATGGAATAATTGTAATATTTGAATTTTTGTGGAATATTTGGTGAATTTAACGGTATTGTTGCGCGATGCTGGAGAAATCATATTGTGTTAATAAACTTTGTATAATAGCAACGCGTTGATATTTTGTCGTTAGTTTACCCGCTATGAATTTGTGATGTTGTTTTGGGTAATATATATTATCGAATAATAGTGTTGAGGATAGAATGGTTAATTAGGGATGATACTACGGTTCATCCCGATGTCTCGAATATTGGTAACGACTCAAACGGAGTCAATAAAATGTAACGTTATAAACTGAACCTTTATGCAAATTGAATACTAGTCATGACTGACTCTGGCGGAGTCGAATAGGATGTGACTTGTAATGAGTCGTGATATACATAGTACACGACGATAATGTTATGTGATTATAGTACACGACGATAATGTTATGTGATTGTTCTAGAATGTGATAGGACAATCATCCTACTTTGATGATTGATTGTGTGTTTAATGTTTACTAGCACACTTTGTTGATTTGTTGTTGTAGGCTTATTGTGACCTACTTGAAACATTCGTACTGTTATTGAATGTTGTTGTTGTGGTATACTCCCTACTTTGGAGTATGACCGTTTATTTTAAATGTCGAGTAAACATCTACTTGTGCATTTAGTTAAGTCCATGGCATTTGTGTCGGCGGTGTATTGACGCTCGATTATTGCGGGAGCCGGGGCTACGTAATAGTTGAAGGCCAATACATCGGGCCTCGCCCTACCGTTGGCCACGGTAGGGGTATAGCGCCATTTGTTGTACGGAATAAACGCAACCATGGTAAGCTATATCCGTGGTTGATTCTTGGGTTGTAGGGACCAAGATCACACGTTGACGTGGATACAGAAAATGGTCCACACAGTTTCATGTTGTTTCTTGTTCTTGGTTCGAGCACGTCAACAACGGCTTCGAATTCCTGATTTGGTTTATTGATCGAGCACGTCAACAACGGCTTCGATATTTGGTATTATATTGGTTGGTTGGTTGGAACTATTGGTTTGGTCGGAGTTGTACCTCGACGCCGTATCCCTTTAAATGTGTTTACTTACCGCTCTTATGTGTTTCCTATATAAGCGAATGTTGGTCATGATTTCCAACTGGTATGGGACGGTTGGCGATCGTTGAGCCTCTCGTCAGTATAGGGTTGGTTGCCTTTATGTGCTCCTATATGTTTACTTTCCTGCTATATTGTTGTGCATAATGCCATGCCATATAGTCACATGTAGTAACTTGTCGATTAGTGGTTAAGTTAAAATTATTACCAAGATTAGTGCATTTAGAGTCTTGGTTTACTATTACATTCATACATATAGCCCCCAATACATTATAGTATCTTGCGGAGTCTTTTAGACTCACCCAACAACCTCCTCAGTTTGCAGGTTAAGTTCCAGCGCAGCTAGTCTTGGAGCTTGGAGTTAGCAAGATGTATTTATATTGTCTTTTCCTTCTTATTTCTTGTATTGTGAGATTGTGAGGTTCACTAAGTTATGTAAACTTAGTCTATGGGTAGAAATAGTTGTATTCGTTAGATTTGTATTTTGGTGCAGACTAGTGTAGCCGTGCCGGTTGTCGTACTATATTATTTTAGATTCCTGACTCGTGGTATTTAAGTATTATTGTTTCTCCGGCTTGTGTATTTAGCCGTCGAGGTTTTAATTATTGGGTTTATTCTTAGTGTTGTTCTCCGGCGTATTGTTTAGCCGTGGAGGTTATTATTATATGTTGGGATTCTTGTTATTCGAGCTTTGAGGCTCAAGTTCTTTTGTTATCCGCTGCCTTGTTGTTGTTAGTATTCCGCTGCATCGGTTTAATCTCGAGCCGTTGTGGCTCGCTTTATTCTGTTTAGTTGTTGTTCGAGTTTTTTTTGAATCTCACATTTTAACTTGTATTCCGCTGCATAGTTTTAGTTTTGGGCTTTTGTAACTCGCTCTCTTCGATTGTTCTTGTTAGTTTGGCGCACCGAGTTGGGGTTCAACATCGAACCCCGGACTCGGGTCGTCACATTAATGGTCCATGAGATGTCAGAAGAGGATGCACGGGAAAAGTGGTCAACCCACATGGCTTCAGAGGGCAAATTACCCCTATGATCCAACCTCAAACCATACCCAGTCGGATGAAACGCTGAAATGCTCTTTCAGCTACATGTGTAGAAGAAGAGGACTACCGGATAGCAACCAGTCTTCACCACCTGCGTAAGCGTCCAGACCAAGCAGGGTTTCAGCAAAAATAATGGGGATAATACTTTTTTGGCTCCCTCAACATTGCAGGACCATGTTGAGTGCCCGCACATCAACAAAACCGTTGTAACTCCTGAGGAACAGTTTCCCCAGCAAGCACAGAAAGATAACTGACATACGACGCCGGGTGTATCTTGGACAATAGGAAAGGTCCCTGAAAATGTCAGGGAGCATAGTCAGATCAAAAAGATTAGCATCGGCCTTGTATCATTTGGGGGAAATCGGAGCAATTCTAACGCAGCCAATTCGGGTGTTTGTGTGAGATCAGGGACAACAATCTGATCAGCAAAAGCCGACCTTGTCAGGGCACAAAATTCCTCAATAGTGGGACATATCTCGTTCAGCGAGAAATTGAATAAATGATTTTCTATGGACCAAAAACGAGATGCAGCTCGTATCATGTCCCAATTGATCGGAATGTCAATCCACCAGAATGCACACAAGAAACCGCACTCCTGGCCAATGATTAGTTTGTCATCCATGTCCAAGAGCCTAACTATGGAATCCAAACGGCTCTCTAACGACCAAAATCTTCCAAAGAACCGGAAGGATGATTCATTTTAAACAATGTTTATCGGAAATAAAATTTCGCCAAAGATACAAGGAAAGCTTTCGGAACGAAGAAAAGAAAGTCTTCGCAATTGAGATGGTTTTGCAATTCGTGTCGTCCGAATTTCTGAATAAAGCGCGCAAGAAAAGGTTTTATGAATGAGAATGGAATCGTATGGCTTTACGGAGCAAGAGAAGGCAGAAGGGAAGAAGGATTGGCAATAAGTTGTTCTGTCCAAATCCTTTAAAAGCAAAGAAAAAGGAAAGAATTCTCAACAAATCTACAGCAGCCTGCGCATTAGGCAAAGAAAATTTTGCCCTGACATATCACAACACATCAAATTGAGCTCCAGGACAGAAAAGACAGTTCTACTGCGTCGCGCACCACACCATGCATTTGGACTTTTTTGGTCCAGCTCTCCAGTTTCCATCCTTCCCTCGACAATAAACCGATGTTTTCGGGGAAGGACGTCTCCATGAGTGATTTTTCCTAAATAGGCATCATGCCTATGACCATAGTGTAGTAGCCGCTACAAATACAATGTTTTCTCCTCCCGTGCGAAGGCCATCAATTATACATCAACCATTAGCCGCCTCAGCCAAATACCCATTTTTATTCCCGCAGCACAATTTGTGTAATTAAAAGCAATTAGAATTGAGACCCTAGGTTTTCTTTTCTTCTTTTTGCATTTTTTCATTAATAATAAACAATGTACAAAATAAATAAAATTTCTTACAAATACATCTTTTTTAAAAAAAATAAAAAAAATAGCAGGAAAGGAAATCATTGTCTTCCTCTCTTTGACCTGCTAGTCCTGACACCCCTAGAGCCTCCGCTCCCGCCACCTCTGCGACGCGGCCCGGTCGCGTCTGCACCACCTCGACAAGTGAAATCACTGACCCCGGCCTTCAGTTTTCGATATAGATCTGACAGCTTGTAAAATCTGCTCAACAGCTTCTGATAGGAGCTGGCCGGCACCTGTTCATACAGCATTTCTTTTAGCATCATTTTTTATCAATATGCAAATACATGTAGATAAAATAGCATGTGCACAGAGTGGTCAGAAATATACCAGATCTCTCCCTTGCGGAAGATAGTCGTGTGGTGGAATCTCACCACCGCTCAGGTCCTCCTCCCTGTAGTTCTCCCCCTCTCCATAACCAATCGTCCGCGGGACTTCCGGATAGTGTATCTGACCCGCAAACAACCCAATCTCTCCCACGAAGATGGGAAACGGAGCCTCCGCTTCCTGAGCAAGAGGAGGGGGAGGATACAGCACGGTCTGAACGAACACCCCGTAATCCATCTCCACATATCTATGTGGATCAATGGCCTCCCTCGCGAGATACCACTCGCATCTCGGCATCACGTCAGGTGTCATCATCCCGAACGGTGATGAAGGCGGTGTCAGAGGTTGGCCCACATTGGGCCCATGTTGGCAATTGACCCGATCGCCCAGATACATCAAGTCACACATGATGGACACCATCAAAATGCAACAACTATTGGCCACTTGGGCCGAACCATAGGAAGCAAGCAGCTGACCCCATGGGAAGAAGCTGACAGATTCAGGACTGGAGTTGATAATCGCAGTCTGAATCACCTCGATGTCGGGCTGAGCAGGGGTCCTCCGAGTATACTTCAGGTTTGAAGTCCGAAAGTTCACCACAAATGGCGGGGTCATCACCTTGGTACGGAGAGTGAAAGGGTGAAAGCTGAACACCGCGTAAGCTCAAGCCTGTCAAATCAAAAATAGTGAGTCAGCATCTATTTTAAAAATGACAAAAAAAAGCTTTAAAATAAAGTTTTTATTTCGAATGTTACCTCCCAAGCCACGTTGTAGCCAGTCACGCTGCTTGCAACGTTCCGGCTGGCGTGATCCCTAAAAAAATAACACTCCGCCAGGCCAGCCTATCCCCAGTCAAAGTCGGGCAGATGGCACAGTCTCCTCAGACAGCCGAGTAGAGATACTGGCAGGGTTGAGGAAGCATTGGCAAAAAGGGTAATCCCCAATGCCAAGAACAAGAAAACCCGAACGAATCGGGTCACAGCAGGCCGATCGGCTGTATCGACAAGACCCACATTGTGGAGCAGCGGCATCAGGACGATGTCGTAGCTGGAAGTCTGGCTCAATAGCCCGGCCCCTACCAGTTGGTAGCCTCTTGATCGCTGAAAAATTCGCAGGCGTCATAATTACCTCGCCCCACGGAAGGTGGAAAGTGTGGGTAGTATCCCACTAGAAGCACCGCAACACCTCATGGATGTTGCTGTAGCCGATGAAACCACCCAAGTTCTGGATGAACGTACCAAGACAGGTATCATTCACCCTCTCCTGAATCAGTTGAAGGAGTCGATCATAGATCTCCCTCACCATGTCCCCATTTGCCTGAATACGAGTAATCCTCCTCCGTGACTGCAAGACAAAAATTCCAGCGTGTCAGCATAAAGCACACGGGCACATTTTTTATGTCATTTGCATAAATGCACATCAAGTCATTTCATTCACATTTACCATATAAAAAAAAAAAAAACTTGAAAGTTTTTATATATTTCATACATGCTCCAAATTCCATCCCCAGGATCCCGGGATCAAAATAAAATATTTTTCAAGTGTTTAGTGAGGATTTTTCTCCACTTTTCTTCGTTAAAGCTTTTTTTCAAACAGTTGGTGTGCGACTTTTGCGCAACTTCGGGCAAGAAAAATTCACACATTTTGAGCCACCCCGATAAAATCAAATTGGGGGTTTCCATCTTTATTCGTCCCTCTAGACATACATATTCTCGATTTCAAGAAATCTTTATCCTAACATGTTCAAATTTGCGATTAAAGTAGGCACTTTAAACATGCAAAATTTACAAAACATACATACTTTTTTATGGTCATATTGCATAAATTCACATTTTTTTTGCTTAGATTCAACATGCAACAACATATATTTGCTACTTGGATACTAACAATTACAGGATTAACATCAAGAGTCCAGCAAATCACACAAAAATTTCAAATTTAGCATACTTTGGGGAACAAGTGGGTTTTTCGAAAACTCACCGCAGGTGGATCTAAAGAAGAGATGTGACTGCTCTGATCACGATTAATATCGTTAGGATCACTATCCGAGAACGGATAGCGGACCCAATTTCGCGTCATCACCTCGTCG
Organism: Platycodon grandiflorus; assembly: GCA_016624345.1. NCBI lineage: Eukaryota > Viridiplantae > Streptophyta > Magnoliopsida > Asterales > Campanulaceae > Platycodon > Platycodon grandiflorus. The sequence continues at coordinate 37,538,209 of CM028367.1, read as the reverse complement.
ACTTGTTCGTCACCGGCATCCACATCACAAAAAATCTCATTTTTCGAGTCTGAATTGTTGGTCATTATCGTTAGAAACAATTTTGGGGCGGAAAACCTTTAAAAAATTGAGTGATTTCGGAAGAAATCGGAGAAGAATCGAGAGAGGAGAAAAAGAAGAGAGAACGGCAGCAAACTTGGCTTGCTGCTGCCGTGTTCTTTCTTTTAAGAAGAAAGAACTTTTCTCTTTTCCCTCCAAGTTTCAGCATTTTGCAATTTTCACCCCCAAGTCCTTCTAACGGCAACTTAACGTCCAACTAATGGTCGTTAACCGGACGCCCTAACGGAAGTCCGTCATCAACATATTTTCAAGAGCAATCCTCAGTGGAGCTACTCCCAACGGCCCTGCCGTCCAATCCATCATCTCCAGCAGAATCCCCATGGGAATCTACACAGCATATCTCAGCAGATGCATCGCCAATTGACGTGCGCATCATCCCCAACAAAGTGTCCCCTGGACACCGCTTTGCAGTGCATTAACATACGTTTGCACACCCAGTTACCCGGTCAATTCCCCCACAGGTTCGAGCCTGAGGCATATGAAAATCAACCGCTCAACGGCCTTGCCGTCCAACACAGTTCAGAATCCGTCCCCTGGACGCCACACAAAAACAGTATCTTTATTTTATGTCAATTTACAGCTTATCCTAAACTGCAATTTGCCTCATTTTGCATTAGGTACAGCATTCTTTTGGTCATTTCCCAACTGGTATAGACCCGGGGTCCGAAAGTGAACCATTCACACACTACATCTTTGCCATTTCAAATTTCTTCCCTGAAGAGATTTGAACTACGTTTTGACCTGATTCTCTTTATAGAGATACGTAGGTAGAGCTGGCAATGGGCTGGGTTGGGCAAGCCCAGCCCCAGCCCATCGGGCCAACACATAAAATCGGGCTGGGCAAAAACTACATCGGGCCTCAAACCTCTAGCCCAGCCCAACCCATTTATAAGTCATCGGGCTTTCGGGCCAAATCGGCCCAAATTTCTACCAAAACATATTTTTTACAAAATTTACAAGTTATCACATAAAAAAAAATTCACAACTCATTACAAGTCTATAATTTATCAAATAAAATCTCTAAATAATGAGTCGTATCTTGATGATTAAAATACAACTATATAAATTGTTTGTAGATAGGAGGAGTGTAAAATACATTAAAAACATAAGAAACAATTGACTGAAAATTTGCATTAACCTCAATCAAACATTTTTCTAATTATTTTTAAATGCATTGCACATAAACATAAGAGATATTTTCATATTAATTAAAAATAATAATTTACACTCTTGTCCATTCCCTTTATTAATATTGGAAACATTGAACATAAACTTCATGACTTCAAATAACCAAATCTTGGACTTCGAAAATACACTCCTGTCCGTTCCCTTTATTTTTAAAAGCATTGCACATAAACTTGTTTTGTACACAGCATGTACAACACTAAAAGATTACTTAAAGCAGCAAAAATTGTTTGATTGAAAACTTAATAAAAGTGTATCGGTCAGTTGGTGAAAATCGGGCTTTTTTGGCCCAAGCCCAATTAGCCCACGGGCCTATTGGACCGGGCCAAAAATGCCCAATTTTTTTCGGGCCTTATAAATTGAAGCCCAAGCCCCCCATAATATCGGGTTGGTTGGGCCGGCCCATTGGGCTGGGCTAATTTTGTCGGCTCTATACGTAGGCAGTCTCCCCTGGAGATCCGATCACCACAGAGCAGACCCTGTCGCTCCTACACTATATTTTCATTTCAAATTTCTTCCCTGAAGAGATTTGAATTACGTTTTCACCTGATTCTCTTTATAAAGATACGTAGGCAGTCTCCCTTGAAGATCCGGTCACCACAGGACAGACCTTGTCGCCCATCCCCTGTATTTTTCGTTTCAAATTTCTTCTCTGAAGTGATTTGAACTACGTTTTGACCTGATTATCTTTATCGAGATACGTAGGCAGTCTCCCCTGAAGATCCGGTCACCACAGAGCAGACCCTGTCGCTCCTACACTATATTTTCGTTTCAAATTTCTTCCCTGAAGAGATTTGAACTACGTTTTGACCTGATTCTCTTTATAGAGATACGTAGGCAGTCTCCCCTGGAGATCCGGTCACCACAGGGCAGACCTTGTCGCCCATCCCCTGTATTTTTCGTTTTAAATTTCTTCCCTGAAGAGATTTGAACTATGTTTTGACCTGATTCTCTTTATAGAGATACGTAAGCAGTCTCCCCTGGAGATCCGGTCACTTTTTGACACATGTTGTCACCCACACACATATACACATGGTCGCACAAACTCTGATGCAGAGTTTGACCATCCAACTGCTAGTATAAAACTGGATGTCTATTATTTTTCGACGACGCTCGCTTACTCCTAAGAAAACGTAGTCGAGGGGCTCTGTAGACACCTAGAATTCGTACACCTACATTATACGAATTGTCCAATAAATAATTGTTTATTTACAAATAGACTAACACATGTTTCTATGATTATTTCAGGAAACAACATACACAACGGACCAACAAAGTCTAACAAATATAACAATCTTTGGTTAGATCAACATCAAGGGTCAAACTCGAAGACACAACGGACTAACGACGTCCAACGCACAAATAAATCTTCCGTTAGATCAACATCAAGGGTCTAAACTGAAGATACACAGTTTAGAAGGGCCAAAATGCAAAATACAAAGCCTGGAAAAGCCAAAAACAGGATTTGGTGCGCTGAAGACATTTCTGGTGCGCCAATACACCCAAACAGGGTTTGGTGTGCGGGCACCATGCCAGGTGCGCTGCGCTGCGCACCAAACAAGCATTTTTCAAACAGTTCAGCAGCCGGCTGCTGAAGAGGAAGCTTCCTCCAAACTTGCCTCCGCGGGTTTCCTTCTCCCAGACCTCCTATAAAAGGAGATGATCAACACAACACAACAACATCACAATTATCATCACTCCTCTCCCTGAGACACATACTCACACACACAATCTCTCTCTCTATCAAGCCTCTTTTTGAGGAAGAAAAGAGAGAAAGAAAAAGAGAAAAAAGTATTGACTCTATCTCAACACACACAAAACGTAAGTCTTCCTTTCCTCGATTGGTAGCAGTAGGAGCACAACGGTCAGGCTACAAGCTAGCTTGATCCAGTCTAAGCAACGACCTAGAACTTGACCCGATTTTTTATAAAACGACTGAAGGTAACCCCTTCCGTTTGTTAGTTTAAATATGTAAATAGATGTAATAAATGTATATAATTATTTCAAATACATTTTGTAAATACATGCAATTTATATTCTGTAAATAAACAAACTTACAATAATTAAATACGAGCATGCAAATGTGTAGAGACCGAAAGGGCGAATTGGATGCGTAAAACTTTCCCGATTCGTAACTTGGCCCCCGAACCCATAATCTAAAGTTTTTCTCCCGTTTACTTTATAAACGAGAGTGACGACTCTGTTTTCAAAGATAAACATGTTTTTCATGTTTATCAAACCATAAAATAAAATAGAGGGGAACCACAAGACGCGAGCAAGAAAGCCCGAGGGAATGATCTTGTGGGATCGGGGCGCTCACATGATTATATTGCTGTTTCTCCTTCCAATAAAATGTACTTATAGCATAAAAGACTTGGTCACATTCCCTTCCAATCAATGAAACACATCACTTCTATTAGCAGTGATGTTAATTCTAAAATTCAATTCAGTTGTGATACTTGCCATTTTGCAAGACAAACCAGAATTCCATTCCCTTTAAGCACTTCTCACAGTCCCTCTATGTTTGACCTCATACACTGTGATGTATGGGGTCCATATAGACAAGAAACTTATGATGGATGCACATCTTTTCTTACTGTTATTGATGATTTCTCTAGGGTTACCTGGACTTTCTTATTAAAATCCAAAACTCAGGTGTGCAAAATTCTTCAATACTTCCTTGCCATGGTTAACAATCACTTTACACTGTGAAACACCTGAGGTCTGACAATGGTACAGAGTTCTTTAATAACTTTGTATCTTCTGTGTTGTCTTCTCAAGGAATAATTCATCAAAGTACCTGTGTTGACTCTCCTCAGCAGAATGGGAAAGCTGAGAGAAAACACAGGCACCTTCTTGAATTGGCCAGGGCCCTGAGATTTCAGGCTAAGTTACCTATCAAATGTTGGGGAGATTGCTTGCTTACTGCCACTTATCTCATTAACAGAATCCCAAATTATGTTCCTTACTACAAAACCCCTTATGAAACTCTCTTTGGTACTCTTCCTAAGTATGGTCACCTTAGAACTCTTGGCTGCTTATGCTTTGTCTCTACACCCACTCACAACAGAGATAAATTCTCCCCTAGAGCTCATAAATGTGTGTTTATTGGATACCCTTTTAACAAAAACGCTTATAAAGTTTACAATTTAATCACTAATCAGGTTCTCTACAGTAGGGATGTAAAATTTTATGAGACTATTTTCCCCTTTAAAAATAATAAGACCACCTCTCTTGAAACCAAAGGCACTGACAACCTGTTTCCCAAACAACTAAGTGAACCTGTGTAGGAAGATGAGGTCTCTTTGAACATTACCTCTGATAAGCACATTGAAAAAGCTACTAGCTCTACTCCTAATTTGCAAGATATAACAGAAGTTCAAGAAGCTCCTGGTCCATCTGTTAGACCAAAAAGAACTAGAATTGTGCCTGTCAAGTTCAAAGACTATGCTGAGTTGCCTATTTCTATACAAACCAACACTGGATTTACCAGAATCTGCACTACTCCTTATCCTATAACAAAATATGATTCCTATGCTAATGTATCTCTTCAATACAAGGCCTTTTCCTGTAATATTGCAGCTACTACTGAACCTAAACCCTACAATCAAGCTGTCAAAGATCCTTTGTGGTGCAAAGCCATGGCCACTGAACTTCAGGCCTTAGAAATAAACAAAACTTGGACATTAAAATACTTATCTGTTGATAAGAATACTGTAGGATGCAGATGGTTATATAGAATAAAGCATAATCCTGATGGAACTGTAGACAGATATAAAGCCAGACTGGTGGCCAAAGGCTTTACTCAAATAGAAGGTACTGATTACTTTGAAACCTTTGCTCCTGTTGCTAAAATGTCCACTGTAAGACTTCTTCTTGCTATCACTGCTATCAAAGACTGGCCCATAACTCAAATGGATGTTTCAAATGCTTTTCTACATGGTGATTTGCATGAAGAGGTATTGATGGATCTTTCTCCAGGATATACTCATAATTCACCCCTATCCATTACTCCTGTTGTTTGCAAATTACATAAATCTCTTTATGGTCTCAAACAAGCCCCAAGGCAATGGTTTGAAATTTTTTCTTCAACTCTTATTCAATTTGGCTTTACAAAATCTCAAAATGATCACTCTTTATTTACCCTAGACAATGACAGTGGATTTTTTGCTCTTTTAGTATATGTTAATGATCTATTAATTACTGGATCTAATCCTTCCATGATTAATGCAGTTAAGACCTTCTTACATGCTACATTTCCAGTTAAAGATCTAGGCCCTCTTCAGTACTTTCTTGGGCTTGAAATTACTAGAAATCACAGTGGGATCTGTCTGCATCAAAGAAAGTATACCATGGACATCATCAAAGACACTGGAATGCTTAATGTTAAACCTGCCAGAACCCCCATTAAGCAGCATCACAGATTGAGCACCAGTTGCAGCCCTCTCTACTCTGACTCAGCTTCTTATAGAAGACTTATTAGGAGATTAATCTACTTAACAATCTCTAGACCTGACATTGCTTACTCTGTACATGTCCTTAGTCAATTCATGGCAACTCCTACTGAAGATCACTGGCATGCTGCCTTAAGATTTGTGAAGTATCTCAAAGGTAGTCCAGGACAAGATCTAATGTTCTCCTCTAGCAGTGCTCTATGTCTTCAAGTATACTGTGATTCTGATTGGGCAGCCTGCCCCATTACAAGAAGATCAGTGACTGGTTATTGTGCCTTCTTGGGAGATTCCTTGGTTTCATGGAAATGCAAGAAACAACCTACTGTAAGTAGGTCATCTGCTGAAGCTGAATATAGAAGTATGGCAAACTCTTTCTGTGAAATCAAGTGGTTGATATCTCTGCTGAAGGATTTCAAGGTTGATACTCCTTTTCCTGTTACTCTATACAGTGATAACAAATCTTCTCTTCACATTGCAGCTAATCCAGTTTTCCATGAGCGAACAAAACATATAGAGTTAGATTGCCACTTGGTTAGAGAAATGCTTCATCAAGGTTTAATTTCTACCGAACACATTTCATCTTCTGAGCAGCCTGCTGATGTGTTTACCAAAGCTCTGGGTTCTGCTCAGCTTTCTCATTTGATTGCCGAGTTGAGGTTGCAAAACCTGTTTACTCCTCTCAACTTGACGGGGGACTATTACTGTTGACATCAAAGAAAGGCAGAATATTATACATAAGGACACTCCTGAAAGTGCAAGGGTAGCAAGTGTAATTTTTTAATTTTGTTTAGCAGTTAAGTTTGTTATAAATCCCCTTTCTCCAGAGACATACAGCCTTGATATATAATCTTCTGTATTCTTTACTCTCCAAGGTTGTAAAGAAGGAACAATTTATCAATACAAAGCTCTTCAAGTCTTTATCTCTTTTAAATCATATCACAACCATACCCCGAAAGAGAGTTGCTTTAGAAGAGCTTCCTGGCCGCCCTGCCACTCTAATTCACCTCCGGGGAGGGGTTCTGGTCGTGAGTTAGCAATCAAAACCGACTGAGGATCAAGCTTCAGCCTCATCCTAGATAGATATTTCAACATTGCGAACAATCGATTGAAGGACCTATCCCACGAAGAGAGCATCTCTCAGCTTTTATTTGCGTCCTACCTCTGGCCTCTTAGCACGTCAGAACCGCATGAGTTCACCGGGGTGGAGCACGGTCTACCAAAATCAGCATAGGTCAAGCCGGGAAGTAGATCTATCGACCGAAGCTAACTGCCAATAAGTGGGTTTTACCGGTAAGGAAGAAGGGCCTTCGATCGGCATGGGCATGGCAGTAAGCCAGGACTCCTTTCCAGGGGGCTTTTTCCTCCTATCCATAGAGAATTCACTAGAAAGAGTAGATTCATTGGCTGAAAAAAAGATCTATACATTCCTTATTTTCCGTTTGATTTTTCTCCCATTTTCTTTCCTACCCATTTCTCTTTTCACACTAATTCAACCTAACGAGTCTTCACTTTCGCCCCTCGATCTCTCCTTACTGTAAGATTTGCATACCCATTTATATTTGTGTCTGTGTGTGTGTGTTTGAATCTATTTATATAGATCTATTTGTGTGTGTGTTTTATACTCAATGAATGATACGAATGATTTTGGGTTTTGAATTTCTGTAGGTTGGGAGGAGAGAGAGAGATTTTGAAAAAAAAAAAAAAAAGATGGCAAATAAGGTAGATCACGAGTACGATTATTTATTCAAGATCGTGTTAATATGGAGAAGAGGAAGAGGGGAAATAATTAGGGTGAATTATAGGCCGGTCCCTTTTCAAACATTTGTAATCGCTCCAGTCCATTCATTTTTTTTAAAAACCGGAAAAAGGCATTTTTGGGGCGAAAAGACGATTATGCCATTAATGAAAGAAAAACATGCGCGCTTCAGTAACCCAAGGCATTGCGATGCACTACTTTGGCAACGCGATGCACCACTTTGGCATCGCGATGCACCACTTTTTGCATCGCGATGCAACAAATTGATCGCGATGCACCAATTGTTGCATCGCGATGCACCACTTTGGTATCGCGATGCACCACTTTTGCAAATCGCGATGCATCACTTTTGCAATCGCGATGCAACAATTGGTGCATCCCACTTTTGCAATCGCGATGCACCACTTTTGGAATCGCGATGCATCACTTTTGCATCGCGATGCACCACTTTTGCAATCGCGATGCAACAATTAGTGCATCGCGATCATCGCAGCCCCGTTGCGTTGCCCAGCATACTGCGATTGGCGAATTAAATCAGTCCAAGAACATCTTCCTCTATTTTTGGACAGCACACTGTCAAGCTTGATTTGAAGCTCAAAAATAGTGTTTTTGGTAGAAAAATTGTGCACAAATATAGTACTAAATTAGGATAATAATATGAGATTGATTTTAAACAAATTCGAAGCTTAAAACAGAGATTTAAGTGGCCAAAACAGCTCAAGAACAAAGAAAAACGGGATGAACTCAAAAAATTTAAATTTGATCAAATTCGTGTTTTATGCATGAAAATTGATACCCAAACATGAGGAAAGACTATATTAACAACATGAAATTATTTATACATCAATTTGAATCTCAAATCTGAAGCAACTATGTTGTTGAAGGTATTTTAGGAAGAAAATTTTTAAAATGTCTTTTAGCGGTTAAAAAAAAAGGGTGTACTGGAAAGAAAAAAAGTTTGAGAAAGTGGACCGGCCAGCAATTTCTCCAAATAATTATTTCCATATTTATACTTTGGAGGTTGAAGAAGAAGATGAGGGGAAATAGGGAGAAGAGGAAGAGAGGGTAGTTTGGACATTTTCTTTAAAAAGCAAACGGAAAAATTGACGTTAACTGGCTCAAGGGGAAATCTCACAAGAAAATGTAAATCGAGTGACCAGAATGAATTTTTTTGATGAGAGGGGACCAAACACATAGTTTTGTTAAAGTGGAGGGACCAAATAATTATATAATTCTTAATTGAATAATGTAAGTTAACAAATAGCCCAAAATTTAGGCTCCATTTGTTTCAAGGAAATTAATTTTCGGAAAATATTTTCCTCATTTTTCGGTGTTTGGTGACATTTGGAAAATGTAGTCAATGTAAGATATTTTACAAGTCAACGGAAAATGAATCTTTCTTTTTAGGAAAATGACTTACAGATTCCATTTCCGCAAGTCATTTTTCAAAATTTGTTCATTCATATTTTCACCTAATACCACCTTTGCACATTTGGATGTGCTATATTCATTTCTAACTTTTTTTTGAAAAATAATCGTAATATTTTGAAGTGATTTTATGAACAAAATTTTATTTATATAGCATTTTTTTATATTGTCAAGATTTATAGAAACTTTTATAATATAGAAAAATATATGTTCGTCCCAAAATAAATATTCACTCTTATTTACGATAAAAATAAAAGTAAATATTCATTTTGAGACGAGAAAATAACAATAATATTACAGATTTAAGTAGTTGAATTCCAAAAATATTTTAACTTGATATTCAATTAGAAATACTAAGATAAAGTGAGCACGTTATATATATCATGTTTGAAATTCTTTAGTGAATTGATTTAAAATTTAAAATTATTTTCTTAATACTTTAATATTTAAAGATAGTATTACACGTAATAAAATATTTGGTTGAAGAGTACGTGAAGCTTCTGGTATAATGTTTGATATCATAAAATTTTTAATTTGGAGCTAAAATTGGAGCCTAATATCACCTTTGCGCTACTCAATTTTAATAAATACTCACTTAAAATAAGAGTCTATTATCTCATTTTGGGACGTCTCACAACAATTATCTCTTCATTTTTTTGAAATGTGTTTTCAAGTAAATTATCAATTATGTTAATGTTATTTGTAAGATTGAAAAATAGATGAACCCCCCCCCCCATTGATTTGATATCACTAATGATAATTTGGGGCTACTAAAGAAATTATTTAAAGTGAATTTTCTAAAAAAAATAAGTGTATATTTAATAGGGGACGCGAATTTTAGGATGAAAAGAATATAACTTTTTATATGTATTTATGGTATATTTTTCGTAAAAATTTCATGTGTTTGTCAAATACCCAAAAATATTTTCCGGTACACTTTTAAAAAATTTACTAAACGCCTGAAAATAAAATTTTTTTATTTTTCAGAAATTATTTTCTAAAAATCATTTTCCAAAAATTATTTTCTTTGAAATAAGGGGAGTCTAGTTGGGAAACTCTTTCCTCATTAGGTTGGGTATGTTCATATTTGAAAATTCAAATCCATGTCGTATTGTCAAAGGTCCAAAACATTCTAGGACCTCGAAATTCCCTGCCTAAACTAAAGTTTATTAATGGGTTTTCTTAATTATCTGACTCCAAATCCAAGTTGAAATATGATTATTGATCCTTCTCTCTCTCATATATATATATATATATATATATATATATATATATATATTGGTTACTACTAGGCATGTCAATTCTGACCCATTACCCAATTATCCACCCAACCCAACCCACTAATTACCCAACCCAACCCAACCCATTAACAAAATAAATTATATTGGGTTACCCACTACAACCCAACAAAATTAACGGGTTAAAACGGGTTGAACCCGCAAACCCGCTTAAACCCGGCAAGTAGCTTACCCTAACGCCGCACTCTCTCTCTCTCTCTCTCTCGCACACACAACACACTCTTCAGTCTTCACTCAGTTTTCTCTCTCCGGCAACTCTGCCCCCCCCCAGCGCTCCCCTTCGCAACTCCGGCTCCTTCACCTTCATCATCTCCGGCCACTACTTTCTCCGTTCGCCTCCTCCGGCGAACATGACGCGACCTGGGGACCCAATTCTGAGGTAAGCAAGTTTTTTTTTCAACAACGAACTCGTAATGGGTCTCTAACTTTGCGATCTGATTTTGCTATTTTACGTTCTTTGTGATCTGATTTTCTGTTGTATGATATGGGTTTTGTGGGAATTTTGGAATTTGAATTGGGATTTTGTAGGAATTCGAATTTGATTTGGGTTTAGGGGCTTGTATTCATACTTCATTATTTGAATTTGAAGTGTAGTTGTAAAATTCTTAGTGCATCTTAAAATGATTCGAATTTGATTTGAATTTGGGTTTAGGGGCTTGTATTCATACTTCATTATCTGGATTTGGGTTAATACTCGGGAACAGCTGAAGTATTTCTAATCATGAATCTCACAAAATCTGTGAAGCTAACAAACGGTAACGTATTGGTGCATGGTGCTTTTGAGTGCAATGCCTGAAGAAGAAAATTAAAGAAATAAAAAAATACAAGTGTTTTTTTCATTTCATCATGGAACTGAAAAATAAATATATTTATTACTGACGCTTGAAATAAGAGGCCATGATAGCCAATCAGAAGGCTGCGAAACAATAAATAGTATGTTTAGCCTGAGAGTATCATACTTATGTATGGAATAGATATATGCTTGTTGCACTTGGAAGATAATTGAGAAAACTTTGGCAAATGATGCATTTAGGTAGATAAGTTGGCCAGCAAGCTAGTGATTTGCTTCCAAGGAGGCCATTCTTTGAGTTTTGGTCTTTTGACTGGTAAAGCTTTACTGCTTGCTTCTATTTAGCATGCCACATGTAAAGCTTTACTGCTTCTTTCATTCTTCTTTTCATTCTTATTTAGCATGCCACATGTAAAACTCTAACAGATGAGTTGGATTAACATGGTATCAAAACTCTGGTTTGACAAGGTCTTGGATTCAAGTCATCCCGCTTGCATTTCTATTTAGCCAATAGCATCCTGTTTTGTTTGCATTTCTTACTTGTGGGTTCAGCTGCCCCTTCTTTTTCTGTTTCCCTTCTTGTCGTTTATCAGCTTCTTTTGACCTATGGCATTTAGTTATTTAAAATAGTCATATACATGAAAACCGCTTTCCCATGAATAGTGTCTCCTTATACATGGATGCTTAGAACTGGGTAATTCTCTTTGATGATGGAAATGCGGAAAGAAGGTGGACCATTCATTAGAAGAGTGCCATGAGCAATATGATTGTACCATAGTAAGATCAGTAAGGTGTTATTGATCTTACTGAATGGAGATGAATATTTGGGTATACTATTTACTCTTGACTTGCATTTAAGCAAGAGTGAATGCGAAGTTTCATTAGTTGTATCATCCCTTTCCTTTTCATTCCCCTTGTCATATATCTCCCTTTCTCAACTGCTGACTACTAATTGAAAATCAATCGTATTTAGATTTTCTCTTTTATATGAGGCCTTTTTGGTGTATTTATGATTTTCAAGTAGTTTTGTGGCAATCTCATTTGTACACCAAATATTGAAAGTTGATAAAATTCAAAGTCCAATTAATATGATTATTTGCTATTTTAAATGTCGAGCAGATTTTCATTCGTTAGTATGATTCTTCCCAATCACTATGCTGTTACATTGCTCACGTGGGTTATTGCTGAAATACTCAACACCAAGTTTTAATCTCTGGATTAGCTGACACTTGGAGAGCAAGGAGTACATGGACTCCAGATCAGCTATTGGCTAAGTATGGAGGTACAACATTCAAAATTTCTCAGAGGAGTGCTCGGAAAGTAACTATGAAGTTTGAGGATTATGTCTCCTATATGAAAATACAGCATGATGAGGATCCCCTTTATATATTTGATGACAAGGTACTTACTAGAAAAGGAAAGTGATGACAATATGGCTTACATGTACTAGCATTCTTTTCTGGCTTAAATGTATTTTTAGTTTGAGGATTATGTCTTCTTCGATGTTTTTTACATATTGCTAATGTTGTACCTACGGTCGTTTCATTGATATTTTTACATCCTTAGGTTGATATTTTTATATTTCGCTGGCTAGTGCAAGGCTGGAACAAAAAAAAAAAAAAAAAAAAACGGGTTGACCCGAAAATTACCCGACCCGATGGTAACCCAACCCATTTGACCCAAATTTATTTTGGGTTGTAATGGGTTCTTACCCAAACCAACCCATTACCCAGATTAACCCGACCCAACCCGACCCGACCTGACCCAATTGCCAGGCATAGTCAAAATCGACACTGAGGGTGAAATTTGTTCAAAAAATACTCAGAAGATGACCTGCTAGATTAGTTGATATATACAGCTGGTCAAGATTCATATTGATGTACTGCTCACTTCACTAGATCACATTTTTCTTAATCAGCAAAGCTTAGATTATTTTGATCATCGTCTTCCTTATTGGTTTTCTGGCTTCAAGCAAAACAGAAAATAACAATGCAAAGGGTCCAAATTAATTCAAGCCATTTACAAATACATATGATCAATCTTTCCTCTCAAATTAAAAGTAGAAGATACCTACATTACATAATTTTCCAGATTTGGAAACATCAGACTTGTGCTAGCTGCCTGCCAACATGGTCAGATCATACATTCATTCGTCGTCGACTGTACTCTCATTCCTTCCTCTTGTTGATCTCTCGATCCTTCGTTTGGAAATACATCTCTTTATCGCGCACACAACAAAGTAAACCGTGGTAATGAATGCAAACGAACCAAATATTATTAACGAAACAAGACACAGGTATAATGTCACCTCATTTACCCATGTATCTGGTGACATGTTCGCGATTGATGATAGATACGTGATTATTATGGTAACGAACGTAGTAAACATTCCTAGCATTAGCAACCACGTTACGAACTTGTTCTTGAGATTGAATCCGCTAACCAATATCAGTATACTGCTTAGAGATACTACTAACGTCAACATTTGGCCGAAATTATCCATTGATGAATAGCCATTATTATTGGAGCCCAAATACGTAGCCCCGGATGGGTATATCCCAGCATGTAAGTTTATTGCTGCTATAATCGTTGCGGCAATAACAAGATTACCGCGTTCTCTTTCTAACCAATTAGAATTCTCATTCTTGAAGAACATACTCCACACCCTCGATAGGAATCCACTTCGTTTGTGTTGAGAATTAGAGATATCCTGTGAGATTTTTGCTCGGCTACTATGCTTTTTGGTCACAGAGGTGGCCGATGATGATGGTAGCGGTTTAGGAAGGTCTTTGGCTCTCTTAATGCCCGCTTCAATGAGAATCTCTCGCGTTTCAAGTGCTTTGAAATCTCTCGGGCAGTGATCTAAAACATCCAGAGCTGTAAATCCGTGTCCATTCAAAGCATTCCCATTTGCTATAATACTTGATTTGTTGAGCAAGTATTTTATGGTCTGCACAAAAGATCAAGAACCTGTTGTTCTAAGATAAAATGCGATGAAGTTATATTATCCCAACTTGTATTTCAATATTCCACCGAGCACATAGGTATGTGATATTAATGGTTAATGATCAATTAATTCCAAACTTCAAGATCGGGAGAACACATACCTCTGTTTGTTGATGGATTGCGGAAAGATGCAAGAGAGTATTTCCATCATGATCTAGCAGTTTGGCCACATCTTCATCCGTCCACAATTCCATCAACAATTTCAACGGCTCAAAACAATTATGCGTTACGCACAGGTGCAAAATGATCTCCTGGTGGTCAACTGCCTCCCGAGCGATCTCTGGCCTTGCCCGAGTGAGTACCTTGATGACCTCCAAATGCTCATTAATCGCAGCCAAGTGAAGAGGTGTCCTCCCATCCTGATCGCGAAAATTGCATAGATTTGGACCGCCTTGTACACGCAACAACTCCTGAACAATCCCAACGTGGCCCTCGGCTGACGCCAAGTGGAGAGGGGAACGTCGTAGGGAGTCGAGGGAGGTAACGAGTTTTGGTTTGTGATTGAGAAGGAGCCTAGCGAAACCGAGGTGACCGCGCGAGGCTGCAATGTGTAAGGGAGTTTCATTGATGGAGGTGAGTGAAATTCTGTCAAGAATGAGTTGGTCTTCTTGGAGTAATGAATTCAGGGCGGCTACATTTCCAGTCAAGGAAGCCTAATAAAGCTTTCTATCCATTGCCAATTACTTCTGTTGACACAAAACATACACTCAAATTCCATTCCATAAATAGTTGAGCTTTGTTGGTTTCCTGGATGCTTCTATATTTCTTCTTTCTATTGAGCAAAGTCTTTTTGGCCAGTCAACTTAGGCTTTGGTGTATTTTGTCCACATTTATTTGCAAAATTGTATTTTCTTTGCGCTGCGTTTAAAACTTAATTCAATTTTTCCCTAAAACATAGGTTTTAAAACGGTGTTAGAAAAAAAAAAAAAAAACGTTTTGAACTAATATCTCAAACAAAACGGCTCTTAGTGAGGTTACTTCCTATCATATTATAAGTAGGTCTTCTTGGAGTAGTGCATTCTGGGCAGCTTGTGCTTGTACATCCCCGAACAGGGATGCCTCATAAAACTCTCTTTTTTTTTTTTCTTCCAAGGTATTATGATGATCAAAAACCTAACACTAATTCTCGAGGTACTATCATACGATCAGGAATTCCTTCCAATAAATTTTCCAGTATACATACACAAAAGCTTGAACTGTTTTACTCCCACCGTTCCGACTAAAGTGTTCACTTTTTATTTTTAAAAATCAACATATAATTAACTTAAAATTAAAATTTAACATACTTTAATTATATTTTCGAAAATAAAATCACATTCACTAAAAACTATATAGATAATATAATGGGTTATAACTTTTATGATTTTGTAAAAATAAATAAATTTATGTAAATTGTTGGTCAAACATAATAAAAAATATATATATATATATATATATATAGTAGCGTGAATGAATCCCTTTCCATTTGGCCGATTGTTAATAATAATGTCTTGATGTTTTGTAAATAATTTTTTAATTTTTTTTAAATTTGCTGATGCAGACTTTATTGAATGTCTTGGTCATTGACTTGGATAATATAAATAAAATTTGATACGAATAATTAGGAATAGTAAATGTTTTATTCTTCATTTTCCTTTTGAGGGAAATTATTCAACATTAAATAATCCTATATATTCATGAATAAGACTAATAATAATTATTTCTTTTAATTAAGAAATTAATTTCCTAATAAAGAAGTTATAAGAAACAAATTCTGCGATGAAATGTGATCGAGAGTGAAGTCAACTAGGCCAGCTTTGGAACAAGCTGTACACGGATACTTACACGCTATCCAATTTGTAAGAATTATTTTTATAGAATAAATGATAATGGAAAATATTAGCTCTTCTAAACTGATTCTTAAAGCAACCACTAAACTAAATACTCCCTCCGTTTTCAGGTAAAGAGATGTTTTACTTAAAAATTTCATATTAAAAAATTATGTCTATAATTTTCATAAAACTTTGAACTTTATCCTTTACATGTGGTACAAATATATTAACTATGCTAAATTATTTTTATAATTATGATCTACTCCAATACTATTTATATATCTTAATTATTAAATTTTTTAAATACGGACTCTTTGGGTGAAAGGGAGAAAGTATTTTTGATTCATTGTAGAGAAGGAGAAATGCATGAGAAAAACAGCAAGAAAAACAGAGAGTATAATTTATTTATTTATTTTGCTTTTACGATGTGCCAAATTACATTTGATACGAGGTTGATTCCCGCTCCTGATATTTAGCTTTCTGCTAGTCAAAGGCATCGATTGGTACATGAAAATAGAATTAATATTACGAAATCTATCACTATTAATGAGATTACATAGAACTAGAACTAAAATGTGTTTGGTAATATAATGAATGTAATTACTAATGTAGTACAAATTTCTATTATACTTTTTGGTAAGAAACAAAACAACTAAAATGCAAAGATAAAATTAAAATAAAATAATTGACAACATTACCCCAAAGTAGATAAGATATTTGTTAACAACTTTCATAATAAAAATATAGATATTAACGTTATTTTGCTCCACAAAATAATAAGTTCTTCATTTTTTTAATTTTGGTAAAAATTTTAAATTATCCAACCTCAATAAAGCAAGAAAAATTCATTAAATTAAAAAAAAAAAAAAAGACAAGTTAATGTTATATTGAAACTAATTCAAATAAAAATAGTTTAAACATTTGAAACACTTCGAGAAAAGTACGTGTTACTCTTAGTTAAAATAATTATTATTTTATTTTCCTATATTAGTTTCAAATGAGATTATAAATAATAAACAAATAATTGACCTAATAGAAGGATATAATTGTCCTTTTAGAATTTTAACTATTAGGAATCTAAATACTACATGTTTCATTATAATTGTAATTCGTTAAATTTTAGAAATCAATTCAAATATTTCAGTAATCCATTCCTAATTCATATAGAATTCCGGCAACATCAAACAATATCAATTAATTTTATGGAATAAATTTCGTAAAATTGATTTAATTTCAATGTACTAATCGAGACTTTAAAAATTTTGCATCTCAAATTGGTATATAGTGAGAGCTGAATACGAGACCTTCTGTTTTTTGGTAGAATATCTGACTATGTATTATCTGCAAAAGTGAACAACCGTGAGAGGGCGGGGTGTTTCCCTGCCAAAACTCTCCGGTGTGATAATTATTATCTCAGAGAAAATATAAGTGTGTAAGGAGAGAGAAGAATAGTCCTTAGATCATCGAGAAGACCCCTATTTATAGGGATTTGTTACTTTTTGAATGGGCTGGGCTTAGCCATTATATATGGGCTTGACCCATATATTTTTAAAAGTACCCTTTTAAGAGTATACTTTTGAGGGTATATATTTATGCCCGTCAAACACTAGAACAGATACTATAATTATGTTTGCGAGTCCCTGTTTTTTGCTTTTGTAAACAGAGATAAAAACGTTAATATTGGGAGTCACCAGTAACAACCCCACGTTTTAGCCACTAACCCTTGACTTGGTGCAATCAGTTGGGACTGTACGACTTGGTCAAAGCTTGTAAAATCATAAAGAGATGACAAAAGAGATAGGAAATGTCGTAAAGATCTTGTTCCACCACATTCTAAATAGGACAAAATTGGAATTAAAAACAAAAAGTACGGCTAGAGTAGAAAAGTGTAGGACGGAAATCAGGTGCTAAAATAAATTTTCTCGATAGAAAAGGTACTCTCTCCATTGCTTAATTATTATCTTATTTAATTTAATACATAAATTAAAAAAAATAATTAATTTAATTATTAATAATAATATAATATATAATTTCTTTTAATATTTATATATATAGTCTATAATTAAAATAGATAAAAAATAAGAATAAAATGATAAAATTTATATTAAATTTTTTTTCAAATAAAATAATTATTTTAAAACTAATAA
The DNA here is from genome assembly GCA_016624345.1 of Platycodon grandiflorus. Taxonomy (NCBI): domain Eukaryota; kingdom Viridiplantae; phylum Streptophyta; class Magnoliopsida; order Asterales; family Campanulaceae; genus Platycodon; species Platycodon grandiflorus. The sequence goes on along the minus strand of CM028367.1, from coordinate 37,520,235 downwards.
AAAAATAAAGATAATAATTTAGGGAGTAGGAGTATATGATAACTCACATCACTAATTCACTATCCCCAAGTGTTGACATAAGATTAGTGTTTTACACCGCATTATCCTAATAATGACATGACCTGACGGTGTAATAGAAAAAGAAAATTCGGGAATAGAAAGCCATGTAATCATGCACCATCTCATTTACTTGAATATGTATGTATTAATGTGTGTGTGTATAATTAAATGTTTTTTTATTTGAAAATATCTTAAGAAGTTTTATAGTGAGCCAATCCCTATATATAATTTATTAATTTTTAATATTATATATATACATATGTATGTATGTATTCATAATTAAACATTGAAATTATTGTATTTACTCCCTCCCAAAATAAGTGTTAGTTGAATTTACACGAATTTTTATTTAGTAGTGTTAAATCAATAGAATTCATACCTATTCCTATCTTACAACTAAGAAAGGCGTAATAGACAATTGACATAAAATTATTTTCCAAAAGAAGAATATAGATAATTATTTTGGGATGTCCAAAATAGAATAAGTGACACTTATTTCATGGTTCCAATGAACTAGCTTCCATGTTAGTGAACAAAGATGCAAAGGAAAGAGTAAAAATTCAAGGCAATTTGCAAGAAACAGGTATTAAAATATCTTGATAACCTATTACAACCAAAACACACACACACACAAAAATTGCAGCTAAATATATACTTCATCCGTCCTTAAACGAGTGTCCATTTGAAAGCGCACACACAAATTGCAGCTAAATATATACTTCATCCGTCCTTAAACGAGTGTCCATTTTTCCTTTCAAGCACACAAAAGTGACAGAACTAGAAACATCAAACTTGTTCAACTCATACAACGATGGGGCTCTCGTTGATTCCTTGTGTTCTGGCCACCCTCTTTTTTGCAACGTGCCTCGACAACTTGTTTATCAACCACACGACGAAGCAAACAGTGTAAATGAAGGCAAAGACAATGGATATCAGAATCCAAACCAGACATAAGTAAGCCGTGGCCTGATTTACCCACATATCCGGGGACATAATCGCGATTGACTGCAGATACGAGACTAGCAGGAACACGAACGTAGTAAACATTCCGAGCATTAGCACCCACATTAGAAACTTGTTCCTTAAATTGACTCCGCTAACCAATATTAGTATAATGATCATCGAAACTATCAAAGGCACCGTGTTAAATGTCAAGAATTGGCTAAAATTGTCCATGTCGATGTCTGCTGCTACCGCCATTCCTGCTGAATGACCATTGCTCGAGTCAAAATACGTACCCCGGGCGGGTGTAGACCAGCTTGGAAAGTCATTGCTGCTATCACGGTTGCTGCGATAATCAGATTACCCCGTTCTCTTTCCAACCAATTAGTATTATCGATCTTCAAGTACTCATTCCACACCCTCGATAGGAACCCCTTTGGTTTTTGTTGAGAATTAGATATATGATCTTGTGTGCTCTTCATTCCGCTAGACTTTTCTGCCAGGGAGGAGTTTGGATTTGTCGACGTTGATGGTTTATGAGCTGGTTTTAGGTCTTTCGTTCTCTTAATGCCAGCTTCGATGAGAATCTCTCGAGTTTCAAGTGCTTTGAAATCTCGTGGGCAGTGATCTAAGACATCCAGAGCTGTAAATCCATGTACATTCACAGCATTCCCATTTGCTTTAATACTTGATTTGTTTAGCAAGTACTTTATGGTCTGCACAAAAAATAGTAATTTTATCATAATATGTAACTAATCGAAAACAAGAGGGAACCCTGATTGCAAAACTCGATCAAGAACACAAACCTCTGTCTGTTTATGTATTGCAGCAAGATGCAGCAGAGTGTTTCCATCATGGTCTACCAGCTTGGCAACATCCTCATCTCTCCACAACTCAATCAACAATTTCAAAGCCTCGAAACGATTATGCGTAACGCACAGGTGCAAAACAGTCACCCTGTGGTCCACTATCTCCTCCTTAGCCACCTCGGGCTGTGCTCGAGTGAGTACCTTGATGACCTCTAAATGCTCATTCATCGCAGCCAAGTGAAGAGGTGTCCTCCCATCCTGATCGCGTGAATTGCATAAATTTGAACCGCCTTGAACCTGTAACAATTCGTGCACGACCCCAACGTGGCCCTCGGCAGAGGCCAAGTGGAGAGGGGAGCGTCGTTGGGAGTCGAGGGAGGTAACGAGTTTGGGTTTGTGATTGAGAAGGAGCCTAGCAAAATCGAGGTGACCGCGTAAGGCTGCAATGTGTAAGGGAGTTTCATTGAAGGAGGTGATCAGTGAAATTCTGTCGAGAATGAGTTGGTCTTCTTGAAGTAAACTAATGAGGGATGTTACATTTCCTGTTAGGGATGCCTCGTACAATTTTCTCTCCATTGCTGATTTTTTTTTGTGTAGTGTGTGTGTGTGTGTGTGTGTGCTGATTTATGTGAAAGAATGATGAGGATGTCACTATGTTTTTGGTAACTTTATATATAGAGCAACATTTTCTTTGTATCTATTTTTGGTTGGTTTCCTTGATGCTTCTATAAACTCGTTTCCGTTGACTGAAGACTATTCACTGGTCAACGGCTTGAAATGGCAACCAATAATATTTTATCATAAATTGTTCATTAAGGTTCCGTGGATTTGAGAACAACCTGGATAGGAAAATGAAAAAAAAAACAAAAATTTGTTAGAATCAAATTTGATTATCTATAAGGTGGAGTTTGGTTCGCGGGAATGAGGGGAATGAAATTCCATAGACATGTTTGGTTGATTTTATGGTGGGAATGTCATTCCTAAGGTACGCCAAAATCCCTTGCATGAAGGAATGTTGAATTCACTATCACGCACGGATTCAAAACCCCTCTCATTTAGGCACTTGAAATTGAGTGTATTTATTTGCTACACATTAATTAACTTCATTCAACTCAACAATATAAAAGCATCATGATCACGCCAAAAAATTGTGTGAACGTGTCTGGTCCACGTGTGTAGTCTAGTAGGATTCCTGTGTGTTGTAGGGATTGTCCTTGAAGTGCACGTAGCTTCGAACCTGTGATCAACAAAGAACACCGTAAGGGGTGCTGGGTTGTCCCAGCGATAACCCTCAGGCGTGGGAATTAGCAATACTTCGTGTGAGAGGTAAAGCTAAGAATGTATGTGAGCAAGTAATTTGCATGTACCTTATGAGGCCTGTGAGGGTGCTTATTTATAAGGAGATGTATCATGATCCTGGTTGGATTCGGAATAGGGGCGATATGATCCCCATGTCTTTCGGAATACGTTTCCTTATATGCTTAGGACTGATATGTAGAGTTATAACAGGACTCTTCCCAGTTTGAGAAACAATTTCCGTAATGGACTCTGTTTTGCCGAGCTGAGGGAGGTTACGTCGAGGTCGGCCTGGCATGCGCCAGGTCGCTCGTTGTAATCAAGGTCGGCCTGGCATGCGCCAGGTCGCTTGGTGTTGCGAGGTCGGCCTGGGACGTTCCCAGATCGCAATGTAGGTCCCTGTGTCAGCGTTCTGGGAGAGTATACTGGTGAGGTGAGCGACCTGTCGTATTGTGATTTCCAAGTCGTCATGTTCGAGGTGGCGTATGTCACCTCGGCAATTGCCAGCTGGAGCCTATGGGGCTGCGATATCTGCCATGTGTCCAGCTGAAAGCTGAGGTCGTTCACATCAGGAAAGAAGAAGTATAAGAATACAGCTCTCCGTTACCAAAAATGAGTTCGTCATTCCATTTTCATAGTCTCTCTTGCTCAATCATTTTCCTTTTCTAATGAAAAAAATCTTGATCGATAAAGACCTGGAATAATATAAATTAACAGTTTTTTTTTTACTTTTTTTTATTTAAGGAGATGAACATCCATTATCCTTGCACAGATGATTCATAGAGATGTTAAAAGGGTCATGACCCGCAGGGTTGGTCCATTTAAATCGAAAAAAATAGAGTTAGGACTCAATATTTTTGATCCGTTTAAAATTAAGGCTTTTTAGGGTTGGCCCATTTAACCCGCTGCCCGTTAGGGCTAGCCCGTCAGTTTCGAGTTGGCAGCCGCGTAATATTAATCGTAGTAAAAATTTAGGAGATACGTAAAACAACTACCATTAGAATAAAACCAACAACCTTTTAATCTAAAATCAAATACATTTATCCTTTGCACTACATGTTTTCTTCGTGTACTTGTGAATAAATACTGTAAACAAAATATTTGGAAAGAACTGCTAAGTAGAGCTATTACATTATTTATTTTAAGAAAAACAAGTTGAAAATTATAACACAACAATATAAAAAAATGTCTAGTTTATATTTCTTTTGAAAAGTATAAGAAACTTTTAAAGTTATGAATAATTTATCGATTCACTATTTTAAAATATTGTTATATTATATCTTTAATCGTAGTCCAATAGTAGCCCATTTAGTCCGAAATTAGCTAGAATTAAGGTTAGGTTTATAATATTAGTGATTCGAAAAAATTAAACTGTTTAACCCATAATCCGTTAGGGCCACAACCAGTTAAAACTAACCCAAAATCACTAAAGCTAGCCCGTTTAACGTCTATAGAAAACTCTGGCCTACTCTTCAAAACAAAATTTATTTTGTTTTATTTGAAAGACTAACTTTAAGATAATCTTGAATGTCATGTCATTGTCATCACTCACATTGATAAGAACTTGGGGCTAATGTCGCTCTGTATGGCATTGATTTCTTTTTATTTTTTATTTTTTTTTTATTGAATATGAAAATGACCAAGTTGCACAAATTCCTGCCCTTTATGGCGGCTTCATGATTAATTGAGTATCAGTGTGCTAAGAACGCGGCTTCATTTTATTAATGACAAAATAATTTGAGAAAATTACGGATCGATATATTTTGGTAGATTTTTAATCGCTTTAATACGTTATATATTTTTTGAATCAAAAAAAGATATTTTTGTGCATTGTGATGTATCAATTTGGACTCGCGATACACGAAGTGCCATTCACGGTGTATTAATTTGGAATTGCGATATACAAAGTGTCTTTTTTCAAATTAAAAAATATAAAATACTAAAGCGGTTGAAAATTACCAAAGTGTACCGACCCAAAATTTTCCCAAATAATTACTCTAGCCATTCCAAAATATTTTTTGGCAAATGGTATTATTTTCCATAATTTATTTTGTTTTATTTGAAAAACTTATTCTAAACTTTAGGTTTAATATATAATTTGGTCCCTGAACTTTACACCTTTTTCTGATTCGGTTATAGAACTTTGACATTTCCTATTGTGGTCCCTGAACTGCCATTTAAGCCTTACGGTTCGTCCCTCAAGTGACGCCGTCACTTTAAACATTAATTTTTTTAAATGCCCAAATTGCCCTTACTACATACTGAGTGTGTTTCCCCGTGGACAAATCTTGCTTACTTGGATTTAATATTTTTTTTTCTCTCCTCTTTCTTTCTCTCTCTTTTTGTCTTTCTATCTCTCTTCTCTCTCTCCCTCTTGTTCTGGGTCTATCTCTCCTCTGTCTCTTCTCTCTTCTTGCATGTCTTTTCTTTTTCTCTTTAAATCTATTAGAAATCGAGAAGCCAAACGAGGACAAGGATCGCCACGACTATGACTAGAAAATGCACAAATATAGTGACAGAAAACCTTAAGATAAAACCTTTGACTTGAAAATAGCTCGCCGCTGGCTAACACCAGCACAATGCTCACCACTTGCAATAAAGACGACCGGTGTTCACCACCAACCTTCACATATATGTTCATATGCTGCAGCAGCTTCAATAATACCCCAGGTACCAGCGCCGTCATTGTTTTACAGCTTAATTTCCACCCTTCCGACAAATTTTCAAACCCAAATCATTAAAATTCGAATTAGGGTTTTCTTTCTCCAATTCAATAACCCGATTTCAAGATCAACTCAGGATCATTTTTGCCCAGAAAAAGATGTTGAACAGTGCAGAATAATAATCACATTGCGTAAAACAACTGAAATTGCTCCCAAACTGTAAGCTTGAACCACCTTTCCCTGCCGTTGCACCACCTCTATGACAAACATAAAAATTGGGCCCATACACACACACACACTCGGACTGAGAAAGAGAGAGAAAGAGAGAGGAACCCAGATCCGGCTCTTGGGCAAACAATTCCCATCAACAATCGTTTTTTAAGTTTTTCCACATCTTTCTCAGTTTTTTCCAGCGACCTCCCAAATAAATGTCATAACCTTTCCGGCGACCTCTCTTTCTATTTACCCCCTTCTCTTTATCAGTGTGACTATGTCTTTCCCCCATCTCTCTAGCTATGTCTTCCAGTTTGATCTTCCATCAACAAGACGTTTCCAATTCGCACAAATAGAGAGAGAAAGTGGGGCTCTGTGTTAATGTGTGAGAGAGAAAGTGGGAATGAGGAGAAGAGAGTTGTCAAGAGAGGGAAAGATTTCGCCGCCGGTGAACAAATGCGATGCCGAAAATGGATGAGATATTTAAGCCATCATTGTGGGCAGGCTAAAGAGCGTAAATCTCGGATTCTATTCGGACGGGCCACATCAACGACCACCTCCTTTTAATTGTCCCGCTGTGGACTTCAAATAGGGCAATACACGATCTCGAATCTCCTTTAACTGAAGAAATAGAAGGTAGAGAACTCTTTTTGGGATAGATAAAGAAAAGGGCAGAATAGCCGAGGAAATCATATCTTCCAGCAGTGGCTTCGGCGGCGGCGACAGAGACTAAGAGCACATTGTCAAGTTGGAGTGAGCACATTTGCAATGAGAGAGAGAGAGAGAGAGAGAGAGAGAGGGAAATGAGAGATATGGTGTAACTTAGTTAAAAAAAAATTATTAAATCCAAGTAAGCAATATTTGTCCACAGGGAAACACACTCAGCATGTAGTAAGGGCAATTTCGGCATTCTAGAATTTTTTTAATGTTTAAAGTGACGGCCGTCACTTGAGGAACGAGCCGTAAGGCTTAAATGGCAGTTCAGGGACCACAATAGAAAATGTCAAAGTTCTATAACCAAATTAGAAAAATGTGTAAAGTTTAGGGACCAAATTATATATTAAACCTAAAATTTAAGATAATCTTGAAAGTCATGTCATTGTCATCACTCACCATCATGATAAGGACTTGGGGGCTAATGTTGCTCTGTCTGGCATTGATATCTTTTTTGTTATTGAATATGAAAATGACCAAGTTGCACAAATTCCTGCCCTCTATGGCGGCCTCATGATTAATTGAGCATCAGTGTGCTAAGAACGCGGCTTCATTTTATTAATGACAAAACAATTTGAAAAAATTGCGGGCGATACATTCTACTGGATTTTAAACTATTTTAGTAGTTTACTCCCTCCGTTTCAGCCAAAAAGTCCAATTTTTTTAAAAAAAAATTAATGTGTGACTAAATCAAATCAAAATTTTACACACTTTACTATGCTTTAAGAAATAAAATTTTATTAATTAAAAACTATTTTAAGAATACTATGGATTGCAACTTTCAAAATTTTGTGAAAATCACTAAATTTATGCTAATTATCGGTCAAACTTCAACTAAGTTGACCGAAAAAAGTCAAAACTGGACTCTTTGCCTGGAACGGAGGAAGTATTTTATATTTTTTTCTAATTAGAAAAAGATAGTTTTGTACATTGTGATTCATCAATTTTGACTCGCGATGCATCAATTTGGAATCGCAATGAACAAAAATGCATTTTTCCGGTTTGAAAAAAATATAAGGTACTGAAATGGTTGAAAATTCACCAAAGTGTACCAACTCAAAATTTTCCCAATTAATTACTCTAGCCATTCAAAATAAATTTTAATCAAATAATATTAGCTTGAGCTTATGGTATTATTATAAGTTTTAATGTTACTACCGTTATATGATTAATTATTATTAAGTTGATGATGATTTGAAATGTCAATGTCATTAATTAGAAAAGAAAAAAAATTTGATTTAACTGTGTAAGAATCTAAAAAATTTAATCTACGAAACTAACACTAAAACTTGTAACAATACCACAAGCTCGAACTCGTAATATCATATCTCTAAATTTTATTAGCATCAGTGTGTCAATGAACATGATAAGACCTAAGACAAAGCACGAGACCCTTCAAAGTTTGAAATAGCCTCATCAACCAAATTTGAGTAAGCTTAAGCTTCGTTTGTGTACGGTTACCAATTTCCAGAAAATCCATTTCTGGAAACAACAAATGTTCTATTTTCATGTATTTGACTAATCTTTTGAAAATGGGCCAAAAAATATTTTCATGTGTTTAATAAACACGCATAACAAATAAACACTCATAATTGTAAATAAAAATTTATATTTATCAAAATAATATATTTGAAATAAATAGTCTCTTTTCTAAATTTAAATTATTAAATTTAAAGATTTATATTTAATAACCCTATATTTGTCACATAACTATTTACCATAATATATAGTATTTTGTAACAGTATCCACGCGAAGGACTAATTGTGGCAAAATTGGTGTATTTTGATCTAAACACGAATAAAGTTTAAGCTCAAAGACGATTTATAAAAATAAAAATGTAAATACATTCATGTAATTTGACATTTTTCATAAAACGGAAGAATCCTAAGATATAAGAACACAGGGCGAGGCAAGGCAACCCAACATATTTCCCGTGACCGTTCAATCTAATAACCCAAACGCGGTCTCATATTCTCAGAGGCTTTGGTGTCTTAGCACTTTGGTGGTCCTTCGTTGAGAAAATATTTAATCAAAAATTTAGAAAACGCCGTTTTATAGATTTTTTTGTAAAACGGTTCTCTTTAACCCGAATTACCGCAATGGTAAGCTGAACTATGAGAGAGTGGAGCTATGTCTTACGAATTAAGATCTGTAAAACGTTCTGACAAGAGATCTACTCAAATATTTAATGGTATTGAAGACTACGTGACTTGTTTACATAATATACCAGGGTCGATTTTGGGCATGTGCCAAATGATCAACCGCACCCCCAAAATTCAAGACTCATTTCTCTTATACATGTATTAATATATATATATATATATATATATTTTAATCATTATCTCTCTTTAATATCTCAAAGAGTAACGAAGTTTCTCTCTCTCTCTCTCTCTCTCTCTCTCTCTCTCTCTCAATACTACCGACAATTACTCATCTATCATCTCGAAATCGACGGCTGAACTCCCATTTACTGTTTCGCGGCTTCGCCTCCATCAATCTCGTATCGCCATCAGCAACGCCAACGAACAAAAAATTGCTCTACAATTATATATTTAATTGAGTAATTGACAATGAGCAATAATCAAACTAACAAAGAAAGTTGCAAGTCTTGAGCCCTCTGCGATTGCGTTGAGCTCGAAAATCGAAATACATCGCAAATTGATAAATTGTGTTCTGTTCTCCATCAGTTCCATTTCAAATTGAGCTGCTACGATGCCACCTGGGCTCAAACTCCATTCCGAATTTCGAATTTGGATCTGCCTAAAATCCTCCGTCAGTCTGTCTCCTTCTCCAATGGCAATTCCTACTCCTACATTCGGGTGAGTCCTAACTCCTAAATCCTAATTTTTTTTTTTAACATTATAATGTTATAAATATGTAATTTATTTTCATCTTTTTGTAATTATATTTTAACATTATATGCAATTTTATTTTTTTGTAATTTATTTTAAAAGGCATCCGGAAGGGTAACAACCTGTGCAACTTGGTCATTTTTTTTTTATAGATAAACAGGGAAAGCGAAATGGAATTTATTTTTTTAAAAAGAAAAAGAGTACAGTCATATGCAACTTCCGAAATAGAAGAAAGAACAAAAATTGAAGAACACTTTAATATTTTTAAATAAATCTCCATTTTTAAGACAAAATAATATTTCCTCCGTCTTAAAATAGGCATTTTTTTTCTTAAAAAAATATTTTAAAATAAAGTGTTCATTTTTCTATTAAATTATTATATTCATCTTTCCAGTCAATTATAAATCTATGTATTATTAAAATAAACCCAAAAATTAATTTTTTAATCTTTAAAAAAAGAGAAAAGAAGATCCTTTTGAGATGGAGAGGTAATTCGATTGGTTTACATGAAAAGGCCTTTCTCTTTCTTTCTTGCGTTGAGTTTCCCTGACGTACGTGGAATTCAATGAGATAATTAGAAAGACAAACAGATTATTTAATGCTACAACATCAAATCAAATGAGCATAAATTATTATACACAAAATAATGTCTGGTATCATATATTTTCCTCGGTTCATACCGAATAGTCTCATTTAACCCGTCAAACTTTTTAACGACGTTGTTTTATGTTTTGTACCTTCAATATTTTACTCCATAATTTTATTTTATTTTCTAAAAACGAGACTATTATTTGAGACAAACTTAAAAATAACAAAAATAGACTATTTTTCGGGACAGAGAGAATATTTGGTAGTATAATTTGTAACCCTGTCACTAAATAATGAAACTTGCAGCCTCTCACTAGTCAACCCTCTCAACTGGGAGGGATATTGTACAAAAGTTTATGTTAGCATCATTAAGTTGACTAGCCAAAAATCATTGGTCAACAGAAAGAAGAAATATGGAAGCATCCAGGAAAGCAGCAAAGCTCAACTATTTAATCTATTTATAGAATGGAATTTGAGTGTATGTTTTGTATCAACAGAAAGTAAGTAGCAATGGATAGAAAGCTTTATGAGGCATCCTTGACTGGAAATGTAGCTTCCCTGAATGCATTACTCCAAGAAGATCAACTCATTCTTGACAGAATTTCACTGATCACCTCCTTCAATGAAACTCCCTTACACATTGCAGCCTTGTGCGGTCACCTCGATTTCGCTAGGCTCCTTCTCAATCACAAACCCAAACTCGTTACCTCCCTCGACTCCCTACGAAGTTCCCTCTCCACTTGGCCTCGGCCGAGGGCCATGTTGGGATTGTTCAGGAGTTGTTGCGAGTACAAGGCGGTCCAAATCTATGCAATTCACGTGATCAGGATGGGAACACACCTCTCCACTTGGCTGCTATGAATGAGCATTTGGAGGTCATCAAGGTACTTACTCAGGCAAAGCCTGAGATCGCTCGGGAGGCGGTTGACCACCAGGAGACCATTTTGCACCTGTGCGTAATGCATAATCGTTTTGAGGCATTGAAATTGTTGATGGAATTGTGGACAGATGAGGATGTGGCCAAACTGATTGACCATGATGGAAATACTCTCTTGCATCTTGCTGCAATCCACAAACAGATAGAGGTATGTGTTCTTGCTTTGAGTTTCAGAATCCAGGTGCCTTCTATGTGAGAAATAATCTCAAACCGTAACCAAAACTCTGTTCTAATAACGAACAGTGAACGAGACTCCTGCCAGTGTGCAGCCTTAGCTAGTCGTACAAGCGGAAGTGCCCCATATTCCAAGGCCCTCGGCCAGCAACATAACTTGTATTTGCATTCTAGTTGTGCGTTACGAATCATCAACTAGTCCCTAAGTTCTTAACTTTCTTTTCTGAGATACTCACCGGAAACCTTTTTATGCAGACAATGAAGTTCTTGCTCGGGAAATCAAGTATTAAAGCGAATGGAAATGCTGTGAATGGTCATGGATTCACAGCCCTGGATGTTTTAGATCACTGCCCGCGAGATTTCAAAGCGCTCGAAACGCGGGAGATTCTTATGGAAGCTGGTATTAAGAGAGCCAAAGACCTTAAACCTCTCCCTAAACCTCTCCAATCAACAAACGAATCTCTGATCAAAAAGCCTAGTGGAACAAAAACATCTCAGGATATGTCTAATTCTCAGCAAAAACCAAAGGGATTCGTATCAAGGGTATGTAATACTTTCTTCAAGAATGAGAGAACTAATTTGTTGGAAAAAGAACGCGGTAATCTAGTTATTGCAGAAATTATAGTAGCTGCAATGACTTTCCATGCCGGGCTACACCCACCCGGGGGTACGTATTTCGACTCCAACAATGGTCATTCACCCGGAAATGCAGTTCAGGCAGAGGTTGACATTGATGAATTCAGCCAGTTTTTGACATTAAACACGATACCTTTGATAATATCACTAAGCAGTATACTGATACTGATTGGCGGATTCAATCTCAGGAACAAGTTCATTATGTGGCTGCTAATGCAAGGAATGCTTACTACATTCGTGTTCATCATATTCACGTATCTACAGTCAATCGCAATAATGTCTCCAGATCAGTGGATAAATGACGCGACGACTTACTTGTGTTTTAGCTGGGTTCTGTTATGCGCATTGTTTGCGCTCATTTCCACAGTTTACTTCATTGTCTGCGCGATAAAGAAACTAAGGAGAAACATTGCTATACGGAGGATGGGAAGAACAAGAGGAATGACCAAGAATCCCGTCGATGTATGAGTCAGGAATGTTCACTGTACAAGTTTGATGTTTCCTAATCTGCTAGTGTGTGAAGATTTTGTATGTATTACATGCATTTAATGGCATTTTATCTGTTCTAAGATGTAATTTGTTATGTATGTTTTTGTAAATGGCTTGAATTTTTGTAGCTTTGTTATATAATAGGTAATTTGTAATCCAATTTCTCTAAGGAGAAAGTGATTATATAGGCTTTATAGTTGTGCTTCGGAACAAGTTCATCAATCATATGCTAAAGTACGTTCTAACCTTTACTAGTATCTAACTCAAACTGAATCCCACAACTTTGACATCCCCGAACGTGAAATGTTGCAAGAAGCATGCACACGTCGAAACGAAGTTCCGAGGATCGTCGGTGTTGCGTTTGGCAACATATGCACACGACAAGCGGCCTTTTGGCAGCATCTTCAAAGGCAACCTCTCCGTATCTCGCCCTCTTGGATAGGTTATTGTATGAGCTCGGTGCATAGAAAAAGCAGTTGCTGCTGGCGGAAGAAGAGCACTGTGATGATTCTTTGGTGCCAAAGCTCACTAATCAGGCTGAAATTCCAGAAGCCGACGTGTTGTTGTTTCATGTTTGTACAGTAAAACTATGTTCAAAACAGGATCGAAAGACAAATTTCTTTTGGCAGACATTGTAATTCATGACCCCCAACCATTTCTTTAGGCAAATTTTACATGGCTTTGTAGGATAGGAAAGAAAGAGTTGATATTCAGATGAGTGAATAAAGAGTTTTATTTCCACTGGGAACGCAGATTTGACCTGGATGAGGTATGCCATTATCTCATGGAATGCGTACTTAACAAAGGCTCGACTGAGTTGGGTTGAGCTAAGGGCAAGGCGTCGTGACTTAATGCACAATGTTAGGCTCGTTACTCAATTACTCAATAGTGGCCGTAGATATACTTTTGGGTTAGAATTGCGTTCCAACTTGTCAATCAGGACTTCTCAACGTGCAGCAGGCTGTGTGCTTCGTCTGCCTCCAACGACACAAGATTCTCGCTGTTCCCGAGGATTTGCAGTTCACGAAAACAAATGCCTTGCACACCAAATGACAAGAAAGGGAAGATTCCTACGGCAGCAATACATTTCGGTATTAGCCGGCCGGCTTGGAGATACTTCTGCAGAAGGGACAAGTTTTGAATCTTTGGAATCATACGCATCCTTATCAAGTATAACCCCTGCCATAAACCTCATCGATCCATTCCTCTGTATTCAAGGCTCAGAATTTAAGTTTTAATCATGTCTCTTATTTTCTCAGGCATTTTGCTGATAGGATTGCTAGCCATTGCAGTGCTTATTTACTATCTCGCTATGCTGGGATGGAACGCATATAATAGCCACTTATCTCTCCAAATATCGCCAAGGCCACTCGTTGAGAGGATTCCTGGTTTGAATATGTTGCAGCCGTATTCCTACTCCACCTTCAAGTTCAAGAAATCAATTGAACCCATGAACAAAACAACTTATGAAGACTGCTGCACCGTGTGCTTGACAGGGTTTGAAGATGGTGAAGATGTGAGGCAGCTGCCTCATTGCAAACACTCTTATCATGGTGCTTGCATTGATATGTGGCTTTACTCTCACTCAGATTGTCCGCTTTGCCGTTCTCCGGTCAGCAGGCATACTTCCGATGTCTCCTTGTCGTCTTTTGTGGATAATTACCAAGAAACAATGCTTCGTGTAAATATCTCAACTTGATCTCTTACTTTTCCTTTGTTTCCTCTATTGTTTTTTTCTCACCCTTGTCCGATTATAACGTGAATGTTCAAGTATATGATGTGGTTTAACTTCTCCTTGGCCATGGAAGTCGAATTTGGAACACTCCCCAATGCATTCATAAAGTCTCCCAGTCATATACAACAGCTGCTTATCTCTCCAAATATCACCAAGGCCACTCTTGGAGAGGATTCCTGGTCTGAATATGTTGCAGCCTATTCGGACTCCATGTTCACGTTCAAGAAATTGGTCGAACACCACCCAAGAACAAAACAACTTAGGAAGACTCATGCTCTGTGTCCTTGACAGGGTCTAAAGTTGGTGAATATGTGAGGCAGCTGCCTCCTTGCAAACACTCTTATCATCGTCCTTACATTGATATGTGGCTTTACTCTCACTGAGACTACCTGCTGTTCTCCGGGCATACTTCTAATACTACGTCGGTGTCGTTTTTTGTGGATAATTACCAAGAAACAATGCCGAGTGTCAATTTTCAACTTGATCTCTCGCTTTTCCTTGATGATCCTCTCCTTGTTTTCTCACCCTTGTCCGATTATAACTTGAATGTCCAAGTATATGATGTGGTTGACCTTTTCCTTGGCTTGGACTCGAATTTGGAACACTCCCACCTAATGGAATCAAAACAGTCTCCCATGAATAGAAAGGCATCCACAGAGTAAAACTTTCTAAAATTGATTCGTAACGGGTGTCTCAGGGCAATCGTTAACATGGTTCTATGCATATAAAGCTATAATGCATAATAAAGCTATAATGGATTCGCTTGCAGATTCAAACTCTGCCATTCCTAGATCACCCCTCTCAAATAAATTACTGGAGGTTACGAGATGAAAACAGAACCTGAACCTAGATATTGACCTTTGAAGCACACTGGAGTCATCATCATCGTCATCTTTGAAAGTTTTATAGCTATGTGGTTCAACAAGAATACTTGATATAGTGTAAATGTTATCAAATATGTGATAAAATCTACAGTAACAACAAGTAAAAAATGTTGCGGAATTAAAAATAAATGACAATTTGTTGTAACATTTATCTACAAGTATAAATACTTGTAGATATGCCAATATGACAAAAGTCTTTCACTAGAAAGTATAGAACCGTTACAAAGTAAACAATTAGTCAAACTACAAAAGATGTTCCTAACACAAGTAACTCAACTGAGATTACAGAATACCACTCAAAGGATCTAACAAATCCTATATATTGTCTAAGGACAACAACAGTGATCAAGGAACTTAGTTTCAAAACACTGTAAATCAAATGTGACGTTGCAACTCTCAAATCTGTAATATCTCTCTCAGTCTCCCTCTAACAGAATGAAGCACGAGCTCTACATTATATAGGCTTGAGAATTCCTTGGAAACAAAGAAAGAACACACTAAACAAGGAATGTTAGAGTTATTATAAAACTCTATTATATTTACGTTAATCAAGATCTTAGATTGAACTAATATAAAGTCAACTACTATATACCATATTTATAATCAATCATCCTCTAATTATCTAATCAATCAAGATATACCAAAAATACAATCAATTACAATCTTAATTGATTGATCTCAAATTTTACCAAGAAAGTCAAACCTAATCAATTAATCAATTAATTATCAATTTACCAAATTAACACAAATCAAAGATTGATTGAGAGGATTTTAAAATCCAACAATCTTCTCTATTCCATTTCCTAGTGAAGTGACTACCGGTCACCACGAAATTTGCATTCCTACTTAGAACGGGTAAATGTTGAAATTGTACTCCCATCGTCCCAAAATAAGTTTATATATTGACTTTACACGAATTTTAATAAAGTAAGTAGTTGACTATATGTAATTTTCTTTTTATACCATTAAAGTATTCGTCAATGATGTCAAATCAATGTGACTCTTCTTTTTTCAAGACAGTTGCTATTTACATTCACAATGGCACACCCCATACCATATATTACCAAAATGTCATTATAAATTTTGACTTAAATACCCATATTTGTCGGTAAGGTGCGAACACCACTATGTGTGTTCGGTAAGGTAACAACTTTTAAAAAAAAAAAAAAAGCTTAACATACTGTGATGGAGGCGGGATTGATGGGGTGGGGCGGGATTGTGGGGGTTGGGGGAAGGAGGAGGAGGAGGAAGGAGGGAGGGGGAGGCGGGAAAGGAGGGAGGAAGGGGGGCTTGGGGATGTGGTGGGGGGAGGAAGGAGGAGGAGGAGGAAGGAGGGAGGGGGAGGAAGGGTGGGTGGTGGTGGTGTGGGGGAGGGAGGGGAGGGGAAATGAGGAGGAAGGAGGAAGGAGGGAAAGGAGGAGGATGGAGGAGAGGGGGTGGGGGGAAGGAGAGGAGGGGAGGGAAAGGAGGGAGGAAGGGGTGGGTTGGTGTGGGTGGTGGGGGGGAAGGAGGAGGAGGAGGAAGGGGTGGGGGAGGAGAAAGGGTGGCGCGGTGGGAGGGGGAAGGTGAAAAAAGTAGGGTGGGGTGTACTCGGTAGATGATGGGTTAATTTTGAGGAAAATATTGTAAGGGTATAATAGAAAATTGAGGGGGGGTGTACTTAGTTTTTTAAGTGGTGGAAAATTTTAGGGTTGTGTGTATTAAGTAATTGGGTGTACTCAGTAAATTAATGGATGCAAATAGCAATTCCCTTTTTTCAATCTCATGAGAATCTTTCTAACCATAGAACGGGGATACTTCCCCCAACCCAAAAAAAAATAATAATAAGGGATACTTATTTTGAGACGGAGGGAGTAATTTCTAAGTCCATCAACTAATGTACTTCTTACAACATATTTCACGACCTCATAATGTATTCAGACCAATCTATGATACGCAGCAACTGATAATAATTTCCTCAGCCGTAGCAGCTTCTAGGTTCCAAGTTCTGAATCTGCCTCTATTTTGAAAGCAGAGCTTATTGTCTAAAGGCCATAAAGTATGAAGTAGTGCACTACTCCACAAACTCCACTGACCCAAAAGCTAAGGCAGTGATTAAACAGAGATAAGTTGATTATCTCTTAGAATATAACAAGGACTAGGAGTTCCTTTTCATATCACGTGTAAATTAATCTGACTATTTTAAATAATGGGTTTAAAGATTATCTTATCTATAATCATTTTTATGGCAGATCCACTGTGTGAAGTGCACTATGCAGCCCCCAAGTATCTCTTCTTCAGAGATTCGGCATAATTATCTATAAACTTATTGCGCCACGAACTAGATTAACGCCTGCAGGCAGAAGCACGTGCCAATCCAATCGTTAATTTGTGGATCCATCTTTAATGGGCGGCGCGGCAGTTTGCGTAGACGATCCAGAAAAGCAAGAGAGTTGACATGGGATGATGATGACATCTTCTTTGTAGTCGTAGGCTTCCATCGGATGGATATTCATGGCATCAGCTGCAACTAAAGAATCAATCACAATATGGACACGTTTGAAATACTAGTAGTTACTATAATGAGTTGTTATCCAAATTTAGTACTCTCTTCTCTTCTTTGTGTTATCTCTTTTAGAATGTTCCTTTTTCTTCTTTCTAACTTCCACTAGCTTCCACTTATGACTAAGACCTATGGTTGACACACTAAAACTCCACACACACACACACAGAGTTGTAACCCTGACGGAATAGAGATCGATATATCTCATCGCTAGCACCAACTATAAATATGACATCCCCCAGTACGTAGTTCATCCAGAACTTAGACAAGTACATATTCGGTCTTCCTCAATCATGGGTTTCCTAGTTGTCGTGACAATTCTGTTAAGCTTATTGTGCAAAGAAGTAAGCTTAGTCCTCGGGGACATAGGCACAGCAACTTCTTACAATCCTCCATATACCCGTAAGTTAGTCCCTATATGTGAAATATTTCACCAGAAAAGAAAAAAAAAAAGTTCAAGTAGAAGAGTTTTCCTCTACTGAGTAAACTTCCTAACCCCCTTTCAACTTTTTTTTGGCAGCTACCAAGTGCAACGGCAATAGACAAGATCAGTTTCCACCAGGAAATCTATTTGTCCAAGTGAGCGAAGGACTGTGGGATAATGGAGCGGCATGCGGAAGGCGTTATAGACTGAAGTGCCTTAGCGGAAACAATAAGCCATGCAAGGGTGATACGGTTGACGTCAAGGTGGTGGATTTTTGCTCAGAAAGGCCATGCCCTTCTACCATTGTCATGTCAAAAGATGCTTTCGGAGCCATCTCACGTTCTACTAATGCAAAACTCAACGTTGAATACATCCAGTACTCCTCTTCCTCCTTTTTCAATAATTACCATTACTACTATTATGGTTACCATCACCACAATTGGTATAACTGGACACGAACTTACTATCCCATTGATTTTGCAGGATTTGAATCAGACGTGCAAATATCACATTGCCCTAGTCAGTATGGTTCTGCAGTTCAGTTTTCTGGGCTTTCAAATAGATATGAAGATTATTCCTGGGTTTCAAAATAGAGGAGAAGCTTATGCAGAAAGTTCATCCATCTTACTTTTCATCTTACATTGACTCCTTACGATAGAAAGTTTTATTTTCAATCGCAGTATCAAATATCAAATAATGACAATACAGAATTAAATTAAACTATGTACCAGCACAAATATGTTTTATGAACTTCGTGGCATATAAAAATACTGAAGCGCTGTCAAGTGTTTATGGACCTGCGAGATCTTTTCAATAAAGTCTGAAGCTTGTGACTCGTCAGGATGAACTTGATGGAAACTGATGTATTTAATCTACACCCTAGTAGAACAACTCTGAAAACTAACATGTTAAAATCAATGTTAAATCATCCAATGATCCGCTTTGTACACGAGAAAAATATTCTGCAATCATGCAATCACTTACCTTTACTACATAGGTCAACATTGCGAGATTCATTATCAACTAGAGAAAGGTTCTTTCACTCAATTCTTCTGTTTTCTTGCAAAAGAATAGAGGTTCATTTATAGTTCATCACTCTAGTGGTTGCAGCTATTGGTATGGCAAAAGTTCAAGTACACAACCAACTCAAGAATTCTATTCGAGTACTATACTGAAAACAATAAAATATGCCAAGTCTGAATTCTGTCTTCTCCTGTTGCCTCCCTTGTAACCAATATATAATGACCAACATGGTATGGATTTTGAATGCCTTCCGTACATACATGTCATTGATGGTTGTTACTTCTATGAGAATGCAAAATGAGCAAGTTGATTCACCTATGCCATAGGAAGCCAACTTCAAGTTCAGAACAAAATCACTGTTAGGAAAAGCAAGGGATGTTCATTAAGAAGCATGCATCAGATTCCCCAATACACACTGATTCTACTTATTCACTACTCTCATAACTGTTAATATGTACACCCAGCCTGGCCCAACTATATATCAAGCTCTTCCATTTATCATGCTCAGTGATATAAATGCTTAGGAAAAGCAAGGAATACCACTCTGTATAGTTTGGTCATATAAAACTTGAATAAGAATTAACTATGACATTAATATGTCAATGGATGAAGTAACCCAAAGATAAAAGACAGTGTGTGTACATGCATGGGCACTAGTGCATGTCTGCCAGAACATGGATATTGGTTGGGCGCACTTCAGCATGCCACTACCTGTATAAAGCACTAATCCTCTCTGGATATCGCAATGAAGCTCATGGTCCTGCTTTTCATTCTTTTAAGGACCTTCATCCCCATGTTAAGAGTATGACTCAAGCATATAAGGCTATGTTACCTTAAAACCTAAAGTGCTACTACGCTAGTGAATTGCATTTCAGACTTTCAGTAAGTGACCTCACTACTGGAGCGATATTCGGCCTCACTACTGGAGTGAGCGACTGTCGATTGCTTCTTTGCAGTCCATGCCACAATGTTGGGGCCAACAAAAACACACGCGCCAGTGGTTGAGCGACGAGTATTAGGATCACCCGCCCAGTCGGTTTATTTGGTTTTTGTTCTTTCAACCTTAAAACTGAAAACCAAACCAAACCGAAATCAAACCAAATGCGAATTCGGTTTCGGTTTGGTTCGGTTTGATTTTCGGTTAAACCAAACAAAGTTAGAACTACAATCAAATTTAAAGTTTAAATATTTTAACATTGAAAAAACATCTAATACAAAGATTAAAACTGTAACAAAATTACATAATATCCCTAAGAATATAAGATTACATATACTTAGTCGCTCGAATTTGAAGGAAGTCTTGGATTCCACACATTAGTATTAGTTTGACTTTTTTTTGTTACTAAACATCTACCAAACTTGTTTGAGTTGTCCATTTGTTAATTGTAGTAGTGTTCAGGGTTTGGTTAGACTTTCTTAGCAAAAGTTGTCTTCCTTAGAAGGGCTAATAATTATTTTTATTATTATGATATATCTAATAATTATTTTATTTAAATGGCTAATAATTATTTATATAACTAATAATAATATATTTTTTCTAATTTAGTTTTCGGTTTGAAAGGCAAAACCAAAAACCATATTAGAATACAGTTTTGTCAACCAAACCAAACAAAAAACCAAATTTGATATTGGTTTCGGGTTGTTTAGTTTGGATGATCGATTTTTCCGTTTGATTTTCGGATGAAACTAAATACTAAACACCCCTAGTGCGAAGTGAACTATGCAAGCCCCCAAGTATCACTTCTTCAGAGATTTGGCATAATTATCTATAAACTTATTGCGCCACGAAACTAGATTAACGCCTGCAGGCGGAGGCACGTTCCAATCAGTAATTAGTGGATCCATCTTTAATGGGCGGTGGCAGTTAGAGTAGACGATCCAGAAAAGCAAGCGAGTTGACATGGGATGATGATGACGTCTTCTTTGTAATCGTAAGTGGTGCTTCCATCCATCGGATATTCATGGCATCAGCTCCAACTAAAGAATCAATCACAATATGGACACGTTTGAAGTATTAATTACTAAAACGAGTTGTTATCCAAATTTAGTACTCTCTTTTTTGTGTTCTCTCTTTTAGGATGTTCCTTTTTCTACTTTCTAACTTCCACTAGCTTCCACTTATGACCAAGGCCTATGGTTGACACACTAAAACTCCGTAGTTATCTCACTTAAAGTAAAGTCCGTTTGGTGTAGTCAACACGTAGCGTTTTTAAAATGTAACGTTTTTAAAATGCGAATTTTCAAAACCTAGTTTTTTTCTTATAAATACGTTTGGGACATCACTTCAAAATGCAGCTTTTTTTTCTAGCAATGTTTTAAAACCTGTGTTTTGGTAAAAGCTGAGAATTTCAGGCGTTTTAACGCAATTTTTACAAATAAACTGTATTATATCCCTACGTTTTGGCCAAAACGCACTACCAAACGATCTCTTAATGCCGACCTAACTGAAAGCAAAGGATCAGATGAGCTGCAAATTCTCTATTAAACAAAAACACAAAAAGGGGCATGCTCAGGTTGGCTGAAAGGGTTGGGGGGAGATCGATATCTCATCGCTAGGACCAACTATAAATATGACATCCCCCAGTACGTAGTTCATCCAGAACTTAGACAAGTACACATTCGGTCTTCCTCAATCATGGGTTTCCTAGTCGTCGTGACAATTCTTTTAAGCTTATTGTGCAAAGAAGTAAACTTAGTCCTCGGGGACATAGGCACAGCAACTTCTTACAATCCTCCATATACCCGTAAGTTAGTCCCTATATGTGAAATATTTCACCAGAAAAGAAAAAAAAAAAGTTCAAGTAGAAGAGTTTTCCTCTACTGAGTAAACTTCCTAACCCCTTTCAATTCTTTTTTGGCAGCTACCAAGTGCAACGGCAATAGACAAGATCAGTTTCCACCAGGAAATCTATTTGTCCAAGTGAGCGAAGGACTGTGGGATAATGGAGCAGCATGCGGAAGGCGTTATAGACTGAAGTGCCTAAGCGGAAACAATAAGCCATGCAAGGGTGATACAGTTGACGTCAGGGTGGTGGATTTTTGCTCAGAAAGGCCATGCCCTTCTACCATTGTCATGTCAAATGATGCTTTCGAGCCATCTCACGTTCTACTAATGCAAAACTCAACGTTGAATACATCCAGTACTCTTCCTCCTTTTTCAACAACTACTACTACTAGTATTATGGTTACCATTAATTACTGGATACAAACTTACTTTCCGTTGATTTTGCAGGATTTGAATCAGACGTGCAAATATCACGTTCCTAGTCAGTATGGTTCTGCAGTTCAGTATTCTGGGCTTTCAAATAGATATGAAGCTTATTCCTGGGTTTCAAGATAGAGGAGAAGCTTATGCAGAAAGTTCATTCATCTTACTTTTCATCTTACATTGACTCCTTACGATAGAAAGTTTTATTTTCAATCGCAGTATTAAATATCAAATAATGACAATACAGAATTAAGTTAAACTACGTACCAGCACAAATATGTTTTATGAACTTCGTGGCATATAAAAATACTGAAGCGCTGTCAAGTGTTTATGGACCTATTCAATAAGGTCTGAAGCTTGTGTCAGGATGAAGTTGATGGAAACTGATGTATTTAATCTACACCCTAGTAGAATAACTCTGAAAACTAACATGTTAAAATCAATGTTAATCATCCAATGATCTGCTTGGTACACGAGAAAAATATTCTGCAATCATGCAATCACTTACCTTTACTACATAGGTCAACATTGCGAGATTCATTATCAACTAGAGAAAGGTTCTTTCACTCAATTCTTCTGTTTTCTTGCAAAAGAATAGATGTTAATTTATAGTTCATCACTCTGGTATGGCAAAAGTTCAAGTTCACGACCAACTCAAGAATTCTATTCGAGTACTATACTGAAAACAATAAATTATGCCAAGTCTGAATTCTGTCTTCTCCTGTTGCCTCCCTTGTAACCAATATATAATGGCCAACATGGTATGGATTTTGAATGCCTTCCGTACATACATGTCATTGATGGATGTTACTTCTATGAGAATGCAAAATGAGCAAGTTGATTCACCTATGCCATAGGAAGCCAACTTCAAGTTCAGAACAAAATCACTGTTAGGAAAAGCAAGGGATGTTCATTTAGAAGCATGCATCAGATTCCCCAATACACACTGATTCTACTTATTCACTACTCTCATAACTGTTAATATGTACACCCAGCCTGGCCCAACTATATATCAATCTCTTCCATGGTGCTCTTATCATGCTCAGTGATATAAATGCTTAGGAAAAGCAAGGAATACCACTCTGTATAGTTTGGTCATATAAAACTTGAATAAGAATTAACTATGACATTAATATGTCAATGGATGAAGTAATCCAAAGATAAAAGGCAGTGTGTGTACATGCATGGGCACTTGTGCATGTCTGCCAGAACATGGATATAGGTTGGACGCACTTCAGCATGCCACTACCTGTATAAAGCACTAATCCTCTCTGGATATCGCAATGAAGCTCATGGTTCTGCTTTTCATTCTTTTAAGGACCTTCATCCCCATGTCAAGAGTATCACTCAAGCATATAAGGCTATGTTACCTTAAAACCTAAAGTGCTACTACGCTAGTGAATTGCATTTCAGTAAGTGACCCGGAACACTAAATTGACTGTCTGAAAACAATTTTGTAGGTTCTCCTCTGGAAGCAGAAACATTAAAGAATTAGATTAATCGAGCATGCTCTCCCTGTGCCCCACTTAGAGTCATACCTTTACACAACCTGTTCCAAGCCTGGATAAAATAGAAGGGATGCATTAGGTAGCTTGACATCCCATGTAAGACTTTGTCAAATCAAAATGAACATGAATCTTGAGAATGTTCACGCAAATGCAAGGAAGTCACCCAGGTGTGACCAGTTGCACCTGCCTCGGGATGTTGGGAATTGGACTGAACACAATGGCAAATTAAGAAGGATTCATGTAGCCACCCCCAAGTAATTGGGACAAAGGCTAAATTAAGTTGTATTATAGGAGGATGCTCAAACTTTCCAATTTTACATGATTATCTTAAGATGACCAGGTAATCGTGTAATTTTTTTCTTTACAAGAGCATTTGTACATATAGAATATGAAGACATCCTAACCAAGCATCTAGATGAAGCTATCCCTAGCTTTCAATGTAATAGATCATATAGACTATACGGTTTACCGAACTGAAACATAGACAATCAGCTTTCTCAGCTAGAATAGAGTTGGCCTTCTTCTTGCTTTCTTCTTTAGTTTCCTTTGTTTGGAGTAAGACCTTACCCCCACCCCTCCCACCCAGTTTCTTGCCAGAAGTAAGATTCAATGTCTTTCACCTGGCTGCTGTATAATTTTTAGATTATCATTTACTTTTCTGGCTGTATGGTCCGCTTTTACTTCTACTAAAAAGAAATATGGAACGAATAAAAATTATCATGTCATAGCACCTTGAGCCTTCCGTCTCCTATTTCACAAAATATTTTAATAAAAAGCAATTGAAGTTTGCTATTTGTCTGCTGACTAAGCAAGTCAGAAAATTACTCAATTACTGAAGAATCACAATTAGAGTTAGCTTATTCAACAACAAACCTGAGCTAAGAGAAAGTATTTTAAACAAAAATAATAGTCACAACTTCCAGAATCAATGGATGTATAAAGACGCCTATTTTATAGATCTGGCCTTGCAAATTGCAACTATAAGAGTACTAATGTAATTATTAAACAAAGGTAAAATAATGAATGAGCGTTATCAATGACCAGAAATCATCTACATACAACAAACTTACTTCTCTGGGACGGTTGCTCAAGTTATAAGATGTTTGTGCGATTATTCTCAGGTCCACTTTTCTGTGCCTCGAAAAAGGGATGGAGGTGACGGACTCCTTCTTGGTAAAAAGGTGTTTGCATTTCTATCAGACGGGAGACCTGCATAAGTGACAGTTTTGTCAAGCACAATGTTAGCATTCTGCAATTAATTCATCTCGTGTATTACAGGAAACGATTTAACCATAAAAAGTTCAACAACCCCCTCCCCGCCACCCATACACACACACACACACAAAAAGAGAAAAAAAAAAGACATGTTTTCTAGCTTATCTCCTCCTTATGCTACTTGTGCTATCTCGACCATCTTGATTTATAGAAGGAAAGAATTTTGAACCAACGAAATTTTAAAATAGACTGCATTGCTCAATTCAACTAGCCTTGGCCAATTCATAGCTCAGATACATAAATCCTGTTTGTCCTCATAGCTTTGTTCTGGTTATAACCTTTTGATAGACAATTATGCGTCAAAGCTTTCACTACTTTTTCTATTCTTTTCAAACTTTGCTTCAGCCTTTCTTATTTGATTTTCCATGGGCCTTTCTTAGCAATGTCTAGATCTTTGATTTTCTATGATTGTCTAAGCATTTACCTAACCTTGAAAATCCAGATTTCGGAATGTTTCTTAATCAAACAATGTTCCTTTAGGAGCAAGGATAGTTTATTTGTCGTTTTGTAGAGCATCCCATCATCACATTCACAGTTATATATCCATCACATGATATGCCAAAAACACTTCTCGCTTAAGCCAACATGCTGTGATTTTAATGCGTATTCTCTCCATCCCCATGTATAACTGGAGCCAAAAAAAAAAAAAAAGAATATAAAACGGAAAATAAGCAAACTCTTTGCGGTAAATCTGAAACCCCAATCATCACTCTTTTTTATTTGTATTTATAGTTTTGTTAGCCTCTCATGATCACCTTTTACTTCACTGTGGGGATGTTTCTTTCCTTTGGAACAATTTGTTTGGGGTAGTTGGTGAAGAGAGTAGCCCTGATTCTATATATTCATTTTCCCGGATACACTTCTGAGGTTTAGATGGGAATAGGGATGCTAGTATGCCGTGGCAGTGAGGTATCTTTGCAGTTCTGTGGTGTGTTTAGAGGGAGAGTTATTCGAGAAAATTAGGGATCAGTCGCTGCCTTTGTCTCTCCTTTGGGATAGAGATGTTTTTATTGCATCTTATTTGTTTGGCTAGTGAAGTTTTTTGAGGATTTGCTATTTCAGATATGCGGCAGGATTGAAGTGCTCTGCTTTATTAATTTGTGTGTTTTTGGCTTTTGTTTTTCTTTTAAATTTTAATTTTCTTACAGTTTCTTTCTTATAGATGGACTTCTCGTCCATACTCTAGTAACTTTTCTCTCCAGTAATTCAGTTCTTCTTTTCTTATCAATACACACACACACATTGATGAAACCGATGTAGACCAGTATGACACCAAGTCTAGCAAAATCAATATACTGGACTCACAAAATCGAAAACACCAATAAAACAAAATATGCAATATATAGACTCAAAGCATGAAGATAGGGCTAGATTAACCATACAATAAATTATACAAAGATCAAGTATCTATGCATATATTCCAATTGACCTTCTTCTTTGCATCCTTGATATCAACCATTTCTCCAAAGATTATCGGTTCACCTAGCATACAGTATATGCTCCAAATCCAACTAATAACTGGTGATAAAGACTAGGGGAGTTCAGAAGCTCAATATATTTCTACATATTTTAGCCCTGAATCTTTTATTTCTATCTTTTTCACCAGTTTCTTATCTCAAGTTATATAAATTTCTACTCTGTCAAGCAGTTGTTTCATTCTATATCACATAGATTGCTTCAAAGAACATAATGGAAGGCCACGAACTAAATCTAGAAAAGAAACCAGATAAAATCAATGGCTAGTTTGTAATCTACAAAGGAAGTCAAGTATGGAAGGTGACCGTCAGGAACTTCATAACAAAAAAAAATGGATTTACATCAGTCATGTAAAACTAGGCCACATTAATCATGTTAAGGTACTTGTAGTTAAAAAGATAATACTCTGTTTTATTTTTCTTTTTATCTCTCGGATCCTGCTAACATCTATCTCAAATCCTTGTGTGCTGTGTGTCTAAACATGAATGTGTGTGCACGAGAGAGAGAGAGAGAGAGAGAGAGAGAGAGAGAGAGATTATGTAGGTAACCATGTAAAAACAAATTGGAAGACCACTCACTGCTCGACGGAAGGCAAACATCTCCTCTTTACCAGATAGCAGGGAAATAATTCCAGTAGGTGCACCTCCTGAACTTACATTCCCTTCTGCTAAAACATCTCGACGTAATTTTGCACCTTCTGTCTCCGTTTCAAACTGGAAACTGAAAACGAAAACGACAAAATGACAAATAATTCAATATCCTTTCAAGTATCAGAACCAAGTTTATATTAAACAAAGCCAACAAATATTATAAATGTCAGTCAATATAAGTAAATTCAAGAAATTCATACAACAACAATAAAGAAAAGATATACCCGCAAAGAGTAGTGCAGGGAGTGGCTTGCTTATCCTATCCCTTCTCTCACCTAGTTTACTCTATGAAATAGTTCTTTGGCCCCAGTGAGTTCTCTTGATTATCATACCCCTTCTCACACCTTGTCTTCTGCTTGTATATCCTGGATTTTCCTTTCAATTACTCGTACGTATATTCATTGTGTACTTGTGTCCTATTTTCTCCAAACTCCCGTGTTTTCCAGGTCTACCGATGAAGAGGAATATTGGAAGAGAGCAAGCATTAAGAAGCTTTATTTCTAATACGCAGTTCCCACACCATTTTCTTGTTCTGAGTGTTGTCTCTTCCTCTCCTCTTCATATCCATCGTTTCTCGGCTCAGCCTTCCTTATCAAGCTTGAAGAAGTTGTTCCTAGTTTAGAGACTTTGTCATAATTTTGTGATTCTTGTCAACTTGCTAAACCCTATCAATAGTATTTTCCTATGGTCATAAACGCTCTAATGTGTCATTTAAGTTAGTGCGTTCAAGATGTGGGATCCTCATCCAATTGTTGCAAAATTTATTGTTATTTGTCACCTTCGTAGACAATTATTATCGTATGACTTCAATTTATTTAATCAAAAATCATTCAGAATTGTTCTCTATATTTTATGCCTCTGTGCGGAGATTCAAACCCAATTTTGTGTACGTCATAAAATTCTATGTTGTGACAATGATAAAGAGCATTTCACTACCCTACCTTTATGACTGAACAGAGTATGCTTCAGTAGTTTTCCTGTAATGAATCCTAGCAAAATGGTGTTGCTCAAAGAAAGAATCATTATATTGAAGTAGCAAGGACCTTTCTTTCTAGAAACACTCCCTCCATTTGGTTTATATTGGCCACCAACAAAAGCTCACCATTTTAGAATTCTTAATAAATGCATCAACAACCACTATCTATTTTTAAAATTTTCCATTTATACACTTTTACTTAGTTAATTAATGTGCATTGTTTACCTTGTAAATAATCAACTTAGTTAGGGATATAATGAGAAAGTAAGTAATTAATGTGCATTGAACTTGTAAGTGCCAAAAACTTTGAGACTGCTAAAAAGGAAAGTAGGCCAATATAAATGAGACGGAGGGAGTACACAGCAATCAGGAGAGAGAGAGAGAGAGAGAGAGAGAGAAGGAAAATCAACTTCTTGTATGATTTGTGTTGACCTAGTGTTAGGAATTATACCTAATCCCTCGGCCCAATACATACCTAATTCTCAAAACAGTCCTCCTCAAGCTGGAGCATCATGCCCAACATGTGACAAATAGAATCAACCTCACCCGAGAAATACTCTTAGTAAATAAATCAGGCAATTTTTCTCCCGTGCACACATATGAAGTGGAAATCAGCTTCTGCTAAATCTTTTCTCGCAAAAAATGACACTCAAGCTCTATATGCCTAGTCCGTTCATGGAAGACTGGCTTCATGAAGATCAGGGTGGTAGGCTGGTTATCACACCACAACCTTATTGGCAAAACAACCCCAATACCAATCTCTTCGATCAACTGATGTATCCACCCAAGTTCACAGGTCATCCCGCATGATACTCGGATGCACTCGATGCCCTCGACCTGGTAACTACACTTTGTGTTTTTACACCTCCAAGAAACTAAATTTCCACACACAAACACACGATAACCTGTACCTGATTTTCTCTCACTTGGTTACCCAGCCTAATCAGCATCAGAAAAAGGCCTTTACCCATATATGCCTATGATCTGTATACAGGATACCTCAGTCAATCCCCATTTCAAGTATTAAAGATCCAAAGTAATACTTCAAGTCAATCATATCCGGAAATTCTTACTCGTGTCAATCCTGCCACTGCAGCATTACATTTTATTGGTTATACTACCTTTTTTTTTTGTCATTTTTGGGGACAAATTGATCACACTACTTTCTCCTTAGGGCACAGGTTGGTCTTTACTATAGAAACCATCAGATGATTTTCTCCTTTACATTTACTTTCTAGAAAGTGTTGATCTCTCAATCTCTAACTTTAACATTAACCCATCTCATAATAGAAAACTTGTAACCGTACAAAGATATACTAATACTAGATTTCCATGTAAACTGGTTGGTGAAAAGGTAAAATATTGTTTTTTGACCTCTAGTAAGCAGAAATAAATGATTTCCATGTTGAACCAAATGGTGGAATCATTTGGACGTATAGGGTCTATTAGATGAAAAACTAGGTCAACTTAGCAAAAAATAGACTATGTCTTTTTCTCTGACTGAAATTGGAACCTTCCCTTCATGAAACATGCAATTAAATGATGCTGATTACTTTACAGGGTCAACCACTCCTAGATCCATACTTCACCAAGATGCTGCAGCAATGACGACAGCGAAAGTGATGAATGATAATAAAAAGACAGCCGACATTACTTGTTAGTGGTGTAGTGACATCATATTCACATGGAGGCTCGCCGCTGTCTTACATTAAATCAATCTTGGAAGTGACCAACTACTTGATCACTTTCTACAATGATTCCATAGGTAATGTCTATCCACTCCCCCACTTTCCATTGTAGTATCATGCAGACATGATAGGCCAATTAGCACCACCAGAACTATGCATAAATAATACAACATTTAGCTATACAGGTTGCAGAATGGTTAGTCATTAGCTTATATGCTGCTTAATTATGCCAAACAAGGGTTGGCAGTTGATGGTTGAATACAGATACATTGATTAGAGAGTTTGATTGTGCCTATGGAGCCAGGAAAATGATGTTAGAGTTAGGTTTAATAGAAGAGGAAGGACTGTTCTATGGTGGCTCATGGCTGACGAGGCTATGGAAATTGAAGTAGTGCCCAAGGAGCCAAGGAAGAGATCCAGCATGTTGGGACCGAAGAGGGAGAGCAAAACCGGTGAACAAGAAAGAGAAGAAACAATACACACATACTCGGAATAGCTAGATAATGAAGAACTTTGAGAGGAAATAAAAAGCCAAATAAGTTACTTGCCTCTCTAAATCAAAAAGTGTTCCCTCTTCGGTTCCTTGAAATAGATCTTCAATAGAAGCGGCTGCGGAACAGTATAGACAACAATGGTAGTTGTATAATTCATCGATAAGGGTGATAAACCTCCGGGCCTGAAAAAAAGAAAAAACTGTTGTCCTGATGCAAGAAAGACTAGCTGTGCAATTCTTTGCTAGACACACTACTCTTAAAAGTATAAAAAGTGTGTATTTGTTGGATGATATATGCCTTAAAGTATGTCAGTACGCTTTTAGCTCCCCTAACTATAATAGAAGTAATTAAACTTTAACAGCACCTGTAAGAGAAAAAGGAAAACAGAAGCATAAATAGAACCACTGAGACCTCCTCTAATCTATTTCTAAGGCATTGAATTCAAAAAATAATAATAAATAAATAAGCAAGAGAGAGGGAGAGAGTGAACGGTGACCTTCAAACTCCTAATACTATATTTCATTTGACTAATTTGGCGTTAATGTCTCTTCGTCTATGCTTTCTTCTAAAATATAATTTTACGTGAAAATCTGATCTCTTTACTTCTCCCTCTACCATTTTGTAACCATTTTGTCTATACACTTCTATATCATTTCCAATCTCTCCAGCTATCATTGACGGAGTAGTGCTATCGCTGATCTTTTTCTTTATTGCAATTTTTACAGGGTAGAGATTAAAACACAGACACCTGAAAGCATACATAATTTAGAAAGGACAGGGGATAATCAGGCTTCCCTAAAACAGAATTTTCTTTTCTGATTTTTGATGATTACAAGAGCTCATTTAAATTCTAAAGAGAATAAGTTGCAACTCCTTGCACATGATATCCTGTCATTTTTGTCACTTATCACTTCAATTTCTTTAACTTGTCTAAAACCACCTTACATTATTTGCCTTGTCTCAAGAGGTAGCAAATGGGGAGGCAGGGCCATACTGCAGGCTGAAATGGGCGGGCTGCCCAATTGACATTATGAGCATAAATTGGTGGGCCATAACTGCGCAGGGCCACCCATGGGCGACGGGCCCATTTGCCCAAGGGTATGAAAAGTCTTTTGACTTTTTTCTCGAATACCCATGAAATCGACCCACTACTTTATTACTCCCTCCGTTCAAGGCAAAGAGCCCCTATTCTATTTTGCGATGTTTCACTTAAAGAGTCCGTTTTTAAATATTATACTTACAATTTCTATAACTTTTCAACTTTACCCTCCACATGTGTTATATATGCATCTTTACTATGCGAAAGCATTTTTTTTTATGATCAACTCTAATGATATTTATATATCCCTTAATTATTAGACTTTTCAAATGTGGACTCTTTGGGTGGAACGGAGGGAGTAATGCTTATAGAAGTTTTGTGAGAAAATAAAAGGGAAAAAAGAAACTGCTATGATTATACATGAGCTCGTATTCCATTTCCAGAACTATAATATAATATTAAATTGCCACTAATGAATCAATTGACAAAATTCCCCAAGATTTTTTTTATTTTTACTATGAAATTACGCTAACTTCTCATTTAAACACCCATCTCTCTCTCTCTCTCTTCAGACATTGTAACCCAACAACCTCACACCTAGCTGCTTGGTTAACACTGCTTCTACCCACCATTGCTCCATCTTCACTTTAATCCCATCCAACTTAAATGTACATTTAACCTCACTTAAACCTCACATCCATCTCTCTTTCCTTTTCCTTTTCCTTTTCCTTTTCCTCCATTTAAGTTGTACAATGTGTCCCAGCAGGTTACTATATGTCCTCTTTCATATCTCAGCGCCAAAATGTAACCATAAACTCAAAAATTATTAAACTGATCAGAAACTGGAAAAAATATATATGTATCAAATACCACTAGTGCTTAAATGAAGAAACCAACAAGAGGGAGAACTGACAAATGGGGAAGAAAAACAATCTGGATGCTGAACCTAGACCTTGAAGTCCAACTTTCTAATACATGTTCGTATACCTAATTGATTCTCAACTATAGAGATGGCCCAACAATGTAGATTATACTTTCACGCTAGGAAAAAGGATATGACTGATTTGGACTTTGGACCCAAATGAAGATACATTTTTCATCAAAAGCCAACTAGAGAACATGATTCATGTAAGGAAACCCTATCCAGCTGCTGGTTAGCTGTTGACTAGATCATCCATTTATATGGCAAAAAAACTCCCTATATCTCATATATATATGCCACCAGACACAAGCTCACATTTTTAGGGATTCCTCATAGATACTTCGACCTCCATTTTTTAATGTCCAGATTTTCAAATGTACTCTTTATTTAAACTTTCATTTCTGCATGTGAAGGAGTTTTAATTTTCTTGGCTAGGAGTATTCTAAGAATATAGTTCATTAATGTGCATAATATTTCTATGTGGCAAAAAACTTTGAGACATTCAAAAAAGGAAAATTGGCCAATATATATGAGGCAGGAGTTGATAACACTGGTAAAAAGTAGCATTGGGATAATGTTCTGGGATCTGACATATAGATCAGTTGCATCACAAGACTAAGAACAACCAAGATAAGGATCCCATATGCTCTATTCTTTGCTCCAAAAAGGAAGCGCGCAGTTCCACTTCGTTAGAGCTTACACAGATAATGGTATAACATAGCCATTTCAGAAGCTAACATATGACCAATTGTAGGGGCATTTGAGTTCTTTTAGATGTGTTGCTAAGGGATTATGAATGCAAGAATAGAAAATAAATAAACAGACATGGTACCTTGTCGCGAATCCGCATACTCATTACTGGAATGTCTGAGATGAAAACAGTATGATAATTCCTAGCCACTGCTATATAATCTGCTGCACCAACCTGGAAAGTGCTTAATATTAATCAGAAGGAACAAAAGAAATGGAAAAATTAAATTCAAGTAAATAAATTCATTAAAAGAAACCAAAACAGATCAGAGGATTACTTTAAGACAACTAGACAAGTTTCTGTTTATTACCTAGTAAAATAAGTCCAAAAAGTATTTCAATTATATGGTCAAACAACAAAGAGTATTTATCACATTTTCTTTCCCTTCCCAAAGTTTGTCGCCATGCAAAAGGAAAGTGCATAGCAAAATCTCATCAGTGGGAGATATACAATGATACATTTTTTCTCTTCATCCTGGTCGATATGTGTAGGTGCAAGACCTAAAGTTAACAAAAGTACCGACTTTATTTTATTAAAACTTAAAGCTTGTTTGCTGGGGGCATTGAGGGGTTTCACGGTGTTCGTGATTGCATTGGCCCACCTATGACTATTTCTATAGCTTAATGGACCAATGCCTAAAGAAGTAATGCACCTAAACAGAAGAGAGAATTTAGACAAAGAAGCACTTAAGTTAGCAAACAAGGACCACCAGGTCAGAGCTTTAGCATATCTGCATGGCACTAGAGAGATAACACAAAGAAGAAAGAAAAAAAAAAAATCCTCCGAAAGAAAGCATAATACCGGCCGACCACATAGATGATCAAATGTAAACCGTGCCACCCCATTACAGCTTTCAGGAACGTCCAAGGTTCTGCCAAGAAACTAAGCATAAATCACGAGCCCTATCAAGTCTCTTAGCAGAATAGTACTGCGAAGCTTAAAACTACCTCCCAAACATTACTGAAATGGTATTAGAGGTGACTTGTCCTCCATATTTTTTTGTGATCTCATCCCACATAATCTCAAATCCCATGATCGCAATGCTGTCCAGAGGCCAGAAATAGGTGATCTGCACATATTTGAAGAAATCTAAGAACATATAGTAACATGGTTACAAGCATCAACACATCCACATTATGGTTTCCTTTTTCTATTTTATGTCTATAGTAAAAAACATGTCCAACTTGATGTAACATTGAGGCATAGATTCGAAGACATGACAATATACTTAACAAACGCCTAAATGTGTAGACCAGAAATCACTATGAATATCTCGTTGTTAAGTTACCAACTCATCTAAAGGCTTAAGGTAGATACTTCTTTGATGGTTGATTAGGGGTGATGTTGCATGTCCCCCTCTTTCTGTATGTTTCTTGGGGTAACCCCTTCATTCGCAACTGTTTATAAGCCTATTCTATGTTGTATCAGATCTACTCATTTCGGTAGAACAGAAAACAATACTAAATGGATATAGAATATGCAGGCATACCAACTTTCTGAGAGGTTAAGTCAAGCACACAACTTCACATATACCCCAAAATAGTGTTGCTTCACAATGGAAGGTCAAAGACAAAAAAACTATCTGAATAGGTTCTCACCTGGTCTATAGATCTTTGTGCTATTAGACGCCGATAATCAATTTCACTTCCAATTAGAACAATTTCACAGTGCTCCTCCAATTTGTTTAAAAACTTCAGGAAGAGATCCCATTGCATACCATCCTGAAAGAGCAGGAGTTAAAAGACAAATTAATTCAATATATTGCACTACTATGGTATTCCTCTAGACACAGAAGAAACTGAGAAACACGTGGAGAAGACAGGAGGACTCCGTAATAGCAGACAAGAGAATTGGAATATGCCGACCCCGGTTAACTGACAACGTGAAAAATAAATAAGAGCTAGTAAAGCGTGGTCATTCTAAGAAATCAGTCTATAGCATACCTGATTCAAGTCACCTGGTTGTCTGTTACTGGTGGCAACAAGAACTGTTCCAGTACTTAACAATCTGCTTATAATTCCAGATAAGGCCACAATAGCAAATACATCAACAGTCTGTATTTAAAAGCAAGAAATTTAATTCATAGAATTAGCTGAAGATAATTATGCATAGTTCAACACTAGATCAAAACTCAAACATGAGATGCATTTGGTTTGATTTTTCTGGTTTTCTTGTCTCTTTTTATGTCCCCCACTACTCTTGTGAGGTCGACACCTTGCACTCCATTCTATCTATAATTTTATCTTCTATCACTTAAATATCTTTTTTACCATAAAAAAGAAAAAGGGAAAAGAAAGGAAGAAGAAGAAGAAGAGAAGTTAAAAAGGAAAGTAAAAAACAAAGTTTTAGACAATATTATAGTTGATTTCAATTTAGAATTGATTGTATTAGGTTTATATTAGGCAGCCATATCCCTAGGATTCTCATGTAATTGATTCTTATTCTTGGTGAATACATCACACTTGTATATATTCCTATTATGAGATTGAATGAAATTAAGTCAATTGGTTTGAGATGGACCCCAGACTTTAAGATGCTCTTTAATAACTTAATTTCAATTTTTCGGAAATAAACTGATATAAAGCGTCATTTAAAATACTGAAAAAGCAAACTCAGTAATGTTAAGCAAAAGAGGGAAAGGTTAAGAGTTCTTTATCAAGTCACTGCATGCAGCCTATACGGATTTCACTGCAGCCATTGTCATCTTCCAATTTCAGATTCTCTTGTTTATTTCTTTCAGAATAATATTTCAAATTCTAACTATCATCACCATTCAGAAACGAAATAATA
Source organism: Platycodon grandiflorus (assembly GCA_016624345.1). Classification (NCBI taxonomy): domain Eukaryota; kingdom Viridiplantae; phylum Streptophyta; class Magnoliopsida; order Asterales; family Campanulaceae; genus Platycodon; species Platycodon grandiflorus. The sequence continues at coordinate 37,484,476 of CM028367.1, read as the reverse complement.
GTTGAAGCTACTGAAACACGAACATTTTGCTCCTGACAATCAGGAAAATCAGTAAAGATATTTCATCTGCAAAATCAAGCGCTTAAGAAAGCTGTACCTGTATTTCATCAAAACATAGAATGCTAGCTCCTCTTTGATCTCCGCATCGGTCAACAAGAAATTTATCTGCCACAGCTGGAAGAATGTTTTTCATCTGTACCTCTTGCTTATATGTTTCTTCTGCAGCTACCCATTCCTTGACTTTTGTATCAAAAGGGAGATTCATTATCCAAGTAGCGAGTCTTGACTGCGTAGACTTATCCTGTACTTGATTCTTCCATATCTTATGCATATGATCATTAATCTCAAGCATAGCCTGCAGTGAGAATGAAAGGCTATGACAAAATGAACAAAAGAAGCAATTCAGAATGTATGAATAAACTCTAATATTTGCAGAGTTCATCAGCTAAAAAGCAGGTAGCTTAGCATTGAAATGGTAATGAAATTTGTTGAGCTTGATATACATTGTTGGGCTTCATCTAACAGCTTAAGCTTTTAGATGAGTTAGTAACTTAACATGATATTAGAGGGTTTAGGAAAGGTCTTGGGTTCGAGCCATCCCGCTTGCATTTGTTACCCGAAACATTGTGAGTGCATGTTGTCATTCTGTTTGGTTTGTGATGCCTGGTAAGGTAAATTTGTTTGTCTCTCCACGTCTGGACAGGTCACACGTGAGGGGGAGTGTTGAGTTTGATATACATTGTTTGGGCCCTTTACATTAGCTTAAGCTTCTTTTAGATGAATTGGTAACTTAACAAAATTAATCTCCGCATATGTATTTGTTGCGGGGAATCTAAGCTATAAAGGATATGTCAAAGTATTTTGGTTGAAAGAGCCCTAATCCACTAATAATATGTCAAACACCATGCACTTGTATAAAATTTTGAAATTTGATCCAGTTTAAGTATTTAGGCAATTTTGAGACTTTATTGATTTGCAGGCGTGGTTCCAAGTATGGTCCGGTGGTCGTTATTGGGGTAAAATCTGCATAATACTTGTTCTTCTTTACCATATTGATTATTTGTCCCAGACCCAGCTCTGTCAATCTCGAGACTCCAGGTATGAAGCACTTAAAACAGCCATGTTTTTCCTACACTTCAGCCTTCAATTGAAAACACATGTTAACCAGCGGTGCAAAAAAACTTAAGCGGTATAAAAGTGCATTAAAAAAACTTTAGCAGCACAAGAGTGTGCGCAAAAACCTTTAGCAGTTCAAGAGTGAATGTATGTACATACGTATGTGTGTGTGTGTGTCTACATATATATATATACATATATATACATATATACATATATATACATATACATACATGTATATATATATATATATATGTATATATACATATCCCCTCAAATCTGGCTGGACTCGCCTCCATGACTTACAATAATGACTAATGATTATATAGGTGATGGCCAGCTCCGATAGCCTTGTACTGACAGAAATTAGCCTCATGGCAGTTAACATTACAAAATACATAAATCAGCATAATTTTCCTACACGGTGATATCAAGATGAGGTATTAGCTCTACGAAAGCAAAAAGAAGTTTGAGTTGAAAGATAAATAACTAAGTTTTTTTCATAGCGATGATAACACAACTACATATGCTTAAAGATTCTTGTCCAAATCAGGACAAGCCTGCTGCCCATGTCAGCATAGTTGAGATATACTCTTTTGAAATGTATTTAGGGGAGTGTAAAAGGTAGTTCTGCAGTCAGGAACATTTAAGGTTGAATTGCTTAACACTAAATCTAGAAGAAACGAACAGGGAGTTTTTTAGTCAAAAACATTCAAGAGCGAATTGCTTATAACGAGAAGCAGAAGAAACCTTCGAGCATGACATTAGTTTCCACCAGATTAGTTCAATGAATAACTTTCTAACTTACATGACTGTACATATCATTGTGATAATAAATAGTATGAGCACTTCATGCAAAGCACTACAAATACTCGCCTCATGAAAATGAAATCTTCTTCGATGTTTAACAATTCCTTCAGTGGCACTATAGAACATATCCATAAGCATTGTCTTTCCTACAGGATGCAAAGACACCTTTTCAGGTTTGCGTATGTAAAAGAGAACTAAAAGCAAGATGCTCCACATGAAGAAAATTGAAAGCAATATTTTCATGTGAGAAATCAGATATGAAACCAAAAGGGACATGTCTAATCCAAAGTCCAATTTAGGCAAACTAAAAGACATTCAACTCAAACTGCAAAACACATACAAGAGATTGGATTGGCTACAAACCACTTCCAACATTCCCATATACATATAATCCTTTAGGGGCTGCAGGTGCAGTCGGGCGACTACCAACCACTGAGTCCAACTTCCTCTCTCGATTCAGGTAAGAAACCCATTTTCCAACTCCAGGTTCTGCATTTATAGGTTTTTTCCTGCACAGAAAGATGCTCCATAACCAAAATGGAAGAAGATGCCAGGGAAGAAGAAGATGAAGAGGTCCAAGTCACATAAACTTCTACATGGATTTGCATCTAGCTATTATAGAGCTTAGTGACATTCAAAACATTTATTTTCATAGAGACAGGTCTACAAAATTAAGTAACAGTGATTAACTGGACATACAACATGAACAAGAACTGGACCTCTGAACAGAAATAACTATCACGCCCCAAAACCCATGAAAATAATTATGCAGAAATCACAGTCACAAATTTCAATATACTTTCAGAGATATGCCTCACCTAGAGAACCATCTATTAACAAATCCTTGTCGATGCGCTTGTACTGATGATACTAGACCCCCTTTCTGTTTGATCTCAGCTTCCTCCATTAAAAGCCTGCGCCGCTCATTCTCTCGTCTCTCTTCCCACTTGGCTAGATTTACCTAGATAGTTTGAGAAAGATGCACAGCATGAGAAACATATTATGCTACTAACAATAGACTTGCAAGAAGAATAATATCATTCGAGCAATTCAATCCCACATGGTATTCCTCCATATCTTTCTCATACTGCTCCAACCTTCCAAGCAAGTTGTCTAGTTCCAAAGCAACCTTTTCCTGGTAAGGATCATGTTGTAGCTTTTTTTGCTCAACAAGACTCCTATACTGTGTAAGTAGTCCTGAGGCAAAAGAATTCTAGGAAGATTCAGAACAAGCAGGAAAAGATCAATATGAAAAGGGTGTAAATAAACTAGCAGAAACATATCAGACCATACACCAAGAATATTAAAGCATGAACTCGCCATTTATCGATCTGGCCGCATAATATCCATGTATGACTAGAATTACAGAAATATATCCCAGCATCTTAATGGCCATTATGTACGCTAGGAGGACAAGAAAAAAAAAGACCAATACAAAGAAAAACCAAGGGCAAAAACATCATCTCAAATTGAACCCACCAAACTCTACAAGTCTTCGAGAGTGCAACCCGTATCTACAGCCGAAATCCGAAAAGAGGAAAAACGACCCACCCTTTCCTTCCAAATTTGTACAGATACTGACACAAACAAATCGTAGCCTGGTGGAAAAGTACTCTTACGCAGCCAAGTGAACATGGATTGAGTCCCACCAAATTTAAGAATTTTGTGTTACATTGGGAAGCTGCGATCTAATGTCATTACATAACAACGTCAGGAACTTAACGCCGTTGTGTAATGGAATCCATTATGAAACGTCCATTTTGGCGGTTTCCTAACGGTATCGGGCCGTTATGTTGAGGGTTCCGTGATACACACCCGAAACGGGGTGTAACGGAACCCCGTTCCACTCCCAAGAGAAATATTCATAAAGAGGATGTTCTCAATACCCAATGGCTTCCTCCCTAGGCTTATGCCCACAAGAAATCATGCATGATCCTCTGAATCTTCTCTGTATCACCCCCAGGATCATGAACTGAATAAAGACTCTAAGTCAGGATAATAGAGCAATAAGCCATAGTAAGAGTTCTCCTACCCCCTACAATAAACAAGCCTGCTTCTAACAATCCAAGTTCTTTGAAACATGCTCAACAACAAATCCAAGAAGAAGGAAATCAACCTACGACTGCCTCAACACACATGCCACAGTGAAACAAGTAGCACTCCAAAATCCCACACAAGAAAAAGAAGTGTCCTATAAAAAGAGATCTATTGATGATCCAATTATCCCCGCAAGCACACACAAACATTAATATTGGGAAGATTTAGATGAATTAGAGCAAGGGTTATTCGAACATGAGAAACTATAAATAGGGGCAGACTTTAATGGCCATGTGGGAGAGGATTGTGCTGGGTATGAGAGGGTGCATGGAGAGTGTGGTTTTGGTGATAGAAATAACGACGGAATAGCTATATTAGATTTCGCAATTGCTTGCAACTTAGTTATAGCTAACACATGTTTTAAGAAGAGGGAAGAGCATTTGATAACTTTTAAAAGTAGCCTAAATAAGAGTCCAATATAGACTATTTTCTAACTAAAATAGTTGATCGATTACCTTGTAAAGAGTGTAAAGCCATTTTAGGAGAGAGCTTACTTCACAACATAGAATTATGGTGCTAGATATTACTCTAAAAACAAACAACAACGTAGAAAAGACACTAGAAACCCGAGAAATATGTGGTGGAATTAAAAGGCAAAAGATTAAGTTTATTTAAGGATAAATTGTTAAAAGATGCAACATGGAATGTTGAAGGTGAAACCAATGAAATGTGGAATAAAATGTGCGACTATATTAAAAGAATATCAAAGGAGGTATTAGGGGAATCAAAAGGTAAAAGACCTTTAGATAAAGAAACGTGGCAGTGGAATGAGAAATCCAAAAAGTGGTTCGACTTAAAAGAGAGTCTTATAAAACTTGAAAAAAACTAGAAATTCAAAAGATTTGAAGTAATACAAATTAGCTCATAAAGAAGTAAACAAATCAGTGAGAGAAGCTAAGTCTAAAGTATTCGATGACTTTTACAATAAATTAGAGACAAAAGATGGGGAGAAGAATTTATACAAACTTGCAAAATCAAGGGAGAGGAAGACTAGGGATTTCAATGAAGAAAATTGTATTAAGGATGAAAATTCATGGGTCCTAGTCAAGGATGAAAAAGATAAAGAGAAATGGAAAGAATATTTCAAAATTATTAAACAAGCAACAACTAAGGAACGTAGCCATATAGTAACATATAATACAAGCAGTAGAAGTAGAGATATTACTTTTCGTCATAGAATTAGCGAAGCGAAGTGAAGTTTGCTTTAAGAAAGATGAAGACCGGGAAGGCTTTAGGGCTGGATGGAGTCCCTATTAAGGTATGGAAGTGCCTCGAAGACGTAGAAGTGTCTTCACTAGCAATGTTATTTAATATAATCATGATGTGAAAAAGCATGCCTGATGAGTGGAGGAAGAGTATTATAGTACCAATATACAAACATAAAGGTGATATTTAGAGTTGTACGAGATGATATTTAGAGTAGTACGAATTACAGGTGTATTAAGTTAATGAGTCACACAATGAAACTTTGGGAGCGTGTAGTTGAAAATAGACTGAGACGAGAAACAACATATCGGAGAATCTGTTTGGTTTTATGCGAGGAACATCAATAATAGAAGTTATCTACTTATCGAGAAGATTGATGAAAAGATAAAGAGACGGAAAAAAGGATTTACAGATAGTTTTTATTGACCAAGAAAAGGCTTATGATAGAGTTCCTAAAGAGTTAATTCAATGGGTGTTAGAGAAGAAAGTGGTCAAAGTGATATATTGACATGATTAAGGATATGTATGACGGAGTTGCGACGACAGTTAGGACTACATTGGGAGAGACAAGTGAGCTCCCTATAATTTTAGGATTACACCAAGGATCGACCTTAAGTCCTAATCTTTCTGCCTTGGTCATGATGGATTAATCGAACATATACAAGAAATAATGTGGTGAATGATAAGCTAGACAAGTAGAGAGAAACTTTAGAACTCAAAGGCTTTAAAATAAGGAGTAAACGGAATATATGACTTTAGCGTTAAAAGGAGTAATAGCAAGGGAAAAGTTAGATTAGATGGTCAAGAAATACCACAAAATAAACAATTCTAATAGTTACGATCAATTAGTAATCAAGACGGAGAGGTAAGAGATGATGTTAGTCATAAAATAAAATCAGGTTGGATGAAATGAAGAAGTGCATCCGGAGTGTTATGTGATTGACGTATACCGGTCAAATTAAAAGGAAAGTTTTATAGGATAGACATTAGACCCATGTTACTTTATAGAACTGAATGTTGGGCAACAAAGAAAGAATGTGTTTACAACATGGGTGTATCTGAAAATGCGAATGTTAAGATGGATAGATGGTAAAACTAGAAAAGATATAATGCATGAGACATTAAAAGTCGCCTCAATAGCAGATAAAATGAGAGAAAATTGCCTAAGATGGTTTGGACGCATACAAAGTAGACTACTCAGTGTACTCGTTAGAAAGTGCGAGTCTATCAACATGAACATCCATAATAAAGAAAGATATGAATGAGTGCGGTGCGTGTGATCACCTGCCTTTAAACCAAATTGAATGGTGAAAAAGGATTCTTGAAGCCGACCCCAAGTGATTGGGATGAAGGTTGAGTACTAAGACACTGTTAAAATCTGAATCGAAGTTAGGGTATTCTAAAAGCATCGTCAGCAAGGAGTGGAAAATATCAACAGCAGATCACAGACGAGACACACAAACTCTCCCTACTAACCACGAAGTCCTCCGCCGTACCAATGAAAATCATGATGCTTGACACCAGCTTAATTATCTACTAACTAGCAGAGTTATGCTGTATTATGTTGGTCAACCCAATTTTTTTCCTACAGCAACAAAAAGTATATTTTGTTTTTTCTTCCCAATTCCTTAATTTTCTCAACAAACGCCTTAAAAGAGCTACTAGCTATCAACTTGGGTAAAATTATTTTTTTCCTCGGCGAAGTGGCGAGCCATTTCAAATGGTTGGGCTGGTCATATTCCAAGAATTCAAAGACATTTTTTCCCAAAGTTAATCACCTGAACAAACGAAATCACACTGGAAAAAAAACAAAATTGGTTCACCAGCTTCAAATTTAATTCAATTACGACCATGTATCATTCGAAAGAATCAAATCATTTCATATTAAGAGCAAAGGAAATTGAATAAAAAGAGGCATTAATCAAAATGTGTGTGTGAGTGTGCGTTTGTGTGTGAGACCTGGGCGTTTGTGGGCAGGGAGGCGGTGACTGTAAAAGCGAAGTGGATTGACGGGAGATTTGGAGGGCCGATACGCGAGCCCTAGCGAGAGAATACATGACAGTCTTTTCATTTTCTGTTTCAGATTATTCGGATCGAGACGGAAGAAGAGAATTTGGAAATCAAACTAACGGTGTCGCGGCGGAGCAGCGCCAATTCTCCTCGACTTTAAGGCTGAAAAAGTGAAAAGAGTTCGGCAAGGAAGTGGGGGTTGCGGTGACGTGGCCAACGGTTGAACCAGACAGTTGGAAGGCGTGTCACTTGATTCGTTACTTACTACCATGACGCACGTGACTGTTAGATTTGATTTAGGAATACGTTTGCTAAACACGAATCGGGTAACTGTTGCATCACAACGGGTGGAATATATACTCTTTACATCCATAAATTATTTTTTTATTTGATTTGACACACAAATTAAAAAAAAATTTAATTTAATTATTAATATTAGCATAATGTGTAGTGAACACCCTCAGTTATCAACTTTACACGTGACAAACACCGCGTGTTCATTAAGTACCAGGTCGGTAGCATTGGTAGTGTCGGGGCTAACGAAGCAAGCCAGCTCGGACATGGCGACCAGGCCCACCCTGACTTGTTCACCTCCTACACTTGACGAGGACATCGACTACAAGGCTCGATTGTGCGACCAGGACCACAGGTCGACCACGGGAGTAAACGAACGACCTGGCAAAACATACCACGTCAGATCGTTCACCTTCACCAGTATATTCATCCAGCGCGCTGACCACAGGGACCCACGGTGCGACCTGGAGACATTCCAGGTCGACCACATAGCATCAAGCGACCTGGACATATACCAGGCCGACCTTGACTACATTAACATCGAGCGACCTGGGTACATATCAGGCTGACCTCAACGTAACCCCTCTCAGCTCGGCAAAACAGAGTCCTCTACAGAATCGTCTCTCAACTAGGAAGAGTCCTGTTACTACTCTGCATACATCAGTCCTAAGCATATAAGGAAACGTAATTCGAAAAATATGGGAATTGATCATCTCCCATTCCGAATTCAGCTAGGATTATGATTTATCTCCTTAAAAATAAGTACCCTCACAGGCATCATAAGGTACATGCAAATTACTTGCTTACATACTCTCTTAGCTTTACATCACCTCTGAAGTATTGCTAATTCTTACGCCTGAGGGTTATCGCTGGGACAACCCAGCCCCCCTCATGGTGTTCTTTGTTGATCACAGGTTTTAAGCCACCTACACTTCAAGGGCAATCCCTGCGACGTAAGCCGGAATCCTACTAGACTACACACGTGGATCAGACGCGGTCACATACAACCTTTTTTGTGTGATCAGTTTGGTTCCGTTGCCGGGACCAGAAATTTTCTGTGATCAATCATGGCTTTCAAGCAAGTCTCCAAACAGGCAGCCCCAGCGGCGACCTCGGTAGCGCCTGCAGCGGGTCCCGACCGAAAATGTGTTGGAACACATCGCCCGAGGTGCTGATCCTTTGGGCCTCCTTTGGGTCTTGACGAGGACGTCAAGGATTCAAGTAGGGGAGATTGTGATATCCCACATCGGGGTAGATGTGTGACTTGTGTGTGCCTTATAAATGGCCACCCACTACCACTGGGCACCAACCTATCCATCGACTTTTGGGTGGCTTGTGGTAGGCCAGTTGACCCAGGTGCTTAGTGGGCCAGTGCGTGGGCTATGCATGACAGACCAGGCTTTAGGCCCGGGTCGTTACAATACAAATTTTAATAAACAAGTCAACAATTTTTTTCTTAATCCGTGTGTTGGGTCAAATAAGACAATAATTTTTAGACGGAGGAAGTATTTAAGATTGATTAGGAATATTGTTTAGCCTTAAATTTGCTTGTACCCATTACTTAGTCTTAGTTAGAGTGCCTATAAGCAATCTTTGTAAATGGCATGGGTGTTATACTTATACTATCTTAGGCAACTCTATTACGACTTAGAAATAATATAATAAGTTAAAGAATGTTGTGAACAAGATAAGCAGATGATGCGGATTATGGACCGCACCAAGGATCAAGGCCCAATTCAAGCGATCCAATGATGATAGATGGAGACCCAATCATTTGAGGACGATCCAAGGAAGGTTTGTGTGCATTCTTGAAGCTTTTGGACCAATACGGACATGTAACATCGATGGACAGACACTTAACAGAGTTCCTAGGACGTTAATGGGTCCAAATGTCAAGTTAGGAAAGTTTTATCGCATCAAAAAGGGTTCGGACAAAAGTACGAAGGCTATGACCGAAGTAGCAGCGCAAGGAGCACAATTCTGGCACCGCGCCAACCTTTAAGGCATCGTGCCAAGTTTGGTGATTTCGGGCAGATTTTGGTAACTTTGTTATTTCTGAGTTTCGAGACTTATTTTAGGGTTTTTCTTTGGTATTTCGGATTCCTTATTATTCCAGGGCTTTGTTTAAGTGTTGTAGCTAATATAAAGGCCCTCTAAACATTGTTTTTTATTACCTTTGATATATTATTGATTGAATTCAATTTTTACATAATTTGTGAGTATTGAGAGAATTTTTTGGATTAGAGTTCTCAACCTTTGAACTTATCAAACTTGTTGAGCTACAAGTTTTTGGGCGTTCTAGTAGCTTTGGTTCCTAGTTAATTGCAACTAGTGGGTCAAGGTTGCACCCCAAGGTTCTAGAGATTGATATATCCGCTCTAGGGTTGAGGTAAGCTCCTACCTGATCTTTCATTTAATTCGTTGTTTCTGCTTTCAAATCGTTTTTACAAGGTTGGTTCACTTCGTCATCGTTCTTGGGTTCACATCAATTGGTAAAGCAATTAAATTTCAAATCAGCAGACTTATGTTGTCTAGCCTAGTCTGCCTGTGTCTTTACTACTTCAAAGTGTGCTGATATGAGGATTCAAAGTGTGGTGAAATATATCCTACGTAGCATGGATAAGAAGATTTCATTTGAGATTTTCTAACCCTATCCATCTACAGAGAGTTGGCTTCGAAGTACTATCACATGTGTGAGAAATGGGACTGAAGTAAGTACTTTCCTCATTTAGGCAACCTTTTTGGGAAAGGACATCCTAAAAGCGATTTTGTTGCCTTACCACTTTGAGCATAATTGTATTGAACAATTAATTCACTATAGACTAACATCTCATTTCAAACAAGCTCGGCCAATAGGAATGAAGGCCAACAGCTCAATGCATTTAATGCATTCAAAATTCATATTCAAAGTGGTTAAAGCATCGCAAATGGCTCCATCAAGCTATGCACTATAAATATGAACACTTGAAGCATTAAAGAAGGTCTAACAACTCCGAGCTATAAACTAAGAACAAACTCTAAGTGCATTCAAGAGAGCTTGACAGAATCATTCCACCATTCAAGAACGACATAACACTTGCATTTATTTCGTAGTCTTTATTGTTCTTCTGTTTGTTCATCAATCTTTTGTTGTTGCACACCCACCAAGAGTGAACTGTTCTATTTATAGAACATTCCTCTTGATTAAATTTCTTTATGTCAAAACTATTTTTGTACATGATCCATTAGTGATCAAGAAGAGTTATTGCACTCAAGTTTTCATTTGTGAAAACTTGACTAAGTTAGGCTTTACTTGTAACAAATGGATAAAATAATGCTCATATTTAAAATTCAAAGTTGATCACTTTAGTAGTGGACACAACACTATTTACAGTGTGAACCACTTCAAATACTTGTTCATTTACCTAATTGTTCTCAGTATGAATGTTTAAAGTAGGTTATTGTGTTTCCTAGCCCGACCCGAATTGGAGAATGTACTTTCAGTATGCTTTCTCAGAACGTAGAATCTATTTTCACATTTGAGAAGATACCAAAATTTTGTTATCAAAGTTTACTGAACCTGAACTTTATACAATAACTTGTGATAAGTGTGTTGTTGCTTCCATTGCTTATTTATATACAACAATTCAATACTTCTATAATACATCAAATCACACATGTTGATACCAATCCACTAAATTGTGATGAACTTTCAAAAGTATTTCGCTACCACAACTTAATCAATAAGTTGGCTATTTTATTAAAATTGTGAAGTAGACCAGTTTAGAATTTTAAATTGGACATAGGTTATTCACCCCCCTCTAGCTTATTTTGAGGCTCTCGGGTGAAACAGTTTTTACTCACCGAAATGGCAAATGAGGTGTATTTTTCCTTTTATACCTAGGGAAAAACTCGAATCGACCTGGTTCAAGTAACCTCAACCTATCACATTACGTGGAGTTTTTAATGCCATCATGGCTTTTCAGAAAGACATGACCCTTAATGTGCACAAAACCCAAACAACAGCATGTTTAAGTGCATGAGAATTTGAAGCGACGATTCAGCTAAATCGTTCATATAGTGTCCAAGTACACAAAAATTGTCAAGGAAAAACAACGAGATATGATCGAGCAAGATACTCTTCGCCTCGAAAAGACATTCTCAGGCAAAGAGTAAGGGGCCACCGATAAGCACCTATTTATTAGCATGCTCGGATAAGGAGACCGAGCAATGTGGGAAGCTCGAAGTTATGCAAGCGAGTACTTCCAGCGACAACATGTATGCATGGTCGCATATAGTAGTCGAACATAGACTTTGAGGACTTAACTACATTATAACTACCATAGAGAACATGGCACACTTGGAGATGAGCTATTTTCTTGCTCTGTGTCCGATCAAGTAACCGTTTGAGATTGAGCAGTTATATGTTTTACATATAAATTAAGCAGCCATATTCATCATTCACAAGTATGCACTCTTTTGCTAAGTGAAACTCTGCTGGTTCATTAGAGATTAAGTACTTAAACTCATTCTCACACCGGAGTGTTTTAGCAGGTCATACTATGTGTCACTTTAGTGTTTTATATCTTATTCTCAAGAAAGCCCACATATCCATCTTCTCAACTGTCGATCGACGAGATTACCTGAATTTTTGGCGTGATCAGTATAGTTATTTGTTCAAATGTTCATTAATAAGAACTTTAACAAGTGTCATAAAAACATTTATTAACAAGGCCCGGTAGATATAGATCAAGTTGAAGGGTTTGTCTCCAATACACATGATACCACACACGTGGGTCACTATGGTTTTCCCAAAAATTTAAGCCGCTTTCAACAAGTATAAAATGTGGTTCGACATCTAATCATTTATTTCACCGATTGATCTACTATTATTTATTAGTTCAGTGAGTGACACATTATAAATAAAATAGATCCAATGGTTGAGCTTAAATTTCAGATTTTCTACTCACTCTTTCTTTCCTCCAAAATTTGGATAAAAAAATATATATGTTAAATGTCGCACCCCAAACAGCTAAATATCGCATCCCACTTAAAATAGGACAACCTTTTTTTCCCTTACTTAATTATTACTAAAGTGTCATTGATTAATTAGTTTGTTAATTATTACCAAATAATTCACTTTCATTACCTTGACTTACCTATAAATACTGTGCCTCACGCTCTAAAACTCCCTATCTCTCTCAATACTTTTCGATGAATGCGAACAACGATGATAGTGGAACTCGAGATAGCTATTTTACGGTAATTTCAATTACTTTATATATATATATATATATTATTTTCATAATTGCATTTATTTTAGCTGTATTTATTTCATTTTAAATGTTAAAATTAACGTTCTTAAAAAAAACATAGGGCCGGCTAGGATTAGCGGCTTTCTTCCGAGTAGCCGAGGTGGGCAGCCCATCTAAAAATTCACATAAAGTAATAAATTTATCAATGGTAAATTACAAGCCGGTCCCTTTTGAAGTATCCTATATTTTTTTTTTAACCGGAAAAAGGTATTTTTAAAGCAAAAAGACGATTATGTCATTAATAAAAGAAAAACATGCGCACATGAGTAACTCAAGGCATCTCGATGCCCAATTGCGATGCCTAATTTAAGGCATCAGTTTCTGTATCGACATCTCGATGCCTATAGTAATTTAAGGCATCTTGATGCCCAATTTAACGCATCTCATTCGCGCTCATCGCTCATTTTAATCAAGTGTCTTCTTTTTCTCTTTCTTCTTTTTGTCCCCACATTCTCCCACTCTCTTTCTTTCCCCTTCCTTTTTTCTCAGTCGGCCCCCACCAAGAGAGCCCCCAGCACAACCCACAATTCACAAAGTAAAAATCACTCATTGCTATTTATTAATACTCTATCTATTTCTCAGATTTCTTCCATCGCGATACCCAATTCATGTATAGGAATTATTAAATTGCTTCATCGCAATGCCCAATTCCTGCATATGGATTATTAATTGCTCCATCGCGATGCCCAATTCGGGCATCGGCTGAGGCATCGCGATAAACAATTTCTGCATAGGGATTATTAATTGCTGCATTGTGATGCCCAATTCGGTCAACGAAGGTTGGTCCTCTTCAATCATTCCGATCTTAAATTTGTTTGAATATGTTTGTTTGCTTCACTTAGATTCTCTCTTGCTCCACCCATGAGTCCATCTTTGGCATATACTCTATAGACTGAGTCAGATGTCAGTTTCTATTCACTTTGAAGCCAAGCCTACATCTTTGGTAGATCACACCAAGTCGGTTGTTGCGTATCTTTCTGCATTGGTTGTAATTCATCCCATAGTTGATTTGGATGAAAGAGACGGGGGCATTTTAGGAAGAAAATTATCAAAGTGCTTTTTTTTTTTAAAAAAAGGTGGACTGGAGAGAATAAAAACTTTTCAAAGTGTACCGGTCAATAATTTCCCGATTTATCAAATATTTAGAAATTAACGTAGAAATAACAACAATTAACATAAAAAAAATACTCTACACATATAAATCAAATCATCCACGATAGAATAACAATAAATTTAAATAAAATTTAACAATTAAGTTATTCTACACATTATTAAATTTAACAAGAGATTTGATATTCACCCCTTCCCCCAAAAAAAAATTACTAAGTACACCCATTTTCTAATTATACCCCACCTAAATTGTAAACCCCTCTAAATACTAAGTACATCTCCCTCAATTTCCCATTTTACCCCCTCCTTCTCCTACAACACACACACACACACATACGGACTCCTTCCCCCCCCCCCTCCCTCCACCCGCCTCCTTCCCCCACCCTTTCCTCCTCCTTCCTCCGCCGCCTCCTTCCTCCTCCTCCCCTCCCCCCCACACATACACATACACGCCCCCTCTTTTCTCCCACTCCTGCAACCCCCCCTCAATTTTACACACACACACACAACTATAAACTGAAACCCAAAAATATTACCAAGTTTTTAAAGTTGTATGTTAAATAATTTTTAGGATTAAGTTAGCTATGATTTTCTTTACAATTTGAGTTCAAAATTGGTGGTTTGTGTAAAAAAAATATTGCACTTTAGGTTGAATTTCGAAGTGATCTGGGCCTATAGTGTTCGGACATGGTTGGTTGAATACCTTTGGTGATGTTCGGTCAGTACCAACCAAACATCACCAAAGATGTTTAATACTGACCGAACATCTCCAAAGGTGTTCAGTCAATATTGATTGAACATCTCCAAAGGCGTTCAGTCAGTACTCCGAACATCTCCAAAGGCATTCAGTCAGTACTGACCAAACATCTCCAAAGGCGTTCAGTACCGACCGAACATCTCCAAAGGCGTTCAATCAGTACTAACTGAACATCTCGAAGGGTGTTCAGTCGTGATAGAACATACATGGAATTGTTCGACTATCAGTGACTGAACACTCCTTAGTGTGTTGACTGAACATACCAACGCAGGTCATTTGTCTATGCTTCTTAAAATGCGAAAAAATTAAGCCATTTTGGTATAAGAACACTAACAATTTATCAATTTTTCTTCCCTCAATTCTTTATGGTCCATGGTTGTATTTTTTAACAATGTAGATGAATTTAGAGGTTTAGGATTTAGTGATGGGTTTGGAACTTGGAAGGGGTGAGAATAACATGTTTGAATGTGTGTATTATGGGAAGAATGTAGGGGGTGTATGAATATTATTTTGAGGGGGTGTACTTAGAGATGTTGGAATCAAATAAAAGTAGAGAGGGGTGTACTTCGTAAGAATAAGGACAAATAAGTCAAGTTTTATAATGGTGTTTTTGTAATAATCGAAGTACTTAGTAAAAAGGGGGTGTGAATAGCGATTCTCATTTAACAATTGAATTACCCTTTTTTTTTTAATTATAAAGTGAGTTAAACGAATAAAAAGAAAACAAAATCAAGCAGGGCCGCCGACTATGGTCGAAGATGTAAGTGAAGGCCGCCTAAGACAGCCGCAAAAGCACTGGAGGGCCATCAAGGGTTTGCCGCCGTTTGCGGTGGTCTTCAAGAAGGCCACCTCCCGTGGCCGGCCATCTTCCAAAACAGTGTACTTCCAGTTTTTTTTTTTTTTTTTTAAACAATAAATCATACGTACAATTGCTATAAACAAAAAAAAAAAAAATGAAATCACAAAAATTTGAATAGTGAACATACCTTCTCTTTTGTTAATGTGGAGGATGATGAGAGAGTGAAATGGGAGATAAATGTTAGAGAGAGAAATTTGTTTGGTGAATGACTTCTGCCCACTTCACTCTGCTTTCTCCTAAAGCACCTTAATTCAAAGCAAAAAAAAAATTTTAGTTTGTTTTATTAAGAGCCCGTTTGGTTATGCATTTTAGTCAAAATACAAGGATAAAATGTAATTTATTTGTAAAATTTGTGTTTCAATCCTGCGACAGAAAAAACTGTATTTTGAAAATGCAGTTGCGTTTTAAAACGTTAGAATTCCCAGATTTTTCTCAAAACGCAGGTTTTAAAACGTTGTTAGGGAAAAAAAAAGGAATGTTTTGAAAGGATATCTCAAACGCATTTCTAAAAAAAACTGCGTTTTAAAAACGTTGCACCAAACGGGCTCTGAATAGGATGGAAAAAGTCATTTTATTTGAAAAAGGTGTACGTATTTAGTAATTTGAAAATTATAGCGTTTTAAAACGCAGCTGAAACACAGTTTTTTCTGCCGCAACATTGAAACGTAATATTTGCAAATAAGCTGTGTTTTGGCCAAAATGCACGACCAAATGGGCTATTAGTACCACTCTAAAAATATACATATATTGTTTACAATAAATGCGTATATTTATTCACGATATATACATAACGATTTGAAATATGCATGTATTGTTTATAAAAGTTTGTCAAAACGACTTGTTTGGATAACTTGATGGGTGCCGGACTCAACAAATTGATGTACGGCGCTGGCTAGGGGTGTAAGTCTAAACCGTCGAACCGCCAAATCGAATCGAATCGGCCAGTTCGGTTCAGTTTTGGGTTAGGACGGTTCGGTTTAGGTTTGGAAATTTTATAAACCGAGCGGTTTGGTTCGGTTTGCAATTTTTGATGCTAAACCGAATCGAATCGAACCACCACTATTTAATTTTTATTTATATATATATTATTTAGTAATTAGTAATTAATAATTGAATTTAATAAAAAAATTATTGTTGTTTGCCTACATTTTGATTGAATTATTGTAATTTTAAAATTAATTTTTTTATTTTTAATTATTTAGTTTATGTTAAAAGTATTTTTTTGATATTTAAAAGTTTTTTCTTTTTAAAAATATTTAAATAATTAAACCGCAGAACCGAACCAAACCGATCGGTTCGGTTTGAAGTTTATGACGGTTCGGTTCGATTTAAAATATATGAAATCGTTAGGGGGTGATTCAATTTACAATTTTGGCACAAACCAAACCAAACCGAACCACCTTCGTCCCTAGCGCTGGAGGCCAGGATTCTACAGCCTTCTTCTTGTCAGGCAGCTCATGTCGAAACCTATTAGCTAAATGCGCATCTCACCTTCCAAAAACAGGCTGCTCCTCTCCCAAAACCCCCGTCCAGCCACAACCATTCATAACAGAGCAGCAGAACAGACAACCTTATCTCTCCTCCAAACCTGCACCTCATTCCTTAACCTCACCCAAATCCAATCCCACATCCTCAAATCAGGCCTACACAACAACCCTCTAGTTCTCACTAAATTCACTTCCAAATCATCCGACCTCAATGCCATAGACTACGCTTCTTCCTTTTTATTCGCCTCGAAAGCCGAAACCCATCTCTATGATGCTTTCCTTTACAATACTGTCATTAGAGCTTATGCACAAACTAGTAGTTTGAAGTACAATGCTGTTGTTTATTACAAACGTATGCTTGTGTTTGATGTTTTCCCCAATAAGTATACATACCCTTTTGTTCTCAAGGCTTGTGCTGGTCTTGGCAGGTTGAATTTGGGTCAACAGGTTCATGGGTCTCTGTTGAAACTTGGGTTTGATTGTGATGTTCATGTTTTGAACACTATGGTTCACATGTATTGTTGTTGTGGTGGTGGGGTTGGGTTTGCACGGGTGTTGTTTGATGAAATGCCTAAATCGGGTTCTGTGTCGTGGAGTGCTATGATTGGTGGGTATTCGAAGTTGGGTATGTCGGTTAATGCAGTTGAGTTGTTTAGGAAAATGCAGGTTGCTGGGGTTAGGCCTGATGAGATTACTATGGTTTCGGTTTTATCTGCTTGTAGTGATTTAGGTGCATTGGAGCTTGGTAAGTGGGTTGAGGCATATGTGGATAGGGAAAAGATTTCGAAAAGTGTAGAGCTTTGTAATGCGCTTATTGACATGTTTGCAAAGTGTGGTGACGTCGATAAAGCATTGAGGTTGTTTCGGGACATGAGTGGGAGGACAATTGTTTCGTGGACTTCTGTGATTGTTGGTATGGCGATGCACGGGCGTGGGGTGGAGGCTGCTTCTTTGTTTGAAGAGATGAAAGAAGCTGGGGTGGTGCCAGATGATGTTGCCTTCATTGGGTTGCTCACGGCTTGTAGTCATTCAGGGTTGGTTGAGGAAGGTCAGCGATACTTTCATTCCATGAGTAAGGATTTTACGATGGTTCCTAAGATAGAGCATTATGGTTGCATGGTGGATCTTTTCAGTCGGGCTGGACTTGTCAAAGAGGCGCTAGAGTTCGTACAGAATATGCCCATCGAGCCAAACCCAATAATATGGCGAACATTGACTGCCGCTTGTCGTGTCCATGGTGAGCTGAATCTTGGTGAGAGCATCACTAAACAGTTGATTAGATATGAGCCCATGCACGAGGCTAATTATGTCTTACTTTCAAATATTTATGCCAAAAAGTCCCACTGGGAAAAGAAAACTAAAATTAGGGAAGTAATGAGTGAGAAGGGAATGAGAAAGATCCCAGGAAGCACAATGATAGAGCTAGACAGCAAAATTTATGAATTTGTGTCAGGAGATAGATCACATGATCAACACAGGGAGATCCATGAGATGATTGATGAGATGTCGAGGGAGATGAAGAGGGCTGGATATGTTCCCACCACATCAGAGGTGTTAATTGATATTGATGAAGAAGATAAGGAGGATGCTTTAAATAGGCATAGTGAAAAGTTGGCCATTGCTTTTGCTCTTTTGAAGACACCGCCTAGAACCGCAATACGGATTGTGAAGAATCTACGAGTTTGTGAGGATTGTCATTCTGCCACAAAGTTCATCTCTAAAATATATAATCGAGAAATAATAGTGAGGGACAGAAACCGTTTTCACCATTTCAAAGATGGCTTCTGCTCATGTAAAGACTTCTGGTAATAAAGCGGTTAAGGTTTCCTGATTGATCATCATTTACTAGAACCATGGTTGTTTTCCTTTGAAGGCATTCATTCATTCAAGAAGTTATTGAACTCAGGTAATGAAACTTGATTTGCTAAATCAGCAGCTTAGAGATCAACCTGAAGAAATGTGATTCTAAAGCAACCAATTGATGTGGTTATCCTTCTGTTGCACTTTGTTAATAATCCTTGTGTTGGCTGGAAAACCATGTTAGATATGATCATGTATTTGTAAAAACCAAAAGATGCGTATGTCATTTTTTTTTTTGGTTTCCTAAAAAGGTGTCCCTAGGCTGATAGCTCAAGACTAGTCCCCCGAGCCGGGTAGGAGAACGAGTGGCGTTAAAAGCTCTCCCAACAAGTTGTTAACACAGGTGATCTCCGAGCTTATTGGTAAAAGATGCGTATGTCATGTTGGGCACCTTTGTCCTGAATCATGATAAAAGGGAAAGGGCATGGCATCCCTGTACAATCAATTAGTTGGACGAACTATTAATGATTCATATCTAAAAAAGTAAATGGACCTTGATCCAATGCATCACCTGAGTTCCAATTGTTGTTTGCAATTTGGAACTCCAAGCATTTAGTTTCATAAATGTTTTGTCGTGAATGAAGCATGTAGAGGCGTAGAGCTTAATTCGACACAGAAACATGAACTAATTGTATTATTGATTATTTGTTGTTATAAAAATGAGGATATTGCTGGATTAAAAATTTTAAGTTTTTATCTTCGTTGCGGAAGCAGATTGGTCAAAAATAATAGTACCAAGTATTTGAAAAAATAATAGTAGGAAAATAGAAAATATAACGGAATAAATCAAACAAAAGGGAACACATGATTTACGTGGTTAAATTCACTCTAATGCAAATAACAAATTCACTAGAAACAATGAAAAATTATAATAGAGAGTTTTCAATGTCTTCAATGTACTCACTCTTCCTAGAAAAAGGTTACAAGGATTGACGCTATCTTATAGAGTATTATACCTCTTACGGAGTATTACACATCTCACAGTTCAAAATAATCACGCATTATTTTATCTAACACGTCCAAAACCTCGATACTCTCGACTACCAAATGTATCCGTCATCCGTCTCACACTAATGGCCTGTTTGATTATTATTAGGATTATTATTATTAGGATTATTATTAGAATTAGGATTACTATTATTATTTATTACTATTATTATTACTATTATTATTACTATTATCATTACTATTACTATTACTATTACTATTACTATTACTATTACTATTACTATTACTATTACTATTACTATTACTATTACTATTACTATTATTATTAGTATTACTATTATTATTACTATTACTATTACTATTACTATTACTATTACTATTATTATGATTAATAATAATAATATTATTATTATTATTATTATTATTATTATTATTATTATTATTATTATTAGGATTATTATTTTGATTATTATTATTATTATTATTATTATTATTATTATTATTATTAGGATTATTATTATGATTATTATTATGATTATTATTATTATTATTATTATTATTATTATTATTATTATTATTATTATTATTATTATTATTAGTATTATTAGGATTATTATTATTATTATTATTATTATTATTATTATTATTATTATTATTATTATTATTATTATTATTATTATTATTATTAGGATTAGGATTACTATTATTATTATTATTATTAGGATTATTATTATTATTATTATTATTATTATTATTATTAGGATTAATATTATTATTATTATTATTATTATTATTATTATTATTAGGATTATTATTATTATTATTAGGATTATTATTAGGATTATTAGGATTATTATTATTATTATTATTATTATTATTAGGATTATTATTATTATTATTATTATTATTAGGATTATTATGATTACTATTATTATTATTATTATTATTATTATTATTATTAGGATTATTATTATTATTATTATTATTATTATTAGGATTATTATTATTATTATTATTAGGATTATTATTATTATTATTATTATTATTATTATTATTATTATTATTATTATTATTATTATTACTATTATTATTATTATTATTATTATTATTATTATTATTATTATTATTATTATTATTATTATTATTATTATTATTATTATTATTAGGATTATTATTATTATTATTATTAGGATTATTATTATTAGGGGTAATATAGAAAGTTTTACTAAAGAAGATGACTTATTTGTTTTTGAAAAGTAGAAATAAGCAACATGTCTAGTGCTTATAACTTATGACTCACATATGCTTTAAGTGGCATGTACATGACTTATGACTTATTCACTCATAAGTGAAATCAAACGCATTTAAAATAACTTATGATAAGTCATAATCACCTATCCATAAGACCAATCAAACAGGGCTTTAGTGTTTATTTCACTCGGCCACTTCCATAGAAAACAACCAACCATTATACAGTGCATGTTCCCATAATTTATCCTAAGCTAATCAGGATTAAGTCTCCTAGTTCTTGTTAATAAAGAACTCCACCACCGCTAAGGTTTAAAACAAATTAATTTTCAAAGCCAAAAGCTTAGAAAATATCGTCTAACGGGTATTTTTTGCTAGACGGATCCCTAATCTAACCTGACCCACTGTGTGTTGGTGGCTGAGCTGTGAGAGAATGGGGGCTTCGTCTAACAAAATAGGATCTGTAACACGGTCTCACAGGAGACCTACTCAATTTCAAAACTCATATGAATTTGAGACATATTTCAACATTTGTCATATAGACAGACAGGTGCTTGCTAACTGAAGTGTCCTAGGTTGGTTTCCTGAACATCCTCCTTGAATTAACTTTTAATGGCATTATATGTTACTGCAATTCTACAAGGCCCTTATCCAAATAATTTAAACAAATACTATGTTTCATGAGAGCTCAGCAGCTTCTCGACTGCGAATAGCATGAATCAAAGACAAAACATAGCAGAAAGAAATAATATCTAGTAGATGAAGTAATTAAGAAGGATACCAGTGAAACCCTAGCGGTAGTAAGGGCTTTCAAAGTGGTAGGTCTCAAATTCAATTCCTTCCTACAATTTCTCATAGCCAAGAAAAAAGTGAGTAGTAGTATAACATGGTTGGCAATAATTGAGAAGGATACTTGTGAGTAGGGTTCGAGTGAAATTCTTACTTTCGATAGAATAGAGTAGCCAAATCGGCCGGCATCAAGTAGTTAGTTCATCTTTATCCAACATTTCTATTGTTATTTCCATCATTCCATGATTCTTTCTTTCTTGTGGATATGTGCAAAAGTAGATTCATGTCGCCGACATCAAGTTGTTAGGCAAAAACATAAGTTTTTCATCTGTATCCATTTTATTTCCAAGAAATCTTTCTTGTATATGTGTGTGAAATCGAATTCATATATCTCGAATCAAATAGTTAGGACAAGGCATGAGTTGAGTTGTTTATTTTCATTTTCCTCGGACATATGCATTTTATGCTTACCTGGGGGCATGTGTCCATATATTCCGAACACCTGCTTTACTAGTAACAGCATAGAGATATTCTGAAACAAAGTAAGTACACAACTCTGCCTGAATGAATTTTTTTGTACCATTTGCTATGATAGAAACAAACTATAATATGCTACCACTTTCAAGTGTATGTCTTGTACAACAATTTTGGCTCTTCAGCCAGTATTAAGAATGTTGGTCAATATTACAACTAAAGGAAATATGAAATTTGATTATTTATCCATCTCTTGTGAGTAAATAATTTGGTTTTATACATACTGACCTATCATAAATCAACTTAACCTTTCGAATGTCATAAAACTATGGAACTTACAGTCAGTTTCAAAAAATTTGCATTCGTCCCTCTAACTGTGTCAACTTAAAAAACTACTCTGGCCTCTTTCACATACAACTGTCTGGCCCTTTTTGACAAGGCAATGAACTTCCTATAATTTCTCTGCTATAGTTTTGTAAGATTACAACAAACCCTCCACTGCAAGCCGATCAAGCAACACTGGCGCATCCATTTCTTCAGAATTACCAACCTGCAAATTGTGTTACCAAGTGTTCTAGTTAGCTTTCTTAGTGAGGGACCTACAAGAAAAGACCAAAGTTTTCATTGAATGCTACTCTCTACACCATCCAATCAGGATTATATTCAGGACCCTCCAACAACCACAGTCCAAAATACAGCCTTACACGGACTATGAAGGCAATAAAACCACAACTGTAATCATTTGTACACCATTGGAGCTTCCGTCGAGAAGAAGACTAACACGAGCATTTTGAAGATAGAGACCACTGTCAATTGATATCATGATCAAAGAGAGAGGACTGCACTTCATGCTTTGTTTGTGTCGATGTAAATATTTCAAAAAAATGTCCACGCAATTACCTGGGTATGCTTACAACTAAAGTGCAGGTAGAAATATTTCCCAGTAGCTTACTGAAAAATAAGACCAAACGGTTCAAGGATTTTCTTGGTGCTAGTCACGCAACCCAGACAGTAGTTTTTTTCTTCATTATTTCTTTCAAATCTCTAGTGTTACCCTCTGAGAGGCATTTCCTTCTTTGATCTTTCTATAAGGAATCGTTTTCTTTTTTTTTTTGGGTAAAATTCAGTTTATCATGATATGCGTCTTGTTGATTAGTTGGAAAAGACAAATTGAGTTTATTGTAATCACTAAATTCCAAAGAACATACCAACATTCTTAACCTTTGTAGCACAAGCCATAATGTCATCTAGGAAGATTATGTTGTTGGGCGGGTCATCGTGGAAGAACCACGACCCACAGGAATAACGCCGTGAAGACCTCCAATTGATTCTTCCTCTTCTATAGAATCTGCAGTAAAGCAAATGTTGACAGGAAGGGCAAGTTTTAGTAAAATAAACTTTGAATCTACAAAATGAAGTTGAGAATCCTAAGAGCACTTAGGAATATAAGAACTAAGAATATGTATTCAAGATCTCAAGTCTAATAAACCTTTAAAACGCATCCCAAGTAAAAGTTCAAAAAGTAAAGCGTATCAACCGCATATTGTTCCACCTTAAAAGTTTTTCAAATCATATAATGATATATCACTAACTCAAAGAGGGTGTCAATGAGGAAACAGCAGTCGGAGGAATAAAAGAGACCAAAGGTAATAAGAATATGTTGTCACCTGAAATGTCTTCCCCAGCCTGAGCACCAGCAATACCAATGCAGGTGTATAAGGAATTCTCATCAATCTGCAGCTGTTCATACGCAACGTATACGTCCTCGATAGTGGCAGCCTCATATAGCATAGTAAGCTCTTTAATACACGATATATCCTGGACCACACATAAAACATCATTATAAGGATATCAGTAGCACGATCTATCCTGAAACCACAATCCTAGCATAGGCACACACAGTTACACAAATAAAAAGAAAAACAGTTGTTTGAAAACTTCAATTTAAAATACCAAAATAACCAGAGAATATGCAAGCCTAATAAATAAATAGGTACTGAAAAAACTTTAGCATTAGCATGCAAATCTATGACGCTTTTCGCGACAAGATTTACAATCAGAAAAGGGTTTTGGAGTTCCAAAGTTACCTTCCACTGAACTGAAGCCGCCTGCAAATGAGCTAACAACCCAAGCCAATACGCATTCGCCTTGGAGTCTGCTTCATGTTTCATCAGCAACGTCCGTTTTGCCTGTCAAGAAAGATAAACAAAATGTAACCAGTGTGACCAAAAAAAACTAATTTTATGCTTTAACTCCCGTCTACAAGCAGGAACTTCTAGACATTCAAAGCTATCCCTCAGTGGGAGAAAGCACTTCTTTTATAGGCAGAACTCGTCC
The DNA here is from genome assembly GCA_016624345.1 of Platycodon grandiflorus. Classification (NCBI taxonomy): domain Eukaryota; kingdom Viridiplantae; phylum Streptophyta; class Magnoliopsida; order Asterales; family Campanulaceae; genus Platycodon; species Platycodon grandiflorus. The sequence goes on along the minus strand of CM028367.1, from coordinate 37,459,780 downwards.
ACAAGTAAAAAAGCGATCAATTCATAAGGATCTAATGACAATAAAACCAACATAAAAATGCACTTGTAAAGTCTGTGATGATTTTGCCTAGAAACATACCCGATCCAACTCCCTGTCAGCTATCTTGCTACTATGCAATCCTCTGAGCACATTCTTGCAAGCATCAACAGCTTTATGCACCTGGATATATATTACAAAATCACCGATGAGGCAATCATAACATCCACAAAGTTCACTATGAACAACTATATACCAACTGAAATAACTAACCTTGCCTGGAGTAGATGTTACTGAGATCACATACCAACCAAGATTCAGCCTATCAAACAGGTTTAATTCGAACGATACGTCATATGTTAACCCAAGGGAGTCCCTGACTGAAGTAAAAAGCCTGTAGGATCATCGAGGATGGTTGCATAGTCAGTAACACTACACATCTATTAGAGCGAATGGAATCTCAAATAGGAGATATGCAGAGATGCGTGAGAACTAAATACTAAAATTGCCAAAGTAAACAAAATTGAACACAAATTTGGGGATTAAATCACAAAAAGCTACGCTAAACTCTTGCATGCCAAAACAACTGGATGAAAGAGATAAATGGCCAGGCAACCTGAGCATGTGAAGTTATACACATTACAAAGGAGGACAAAATGTTCAGTTGCGCTGGTCTGTAAGAATACTCATTTTTCAAGAAAGCATAAGTCACGAGAACTAACCATCCAGGTGAACACTCGTTCACAATCTGGGTGTTAACTTTTTCCGAAGATTCCAAGAACTTACCAGTTAACATCTTAAGCCTATCATAAGGAAGAGAAAACGAGGGTATTGAAGAAAATAAAAGCAAGATCATCAGATGCAAATGCTTCTGTACAAAATTAAGAACTAGGACTCCTATTAAAGAATCATGGAGCAGAAGTGGAACATGCCATGCCAAAGTGTTGATTGAACCAAATTATTGGGATCAATGACCAGAAAGAGAGAAAAAAGGCAACCAAGACGGTGCTATGGAAGAATTACCTAGAGTTTATGATCTCGGCCAACAGCCCCATTGTAATGGCAAAGAATAGTGGATGGTCGCGAAGTCTTCTACGCATGTCCTTTTCAGCACCCCCTGATGTCACTAGTGGTTCCCCAGGTTTTTTTAGTGCATCTGAAAAGAATGAAAATCTTTCTTACTTTGTCCAAGAAGATTAAGGTAAAGGGTTATAACATTTCATTTCGATAACCATGTCAAGCTCCAAATCAGTTCTTCAAAACCACCAGAAAAAAAATGGTCTTATAAAATTCATGTCCCCACAAATGATTGAAAACTATACCTCTGCTAAACTAATAACTTGTTTTCTGCAAATAGTTATTGAACAATGTACTTTTTCTACAAAGTAGACCTCTTAGGAAACAACAAGATATATCGATGACCTCATATCAAAACTTGCATTCTCATACAACGGTAGAACCACTAATCATTCTTCAAAGGTTACATTAAAATTCAAGAATATATTGAAGACAACAAAGAATTTTAGCATTTTGTTTTACAAATAAAATGAAAGATATACAGCTTATAATTTCTTATAGCAAGCATTATATCCATTACTTTTACGTCAATCACGAGATGGTCGTATGGACAGGACTACTTCATAGAAGTACAATGACCATGGAAGTTCATGTCTCAGGTTTATTTTCATTTCTTTAGTGAGATTCATAGTTAGCGACAAAACTCGTATTCATTAGGAGGATATGGCTTGCAGAGGCTACCATCACCAAGTTTCTAACATCTCAATCGCAGGTAATCCCTTTGTGAAGCCCCTACTGTATAGCATGAAAATGCTGGACTGTAACATGTATCATGATCATATGAACTATCGAAGATAACAAGGGTACCCCACATTTGCAGATTTTTGGAGTGATCTCGAGGGGCTTAGAAGTGGTTCCACACTTCGAGGGGTCGTTTCAAGATTTGAAGTTCGTAAGCGAGTTTGAAGGCTTGGAGACTTCGCGGGCCTGTTTGTCAATTATAGAAGTTATATTAATGCACAAAAGGAAGATTACAGCATGCGTAGGGCTACGGCGGTGGCCGTAGCGCAAGACAGCAGCTTTTAACGCCGCGCCACTTAATCTGTCGTCGCGCCAAGTTTCATTGCGCCGTACCAGGCCCTACCAGATTCCCGAATTGTGCAGGAAATTGCCTTAATTTGTGATTTATTGCTTTTATTACTTTCCTTTTCTTTAGTATTTCGTGTACTTAACGTTTTAGGGTTATTTTTCAGTACTCTTTACAGTTTGTAAGTTAGTTGGTTGATTTATGAGATTAAGTTAAGAGTGTTTTTGGTGAGTATTCTGGATTGAATACTTGTGGTGCATTCATTCATGTGTCGGTGTTGCATCAAAATTCAACTTATCTATTGGAGGTTCATCCCAATTGTGGCGTCATTCACAATACCGAGGTTCGCGTCTAATTGAGGGCATTGGGTCGAGGTGTCATTCACCATCAAACCTTTCTAGGAAGATCTTGGGTTTTCATCAATTGGTATTAGAGCAATCCTACTTACGGTTAGTTTTCCATAATATCTTAAATTCTTTTCTTCTTGATTTTTATTTTGTGACCCTAATGCCTCTAGGTTTGTTAATAATAATAATAATAATAATAAAAAGAGGTTGAATTCTTTTTATTTGTCTTCTTGAGTTGTCGAAATTTTCCTTCAGAATTCCTCAAGTTTTTGGTGAGATGAGTCATACACGAGCGTATACACATAAGGGAGTGAATCACCAAACACATCAGAGGAAAAGAAACCGTTTCAAGAGGGAAAACCGGGTAATTTGCCTAATGAATCAAACTTAGGGGCATGGGCGGAAATTATTAGAGGCATGCTAGCTAGTACTATTGGGGAAAAGGTTGGGGAGAAAGTTGAGGAAATCATAGAGAGAAAATTTGGGGAGATGAATATGGGACGACAACGTGTGCAACCAAGGGAGTCTAGGGAGCGAACAACTGGACCGGGTGAACTATTTGAAGAGGAATTTGGGGACGATGAATTGGATAGGGAGTATTATCATAATCAGGGTAGAGGTTGTCATGATATTAGGCGAGGAAGGAAGAGAGAAGACAATAACTTAGAGAACATCAAGATGAAAATTCCAGTGTTCCAAGGTACGAGTGATCCTAATGCTTACTTTGATTGGGAGAGGAAGGTCTTTAGGTGCCATGTTTACTCTTATTTGAAGAAGGTAAAACTGAGGGCTGCAGAATTCATGGATTATGCGGGTATATGGTGGGACCAAGAGGCAATTAATCGAAGAAGGAATGTGGAAAGGGTGGTTACTTCATGGGAAGAGATGAAGCGGATCATGCAACATCGATTCGTTCTACCCACTACTATATGGGTGTGATTCAGAAGTTGCAAAAACTTGCCCAAGGGTCCAAAAGTGATGAAGATTATTATAAGGAGATGGAGATGGAGATGTTGATGGCTCAAGCTAACTTGGATGAAGATACGGAAGCAACTGTGGCGAGACTTCTTGTGGGTTTGAACCTTTCCATAGCCGATATTGTTGACTCGCATCTAAACACAAATTTAAAGGAGGTGGTACACATGACAATTAAGGTGGAACATCGACTTAAGAGGACGGGTACCATTCGATCAAGTTCAAACTCCATTTCAACTCAAGGGCAACAAGAGGTAAAGCAAGTCGTGAAGATCAATTCTGATACAAAGGTTACATGTGCAAGGATCTCAAGGAAAGACTGAAAATCCCAACCCTAGGAATCGATATATAAGGTGTTACAAGTGCCAAGGGATGGGCAAATAGCTAGTGAATGTGCTAGTCGAAGGCCCGTGGTGATATTGGGTGGGAATGTGGTGACCGATGATAATGATGAGTGTGTCAACATGCCACCATTGGAGGATGCTAAGGTATATGGTGAGGCTGAGGGGGGCGTGTCTATGGCTTTGGTATCAAGAAGGGTGTAGCATGTGCATATCAAGGATGAAGAAGAAGTGTAACGAGACAATGTATTTCACACATGATATAAGGTATGTAGTTTGATTATTGATAGCGGTAGTTGCACTAATGTTGCTAGCACTACTTTGGTGGAGAATTTGGGGTTGTCAACGATTGCGCATCCACAACCGCATATGTTGCAATGGTTGAATAACAGTATGGAGGTGTCGGTTTCTAAGAAGGTATTGGTGTCATTTCATGTGGGTATATATGAGGATGAGGTGATTTGTGATGTGGTACCCATGCAAGCTAGCCATGTGTTGCTTGTCAACAATTTTATAGGCACATGAATCATGATGGTTTCGCATACACGTATTCTTTAGTGTTCAAGCAAAAACCAATCACTCTTGTACCAAGGCAAGTTCGTGAAGATCAAGAAAAGATGCGAGGACTAGCAAGTGGAAGCAAGAGGGTCATGGTGTGTTCTACTAGAATTGATCTTGTTGGGCATGGAAGTGGGTTGGTGTTCGATCCCGGTGAGAGTGCAAGGATGATCAAGCAATGGATTTGATCCCAAGTTCGAGACAATGGGCGCTTCAACAACATTCTTCGAGCGAATTTGTGGTCAAATCCTTTTTAAGAGGAGGGGAATGATGTGATGTTGGGGGCTTAAAAGTGGTTCCACATTTGAGGGATCATTGTGTCAAGATTTGAAGTTTGTAAGCGAGTTAAAAGGCTTGGAGAATGTTCCTAGAGACTTCGGGGACATGTTTGTCAATTCTGAAAGTTATATTGACGCAAAAAGGGAGATTAAAGCACGAGTAGGGCTATGGCAGTGGCCGTAGCGCAAAACAGCAACTTTTGGCGCCGCGCCAAGTTTCTCATTCACAAATTGTGCCGAAGATTGCCTTATTTTATAATTTATTGCTTTTATTATTTTCTTTTTCTTTAATAGTTCGTGTCCTTAATGTTTTAGGGTTATTTTTCATTGTTCTTAAAGGTTTGTAAGCCTATGTAAAGGCCTCTAAACATTGTTATTGTTAGTTGGTTGATTTATGAGATTAAGTTAAGAGTTTTCTGTTTAAGTGTTCTTGATTGAATACTTGTATTGCATTCATTTGTGTGTCGTGTTGCATCTAAATTCGACTTATCTATTGGAGATTCATCCCAATTGTGACGTCATTCACAATACTGAGGTTCGCGTCTAATTGAGGACGTTGTATCGAGGTGTCATTCACCATAAAACCTTTCAAGGAAGATCTTGGGTTCTCATCCATCTTTAACTTGTCTTTTCTAAGAGATCCCTCTTAGAAGCCAATCTCTTCCTCTACAGAGGTGGCCCTTCCCCCTCTTGGGAAAATTAATTGATCAAACCTATAAACAAGAAGGACGCAGTTGAACGTTGCTTTCTATTCTTAACAAACACATTATCCGGGCGCTCTTAATAGGTTGATTGTGCCTTGATTCTTTCGGTCGTTCTTATTGAAGATGGTCTTCCTTCTCCTTGGTTCAAGCGCTAACATTGATCTTCCTTCTCCTTGGTTCATGGTCCTTGGCTCTTCGTGTGCTAAGTATGAATGGAATGATAGGCCATCCTTTGTGACATATATTCAATGTCGACGAGTGCCCACTCATATCCATTTTCTGCAATGACTATCACTTGAGGTCATTGGTCATGTCTCATCAGATTGTAGACGAGGTGTCACTCAACCCACTTAATGGAGCATCTACTTTTACATGTGCTAGTGATGAGGGCGCCTTTGAGTTACAAGATTCTCATGCACAGAGATATCTTGTGATTATTTAAGTTAATTTGGACAGAAAGAATGCAAGTATTCTATCTTTGTGATCAGCTTTGGACTTCAACAAGTGGTGTAACATATCTTCCATGATTTGCAACTAGAGACCAAGGTTTTTTCTTTTTTCTGTTCCTTTTATGCACATGGAAATCTTGTCCTCACGTTCGTTCCCATGCCTGCATAAATAAAATCTTTCTTTCACATCAACAAGAAAAAGACAAGATATACTAGCAAGTGTTAGGCATGTTTGACGAAGTGCCTATGACTTGAGGTGCCTATAAATGTCCAATAAGAAGAAGCCCGCCTATAAGCATTCATCCTTCCCAAGGTACAGCACAAAGTTACAAATTTAGTATGCTACACTTTCATTGTATGGACAGGACCGTTTATATAATTAAGTACTCAAATGATAAGTTAAACTTTAAAACTACAGTCAAGCTCGTTTAGGTTTCATGTCAACTCCACTATCTATAGCAATATATTGACCTAGTTAGCTTGTGGGGGAATCACACCTCTCAACACACAATAATAATAATAATAATAAATTAAAATGTCTACATCCAAACAATCCTATCCCCATCCCGTTACAATTTTTCCGTTCCCATTCCCATCCCGTTACAATTTTTCTGTTCCCATTCCCATCCCAATTGATTCCATTCCCAATTAAGAAAAATCCTTCGAGTGAGGATGATGAATATAGTTACTCTTTCTAATATATAATTATCTGGTGTTTTAATTTACTAAATTTCTGGTCCATGCCAAACTAAGTTAGCCATAAAAGATATAACGTAACATAATATGTCAACTATTTCTTGGATAAAATAATTTTATTATAAATTCAAAAATCAAGATTATCATCAAAATTATTGTCATTATAGCTACGTCTTACAAAATTTATATATTTTTTGATAAGTAAAATGTATATATAAACACGTGCCAAAATAGGTAGAGCATCCTTTGTACACAGAAAGTATAATTCAAAAATCAATACACAGCAAAACTATCAACAAAATCCACAAAAGAATGTGTAGGAGAGGAAGCCAGCTCAGTGCACCAAAAAAATAGTCTGGTGGATGATCTCCTTCAATTTGGCTGCGCTTTTCTCCACGTTGTCAAAAGCCCTTCGGTTTTGTTCGCACCACACAACCCTACAAACTCCTAAAGGGGCAGCCTCCCAAATCCAATTTCTCCTCTTCCTCTTATACAAAATTAATATACTATTAACCTATTGACAATCAATTATTGACATATCTCCAAAAAGTCCATTTAAATGTGTGTGTGTATATATATATATATACACACACTTAAATGGGATGGGGAATAAATGGAATAGAGCATGCCATTCCCATTCCCGTGGGGAAATAGAAATGGTTTCCCATGCCCATCTCAATCCCACTTATTCAATTCCCATCCCCACCCTATTAGGGATGGGATGGGTTTCTCATTTACCCTGCCCATTGTCATCACTAGTTTGCACGAGTTTATAATACTTGCCAAAAGGAAGGATTGTCACTGCCCGTAAACCAACCAAAATGAACCCATGAATGACTTGTTCCAAGATGAAAATCGTAACTCTGAAGTCAAAACCAAGCTTGTCTGGGAGGTTGTAAGTGGAGCCTAGTGCGGCAAATTAACTTTCTTTGTCTCGAAAGTTCTTTGGCACTACAAATAATATTACCAGGCACTCAAGAATTTACACATGCTATATAAACTGTAAGAATAAAAAAACTTGCATAGAATAAAATTAAAAAGCTTAAATAGCAAATTGGTTACTCTACTTTATGCTTTTATTCATTAAGGTCACACTACTATATTTTTAATCAGTTTCATCACTCTACTTCAATTTTGCGGTCACATTAGTCACCCAATCCACTTTCATTAAGGATTTTGAAAGAACGTCACAAAAGTAACTGAAAACTAAAAAATGATCCTTATATAATTTTCTTATATATATATATATATATATATATATATATATATATACACACACACACACACACATATGTATACATGTATGTAAAGTTAATATAACACTTTGTTGTATGAGTTTGTTAAAATATGTATAAAATGACTAATTAACATATATGTTAAGTTACCAACTGATCTTAAACTGTTAGATAGGGCCCAACAATGTATATGAATCTCAACACTCTCCCTCATGTGTGACCGGCCACACGTGGAGAGACACGAACAAATATTTCTCACCCGGGTATCACAAACCAAACAGAGTGACAACATGCATTCACAATACTACGGGTAACAAATGCAAGCAAGATGACTCAAACCCACGACCTTGTCAAACCAGAGCTCTGATACCATGTTAAGTTACCAACTGATCTAAAAGCTTAAGCTGTTAATTAGGGGCCCAACAATGTATATCAATCTCAACAACATAAATATATAGTACTAAAAGATTTATGTAAACTTTTGAATCAACAGACAAACCAAAAGAATGAATAGAAAAGGTAGAGATCAAAACCCTAAATAACAGTATCTCTAAATTATCTACAATTATATTTTTTTAAACCAGATTTTATGTGTGTATATGTGATAAAGAGAGAGAGAGAGAGAGATTTTTCTTAAAAACATTTCCTTGAACATTGTGATGTTTTAGACTTTTCTTTTTTTTTTTTTTTAACTTTTTTGCTGTTTGTTCTTTTAAATATTTTCATTGTTTTCACCTTTGTTCTTCTCTCTTTGACTTTTATCGATGACTAGAAAAGCAACTGCAAATTCATAGTGAGAGAAAGAAAACTTGTAAACAAATACTCCCACCGTCCCTAAATTATTGTCTTACTTTCCTTTTTTGTCCGTACCAAACTAATTGTCTTGTTTGAAAGTTTACTTTTTAGGACAAGACTTTTACCAATTTACCCTTATTTTTTCTTCCTACTTTAATTATGGGTCACATGCACATGGGCCTTAAAGGAAACTACACAACTATTAACCACCAAGTTAATTTTTATACAATTATTTACGATTAAAAGTATTCAATTAACATTATCATTTAGATTTTCATTTGATTATTTATTTGCTAACTAAGTCAACTCCTTTCAACATTTTCCATCTAAAATCTTTGACGAAAGTGAATGAGTGACTAACTTGACTCCAAAGTTGGTGTAACGATGAAATTGATGAAAAAAATAGTGTAGTGGCCTTAATTAATAATAGTTCGAAGTACAATGATCAATTTAATATTTAACCAAATTAAAAGATAACTTATAAAACTCATAACTAGAAAGGCTGCATAAAGCTGGAGAAACCCCATCCACAACTCCCAAACCCCCTGAAAAGTATTGGCATTTGACACACTGACAAAGCAAACAAAAAAGCTCGACTATATTTACTTTTCTACCTCATCTTCTTCACAGGGGACACAAAAGAAACTGAACCTCATTTCAAACTAATTTAACATTAATCTCCTATGAAGAATCTCCAATGAAATACTATGTAACTAGAGGCTTTCCCATGTTTTAACAAGAATTTTAAAAGAAACAAAATAGGGGAAAGTGAAAGGTTATAGAAGTGTAGCAGTCTCTTGGGGAGGAGAGGGGGAAAGAGAAACGGTGGGGTTGAAGTATATAGAAGAGGGGAGGCAACATTTCGTTACATATTAATTATGCAATTATGAAACTTAAGAAGCTAAAGTCTTTGAAATTTTGGCGTAATTCTGGCATAATTCATGGCAGCCACTTACTACCTGACCTTGACTATCGTTGCAGAACCCGTCCAACAAGATTACAAAAGCAAACCAACAACTTGCATAATTTATACATTGAGAAAGCTTACCATCGTCATCTGCAAAATAGCTGAGAGATTGAAAAAGGTCCACCCCCTCAAAGGTAAATCCCCAGCGGTTTGGTGCAGGGCCTGCAATATATGCACAAGCTCTCTCATCAGTGTCCTTCAAGAAGACCTGCCAAGAAGAGAGCAGAAAGTGAGGCCTCGCATAATAAGCAGTGAAGGGCAACTAACTCATGATGAACCATAAAACCAACAACTTGTATCAGATGAACATTTTCGCAAATGTAATATAAACATTCATGATTGAAGTGCTTAAAAGAAACAACCCCCCTCCCCAGAGAGAGAGAGAGAGAGAGAGAGAGAGAAGAAAACAAAACAAATCAAAACAAAAAACATAAATAATTGATTTGCTTACTTGTTGGGAGTACAAATCGTGATATGGAGGCCGGAATATGATCGGGCTATAACTTAGTGCTCTCTCAGCACCACTTGTCGCTCTAACTGTGCCAACGTAATCAATTATACAAGACTCAATATCCTCTTCGGAGAAGTCTCCAACAATACTGACCTAATGAATGGATAAAAGGAAAATCAAATTGAGAAGAATTACATGTTCACGCTAGATGCTGGCATATAAAAATTTAATTAAGAAGCTTATCCAGCAACCAAAAGCATATGAATCAAGTAACGGCAGGAAATACACACCTCCATGTTATCAGTAACAAACTGATTCATCACTGCATCTTTCACAATTTGTAATGTCAAGTTTTGTAATGAATGTGGAGTAGGCTCAACAAACCGTTCATCGCCATTTAACATTGCTTGCATGAGCTTATGTGCAGTTGAGCGTTCCAAGCTTTTGGGAATAGATCGGTAATAGGACAAATATAACTGTCTTGCTCTATCAAATGCATCATCAAGCCAGACACTATGCTGCACATTAACAATATAAGTTAACAATTTTAATAGAACAGAGAGCAATAGCACCCTAGATATGTACTCCAACTAGCAGAGACCAAGTCCAAGCTTGGATGTAAACTTCAAATACATAGATTAAACAGGTTGTCAAATTCATAATGGAGTTGTTCCCGTGAAAATTATAGCAGTCAGGATATTTCATAGTTAATCTTGTTATGTCCTCCCTCCGTTCCCAAATAACCGTCCTGTTTGACTGGCACACAGAATAAGAAAAACTAATTGACTCTGTTATAAATAATGGTAAAATATGTAATTTTCTTTAAAGCCCTTGTGCATGTGGCCATGGAAGAAAAAGTAAGGGTAGGGTGGTAAAAGTGTTTTCCTAAAAAGGAAAGTTTAGAAAGAGGACAAATTTTTTGGAATGAACAAAAAAGGAAAGCAGGACAATTATTTAGGAACGGAAGGAGTATCACATTCCCATCCCGAGCCCTTAAAAGTCTGTTCCATATTTCCTCCAAGTAGAGATTAAGAGAGCAATGCTGATACGGACAAGAGAATAGATACAGCAACATTATCAGCTATGCACAAGCATAGCACACATCATGAAAGACAGCTGCCACAATTTGGAGATCGGGAGAAAGGAGACTAATTTAGGCTGGATTACCTCAAGTACCATATGAAGCAACTGGAAAGCCGCACGCATCCCGTTGTCTTTCGTCGTAAAGCGAAACTCCATACAAATAAATTCCTCTGTGGACTCTAGTGAACAATTTATCAGGTGATTCACACAAAAAAGTTCTACCTGAGAAGCAGATTAGCAGTTAGACTAAACCGACCAAGATAACAGGGAGAACAAGGTATCTTTTACAATGCTATAAGGGTCGAAATAGCGAGTGTGATCAACAAGGAAAAGTGACAACTTAACCATGCTACACATGCAACACCATTAGCTAAAATATTGCTCAATAGTATATGAAACAAAAGCGAGAATTCCGCCAGAAGACAGATAGTAGAAAAACATGGTAGCTAGGTTACGTAAAGGAAAGCCCACTCTACACTAGATTTTATATCGAAATAAAAGAAAGAACTTTTTACTATCATTGAAGAGTACGTATCAAATTATACTTAAAGAATATACAAAACCATCAGTTACCTGTTCCCTCGAAAAGTTGCCAACCCGACCACCCTCACTAAGAGTTCGAACACCCACAACAACAGATCCTTTAGTTTCAGACGTTTCCGCTGCTCGTCCACCACCAACTATAAGCCGCATGACGCCTCCTCGTGCCTCGGTTTTGGATATCTTTTGAGTGTCACAACATAAACAAAATGTCATATAATTATAAAAATAAGAGGAAAACATCAAACATGTGTGAGAAGAAAATCTGCAAAGATTATTTTCGACGGAGCCAAAAAAAAAAAAAAGCAGTCTCATACAGAAACAGAGATAATAAAAGAAAAAGATCAAAAAGGTATTAAAAGAAAATTTTGCCAAGATTATCGTTTTATACAGAGGAAAAAGGAGCAGTCTCGAACAAAAACCACAGAAAACATAAACAAGACGAGAAAGAAGGAAAAAGAGATGGCAAGAAATAGAATCAAGTGGGAAAAAATTTTAAAAAATACTGGAAACATACATATGCAAAACTTAACTCTTCGAGCAACTATCTACAGTATTTGATATTTTGCATAATCCGTAAACACTAGCTAAAATCAGGATTTCTTTTTCCATTCAGCTTCTTTTATGTATATTATGAAGGGAAGCAAAGATAAACAAAATGAGAAGAGGAAATACCATGGAATGTGATAAATCCATGTTAGAGTATGGTAAAGTAACAAGGAGACACCTTTTGTAAAACAATGCATACAATCTACCAATTACTATAGCCCATATTAACTCATGGAAGGTAACGTCAAGGTCTTTGGGTTCATTGGCTAGTGACTCTGTAAAAGAAAAGCTCTGATGACAAAAGAAAAAGAAAAAAAAAACTTTGATGTTGTCGGTTTGAATTTGGTAGAAAAATTTTACTAACTATGTCAATGGTTAGGTATATACCCAGTCTAACCATCCATTAAAACCAGTGATAACAGGAACAATAGTTGATCAAAGCCAGATTTCCAACCTTGCCATCGTTGAAACAAACCACAAAATTCAACTAGAGCAACACACCTTGTAGTTTACAGGAATTCCATTCGAGAGGCGCCGCTGAGTGATCCCTGTTTCCTCATCATGGAGCTTTGTGGCATTCACATCTGAACTAACAGATATAAAGGATGGTTTCTGCTGCAATCTCAACTCTTGCAGCTGGGTAGATGTTATCAATTCTTTTGGGACCTCAAGCTGCATAGGCCAAACAAAGAAATAAGTCTCTGGAAACTTCAACTTAAATCATCTGCAAGCAAAGGTTTGAGAAAGGATCACCTCTGGCTCGGCCTTGATCGGTTCCTCCAGACCTGCTTTAATTGCAGCTGTTATCTCACTTGGTACTATCTTGAACTCAGTATCGCCTAGCCCCTCAACGTGCACTTTCTTTGGAACACAAGCAACAATTGCTGCCGGAAGTGGTGCAGATGGTTTCCCGAAATCAGATATGTACTCTAACACTTCTGCACCGGTTGTGTTCACCTGCAATACAAAACAAAGCATAGAAATCATTGCATATTTCATCTACACGAAATCACATTTTTCAATACCGAAGTGACCCACAAGATCAATAAAGATGGGCATCTTGATCTAATACTATCATCTGCACATAAATTCAAGATGGTGTGATGGTATTATCCAAAAGATCATAGTACACACAACATACATAGTGCATCAGAATATGGCCACAACATTTTCAGTGAATACTGTGACTGAAACACTAAAGAGATAAACTTTAGTTACTCGATATTTAAATTATTAGACAGAATTTCACTATAAGAGAGCAATGAAGATTGAAGAAAGAGGATTACCTCTTCAAGTGTAATTGTTTCAGCAACTGCAACCAAACTCTCATAACCTTGAATGTGATCCATCACAGTATGGCCAAGCGCATCACTCTCCATAATGAAGTCCAAATTATCCACTGATGGAATATTATCAATCATAGCAGCCAATTGTTCACTATCTTTTAATAGCGCATCCAAATAACGTGCCAATTCACCTTTTGTGACACCAAATTCTTTAAGCCTTCGCACCTGATTCAAACAAAATGTAACTTATGCAGATACATTAATTCACATGGTCATAGTTCAAAAACTTCATTTTTAAGTACCTATGTTTTTTTTCTTTCGCTTTCTTATTCTAAACTCTTTTTTTTCTTAATAAGGGAAAACAGATCTGCCATATTGGAAGCCTTGTCTCCTAAATCGTACAGTCAACTGGCTAAAATGAGTACTCAAAAGTCATCTCAAAGAAAAAAGAACAGAGTGATCTTAAGATGCAGCAGGACAAACATTGAGATAAACCAAATGGAACAAACCTCATGAACAGCAACTTTTATAGCATCTTGCCAATTTTTGGGTTCCGCGGTTACAGTAAGAGTAGTAACGGTGCAGCCTTCCCTTCCCGAATCACTATGATCCAATTCAATGGACATAAATGGAGGATTTGAACTCTGGAAATTTCTTCAAATCAGAACAAGTACGAATGGTTGTCAAATGTAATTACAATCACAAGCCAATTACAAGGAAGATAACATAGATACAGTCCATTTTCTTTATTCACAAGCAAAGAGAATTTAATTGCACACACTTTCATTGAGATATTCCAATTTCCAGATATTGTAATAAGAGTAAGTTTTTTTTCACTTCCTTTAGGCGCCAAGTACAAAGCAGAAAACCAACAGATAAAAACACTCCCTCCCTTCCAAGAAAAAGAGTCACATTTGACAAGTCAAACTTTTTAATACCGTATCTTTGCTTCTCTATATTTCCTTTAACTTGCACTAACGCTAAATATTTTTTTGTATCACATATTAGATAAATATCATATCTTTGAGAAGAAAGAAAATTATTGAAAAAATATTCAGATATTAAGCTTAAATCTTACTCTTTTTTTGGGACAAACCAAAATGGAAAGGAAGACTATTTTTTGGGACAGAGGGAATAATAGTAAAACTTGTGAAAGATAAGCCAAGATGACTGCAACTCGCTACAAGTTTTCAATCTTCCAAAATTGGGTAGAGTTGGTATTTAGTAGTTTCAGATCACTGGTAAATTACTAGTTAGGTTTCCCATTCCGAGTTTGACAAAAACAAATAAAATGTTGAAAACAAATTTAAAAAAAGAGTACAATATGACGTTGGTAACCTTCCCTTACATGCAATTACAACCAAAACAACACTCAAGATGGCACATAAACTTCAGCCCAACTGTTAACACAACAAATGCAGAAAACATTTACAAGACCTTGTATCTTGTGTTAATCCGGAAATGCAAGGCAGAAAGAAAAATCCTCTTCATAAGAACTTTACGCAAATCACCATATGTTCGGACCTTGTTCACAGGAATCTGCAATAATAATCAAGGTCAAATACCAAAATAGACTAAATGGGAGTGAAATCATTGATGCAAGAGAAGCAACAAATACAAATCTAGAACAATTATCATAATTTTCCGTAGACATAGCTCCTATTGATCATTCAAAAGTATTTACACTGCTTTTCACTCCATTGTAAAGAAAGGCTCATATGACTATCTATCTATGTTTTTTTTTTTTTTATAAGATGACTATCTATCTATGTTTAACTAAATAAAAAAAATTCTTAATATAGACAAAAGGATGAACATAAGAAATGAATGAGCTTCCTTAGCAAAACTCTGAAAATCAATCAAGAAAAGGGAGCCCATGAGAAGTTGATATGATCAAGGGCTTATAAGTTCAGTAGGCCGAAGTTTTGGGAGCTAAAAGTGTGGCTAAAAAACCTAACTTCCCACATCTGAGAGGGCTTTGAATATAGATTTGATACCAGAATGGCAGAAGGCATGCACAACATCAGCGATAGTAAGAGAAAAAAACCCTCCAATGAATCAGACAAATGTTTCTTAACTTCTTATATTTTCAAGTGCAACAATATAGGAGGCACTTGCATCTACACTTCACACACTCACAGGTTATAAGAACAAATAAATTGGAAAACAAATAACGGTTACTAACAATAGAAGATGGTAAACAAGACCTAGTGGTTGAACCAGAAGGAAATTAGAAAGAAAAAACAGAAGGTAACAAACTTGAGCATACTGTGTACGCTTACAAAGGCAACAAACTTGAGCATACTGCGTACGCTAAACAGCCAGACACAAGAAAGAGTAAGGCATTAAAGCATAAAAGGGATGATACTGGGGTCCCAGCATAGAAGAGGAGAGAAGCAGGCAAACAATGGTGGTATTTAGTTAATATTCAGTCCAATAAGTGTGATACCATTTCTGTTTTGTATGATATCAGTAACAGGGTTTTGGACATTCAGTATTGTGAGATAGTGAAAGTAGAGTAGTGTTATGGGGCTCATGATAGGACCAAGAACATTACAGAAAAACAACGTGTTATGTTCTTTACCAGTACCAAAAGAAGAAAAGGAGATGAGGGAAACACAGCTTCTCAAAACATACATTCTACATATACAAGGATCCAATTCATCCTTTCAGATAGTTGTTTTGCAAAGGGAACAAACATCTTCCCGCGACCTGCATTTTAGGAACATGTATCCAATATCCACTTATTCTCCATACTCCATGCCTTAATCACTGAAGGATCACCCACTGCCCCGACAGCCCAAAAAAGTCTCAGCTTACAGCTAGATCATTAAAAGACTAGTTTGATATTGTTCTATAAATGAACTAGAACTCCATTGAATCTATGTATTAATTTTCAAAGTTCAGATCATCTCACAACCAGATAAGGTTGCAAGATGTTATCAAGAATTCAAAAACGTACACGAGAAATAAAAATCTTCAGGAGCAGTTTTTGGAAAGGTTGGCATGTTCTCTTGAATCATTGTAATGCTCATTTCCGGTAGCAGAAAAAACTTTGGGAGATTCAAACCGATAAGCACTATCAATTGTAGAATCCATCTTTCAAGGCATTACACTACCTCAACGTGTGATAGATTTATTTCAGTCTAGTCTTCCAATGGAAAGGCCAAGGCTTGATCAAACCCGTGTCAAAGCAATCTTATTGGGATGATCCCACATTATCTTCAGAGTACAGGTTTCTCTTGGAGTTAAATAAAGTACCTTAATAACAACACTTCTGTGGAATAAAAAGTTAGTAAATCCTTTTCATGATATAATCTTTCTGTTCACCCAACCCGATCAAAAGAACTTTTTGTACAGGATATAACTACCCAAAAACAAATGATGATCTGATAACTTTTCAGATGCAAAAAGTTGCAAGGCATAATAAAAGAAAGGGCAAATGAAAGCATCCCTGTCCATAATCTAAGGATGAAAATTCAAAAACAAAATAAAAAACAGAAACCAACACACAGAGAGATGTATATATTGGAACAAACACTTCAATGAAAGATTCTTTTTCCTACCTTGCAGAACATATTAATGGAGAAATGTTGAAGCAACTCGTGCTGAAATATCTGCGGGGACTTTGTATCCTCATTGCTCCCAGGGAGAGACCAATTGTGTTCAACAGGAGGACGAACTGCGTGCCTTTCCTTCTTCAAAATTTTTGATTTCTCCACAGAAGATGACTTGTCATGAGATAAACCACCAGCCAACCCTCCTGTGAGCTTAGGAACAAGAAAATTGGCCATTGCACCAAATGCATTGGGTGCAGGTGCAACTGGAGTCTCAGTTTCCATGCCTACCTTCCCAAAAACAGCCTGCACACAGCTAAAATGTAAGCTCCTACTCAATATAACTACGTAGGATTCAGGAATGATTGACCAACAACCACTAACTTAAAGTCCCTAATCTACATTAGTATGTCAAACAAGAGTAAAATGAGTGGAACTATAACATACTTCAATATGGAGGATTGTCTTCGAAATATTATCTATATCCCCCACAATATATAGGGTAGCATTTGCTGGAAAGTACCAACGTTCGTGGAATTTTCTGATTTTATCAGCATCCCACTTCTTGATCTGCTCTTCTAGTCCAATTGGGAATCTTTTGCTCAGCTTGTTCTCAGAATGCAAATGTTGCAGCAACTATGATTAACAAAGAAAAGTGGAATTAGAAAAGAAGATATCTTGACCAACAAATTACAAGAGCTCTATAACAATCACCAACAGCAAATACCTGGCAATCAACACGATACTCGATAGTGTTCATCATTTGCAGCTCTGATAATATAGCTCGCCTTTCCTTTTCAACCCGAGAAGTAAGAAACTTAGGGTGAAAAGCTATCTGCATGAATGAAAAAACACTAGGCATTACATTTTACTCACTCTAGAACATGTCTTACTGACTCAAATATCCTACTAGAAAAATCAATTTGCAGATAACAAGGAAACTAGGAACATAAATTTTTGTTATTCAGAAAACGAAATACTTCTTCACAATAATACCGTAAAAAATGTTTCTCAACTATTCATACCTCATTCAAAGTATCTAAAGCAGCAGGAAGTATATCACCATCAGAGTCCTGTTAAACAAAATCCAATTAATACTTGATAAGAAGAAAGTGGCCTTACATATGGACCCATTCAGATAGTAATAAAAATAGCCATAAAAAACCCAAAACACAAATTCAGCATGAACTCAAGGTGTCAAAAAGGATAAAATAGCCCACACGTCGTTCTATTAGAAATTTACAGCTTGTGAAAACGATGTTAGTAGTAAGATAAAGTAAGATTTCGTGAATCAGAGAGGTATTTGGAGTGTTATGTAATAAGTCTATAGCCATAAGTTGAAAAGAAGTTTTCTAGGACAGCAATTGGATCTGCGTTACCACAAACTGAATGTTGGGTAACAAAATGAGGGTAGCCGAAATAAGAATGTTAAGATGGATATGTGGTAAAAACTACGAAAAACAAAAATTCAAATGAGCAAATAAATGAGACAGTGGAAATCACCCAATAGCAGATAAAATGAGAAAATCACTTGAGATGGTTTAGACACATACAACATATACCAACGAATACACCAGTAGGAAGTGATCATTTCAATATCAACAACCACACTAGACGTAGGGGAAGACCAAAATTGATACCAAGCAGACCAGTAGGAAGTGAGACAGTATCAATATCAACAACCACACTAGAGGTAGGGGAAGACCAAAATTGACATGGATAATTTCAGAAGGATATCTGTAGTTTGACTGATGATCTTGGACTGAACAGAATTGCGAAAAGCATTCATGTAGCCGACCCCAACTAATTGGACATACTCTGAATTGACTTGGGTTTTGTGTTGAAGACCCTACTTACACGCAAAGGTAGAGTATTCTGGAAAAGGTATACTTTGATTACAAGAATTGTTCATCAAAGAACACTTATTTTATGCTCTTTCACAAATAAACATTTATAAATTGATTGTTAAATGGAAAATTATCTTATATTCCCGATGGCCGATGCACAATAACAAGGAAAGAATAAAATTCCCCTCTAGTAAGCATTAAAGTACTAGCGAATAGCTTCAACTCCATACCAATGTTGGAAAAAATCTATCTTGACTGTGAAAATGCTTAAAGTCATTGCAATATTTGGTTAAATTATTTAATTTCCACTAAATTTCCATTAAAATGTCTGCTATTAGAATACTGAACATTACAAGAACAGCAAAAGGCAGCAACAATTCCATGCTCTTTTCTTTCTTTTCGGACAGAGATGAAACTGAATGGGTTGACCACCAATCCTTTCTAGCAAAATGCAAGCTGCAGAAGCGCTTAACTGAGGAGAGTTTATTTAACTTTCGCTTGATTTTCAAGTATGATTTATATTATTTTATTTTATTGACAAGAAAAGAAATATATGATTTTTCATGTATGATTCACGAATAAGATTACAAAAAGAACATGCAGTCAACAAACAAATGAATAAAAGTTACAGTCGCCATAGTCGAGCAACCAGCAATAATAACAACCTTTGTAGAAGTCGGTGAATGGATGTGATACACTGTGTGATGGAAATCTGTGTAGGCATTTGAACGTGCCCCTGTCCCCAGAAGTTTCTCGCGCTTCTTACTACCAAGAAATGCGACGTGTTCAATAATATGTGCAATACCTTGCTCATCTTCTTCCTCATCAATTGATCCCGCATGAACCTCCATGTGCACTTCAATTCTAAAAATGAAATAGTATTAAATGAGAGAGAGAGAGATGTTTGGAAGAAATAAATTTGTAAAGCTAATACATATTTATTTCCCTTCAAACTCTCAAAATTTCTAACAGAAACAATGACACTTCACTTACAGCTATTAATGTGCATGAGCATTAATAATCTACATTATTACCTATTAAGCCACTACCTCAAGTTGTTTACGTGCAGTTGGTTTTAAACTCTTTAAAGGGAACACTAAACGATTTCAGTTGTCCAGAAAATATGAACAAGGTCATGCTCAAGTATGAAACAATAAAAATTAACTGCCATATAACTTGGGATAAAACATATACACAGTATGTCACCCTTTTAGTTTACTCAACAAATGCCATAATCATACCTGTTTTGCGGAACTTTATTGGGCAAAATGAGGTACCGCAGTCCATTTTTCAGTTGTCCTCTATACAACTTCGGATGAGATGGAAGCTCAGTACCTAAAAACCTCTCAAGTTCTGTTCCTTGACTACTTTCTATGTCAGGATCCAAAAAGCCAAAATGCTGCTTCTCCAAAACACCATCTGGCCAGGTTGTACTTGCTGCATGCGGCTCATCTGGACCTACAGCTGCACGAGGTACACGAACTCGCTTCGCCTAAGAGCACAAATGTTATACATGGTTAGACAAACACTGCTATAGGACCGAAGAAATTGAAAACTATTTGTAAAATTTGTAACTTTCACAGAAAATCTTGAATGAGTAGTTATAGTAACAACATTGCGAAGATCATTTCCCCAAGTAAAAAATATATAGTAGATATCGTATGATAAACATCTCTTAGGACATGTTCGAGCAGAAAGTACAGGAGAAAGGCCTCTCCTGATCGTAAGATGAAAGCCTATGCTTGTAATGATCTTCAGTAGGATACTACATAATTTCATATTGAACACCAGAACCATTTACTCATGTTTTCCATCCCCATGCATATTTAAATATCTACAAATAGTTTTCAGAGATGGAAAACTCAACCCAAGTCAGCCTTTGTCCCAATTACTTTGGCTTAGAGCCCGTTTGGTATTGCGTTTTGGCCAAAACGCAGGGATAAAACGCAGCTTATTTGCAAAAATTGTGTTTCAATGCTGCGGCAGAAAAAGCTAAAACGTTGAATCCCCAGCTTTTTCCCAAAATGCAGTTAGGAAAAAAAAACAACGTTTTGAAGTAATATCCCAAACGCATTTATAAGAAAAAAGTTGCGCTCTAAAAACATTGTGCTTTTTAAAACATTGCGTTTTGAAAACGTTGCACCAAACAGGCTCTTAGAATCATGAATCTTTTTTCGCCATCCATTTCCGTCCAAAGCAATACTCTTTTAAGCCTCAATTAATCATATTATTCTTGGTTACCGTTGTCCATGTTATCCCTTAAAAGTAGCATTGCCATAAATCCTGATATCATCTTTCCTCCTACCGGGTGCACTTATTGGTCTACATTGTACATGTCCAAATTAATGTGATTTTCCTTCTTCCTGTTAGGAGTCTTTTTAGCGACTCCCAAATAAAAAGGTCTACATTGCCGTTTTCTTTTTACTGATCCATCTTAGATTTCTCATTTTTGCTGTATTCTTTTTGCTTTTTGATAAATGATAATTCCATTAAACAAAAAAGGTACCACAAAATGGGGAGCGCTGCTCATGTACCCGATTAGTATACTCCCAAAAAAAAAACCTATTAGCTAAAGGTGAATCTGTCCAAAAGATGCTCCACAGACGACGCATTGTTCTAAAAGATTCTATATTCTCAAAACTTCTATTATCCCTCTCGCTCTAGATGACCGAAAAAATGCACAACGAGGCTGTTTCCACAACTTATCCTTTCCTCTTCCCCCTCTTATACAGTAACCAAACCAACATTAAGTCTAAAACAGACCTTGGCATGACCCTACTAATTCCGGATCGATGGAATCACTTTAACTCGCAACAGAGCAGTGCAGCAATAAATGACTTAGACTTGCTCCATCCTTTCTACACATGAAAGCAACATTTAGTGTAAACTTTCTTTCGCCTCCTAAAATAACACGCATTACAATTACCTTATGAGCTGCCTCTCATGTGAAGAAAGCCACTTTTAATGGTGCTTTTGTCTTCCAGATCGCCTTCCAAGGAAATTTGAGTCCTTGATACTTCGAATTTAAATGGTAGAAGAATTTGACCAAGAACTCTCCACGGGTAGTGCTTTTCTGTATCACCTTATCCACCCCTTCCTCATTAAACTTTGTAGCATAAATCTTTGTAAAGACCTCATCTACAAGTTGTAACTCCCAGTCATTAAGATTGCGCCAGAATGCTGGAGATCAAGTCATCTTTCCTGCCTGCAATAGCGCACCTCACTTCCCAAGGCTCCTTTCTGATTCACAATAGCATTGAATTCCCAGCATAAAATCAGACCTTCCACCCATTCCTCCTTCCAGAATCTGACCAAAGCCCCATTTCTCCCTTCAAAATGATTAAAAACTCTAAACTTAGACCAACCTTTGGTAATCCCATTTCAGATCCCCCACTATGTATGACATTGAACCACAATTTTAGTCCATTTTGCACTCAGCTCAGTAATATACACCAAGGCCATTCGCCTAGCAGAGATGAATTAATGAATGTCACATGTTTTTTAACTGCCCAACATGTCATGCAGTTAATGTAAGCCAGGTCTAATCTTGTCCTCCAAATTTTCCTTCCAACTTTACAAGTATACACCGATCTCAAAGACTCCAGACACACTTCTCACTTCAATCAGGCTGATTTAACTCTATGGCTAACATTGTCTCTCACCTCTCCCTGGGGATTAGTTGATAACTCACCCTATATATCAGAGTTCAGCACCTTGTGGTCTTTCTCGGTCATCTAATTTTACCTAGTCTTCACTTGTAATGCCCACGCTAAAACCCTTTGATTAAATCCCAACTATTTCAGATAATCTCAACTTAAAGTTTCACTCCACTTCTCTTACCCTCCCCACACCCAAACACCCTGGGGAATCCCGAAAGAATAAAAACAGACAAATAAAGAATAACCTAGTTTGAATGCACGTGCATCTAAGACTTATCATGCAAAATATTTATGCCCAAAACAAATACTCTGATGGTTCCAAAGTGTTCATTTGAAAAATAAATAAATAAAAAAATGTCCCAAACTAATTGTCCATTTTCTAATAAAGTTACTAAGCCACATTTGCCAACTATCATGTTTCAATGTGCACTTGAAATGGTGTAAGGCGGACACTAAGGGTACTTACGTACATGTGTTACTAAAATTGTTTAAAGGTCAACTTCCTTGAAACCCTTGAAAAATCAAAAAGGGACACTTATTTTGGGACGGAGGGAGTACCAAGTCTTTGAGGAATCTTATTAAGGCCTCATCTGATATAACTTTTCACAAATGAAACTTTTTAGAATTGTCTTGTTTTATTTAAAAGTTGACTTCTCAAATGGCCAATTTGGAATAGAGAGAGTATTATGTCTAGAAATATACTTGTATACAGAGTTCAAGGATCCAATTTTAATTTTGATTTTAATTGTTTTCAGAGGAAAAGATTGAACTGTATAGACTAAGCTGTAGTTCCACAAATACGATTAAGTTGATGGCATCAAAGTAAAAATACCCAACCATCCCAAAATAAGCATTCTTTTTATAAGATTTTCTTACCCTAAAATAAGTCACTTCGTAAATGAATTTTCTAAATTCACCTTTGTCGACATCATGTCCTAATGTACATTTATGTACTATATTTATTGCCCCCTTTTGTCCCATAATAAGTGTCCGATGTTGACTTTACACAAGTTTAAAAAAGGTGTTTGACTTCAAAAGTTTTTCCTTTAATACCCTTAAAGTATCCTTTGGCGAGATCAATGAAATTCATTGTTTTATCTATCTCACAATTACAAAAGGTGTGGTTTAAAAAAAAAAACTTTCCAAAAAGGGAAAAGGAACACGTATTTTGGGTGATATGGACATAGAGCTGAATAAAAGATTACAAAAACCGACCAAACCACACCAAACCGAACTGAAACGACGGTTTTCTACACAAGTCAGTTGGTTTCAGTTTAGTTATTCAAAAATTAAATTGGTTTGGTTCGGTTTTGGTTTTATTGTCTAAAATCGAGATAACCAACCAAATCGAATAGGACATTAGTGTATCGTACTCTATAGTGTGTACTATGTACTGTACAGTTGTAAGTTCCCTATGTGCAAAAGGGAGCACTATACCCAACCCCCTCTCTCTCCCCTAACACGGCAGAAACTAGCTTACAACCATCAGAACATCACCATCTCTCTCTTCAAAATTGTGCATCCGTCATTAACAAGAAATAACTCTCCTTGTAAGTCCTCCTTTCTCTCTCCTATCATCTCCTTCCGTCCAGCACCGTACAATTTCTTTGCATCCTCACTCTCAATTGCAGAATCATGCCTCGTTTCATCAAGAGGAGTCCTTAGGTTTGAAATTCAAACCTCTCTTAGCAGATCTTTGTATGTACATGTGCAGGCCTAAACGTAAACACCATCACCTCTCTCAATTTCCTTCATCATTGTTTCTTTTCCCTTTCTTTTCTCAGATAAGAAATTGTCTTTATCATTGTTAACGGAGCCCGAGTTCACAAAGCAATAATTGGGGATTTTGATTTGTTGATGAAACCGAGTAAACCTACTGAAACCGAAAGACACTAATGGTGTGGTTTCTGTAACTTGTTGGTTGGTGCAGTTTGTATTTTCTCAAAACCGATAAATTCGGTTTCGGTTTGGGAAATGCCTCAAAACCGATCCAACCGAACCGAGAACAGCCCTTATATGGAGGGCAATATTGTATTTGCACACCATGGATAATTATAGAGCTGGATTGGTAAATGTGAAGGCTAACAACAAGCCTCTTGGGAAACAAAGACAGGGTACTCTTTGTAACTAGGTATTACATTAAAGGCAACTTAGTAATTATACTTGTGGAGGACAATGATAAAAACGCCTCTTTTACATGGATCCGGAAACTCAGTGGAGCACTTTCTCTACAATGCGTGTGAATCATTATAGGAAAAAAGTTCTCGTTTAAGTGAATATGTTGCAACTCATAGTGAAAAAGCTGGATTCTTTAGTGAATAAGTTATGTAAAAATTTTAAAATCAAAAAATTTTGGGCCGTTGGATAGCGCATTTATGCGGTGGCTCCATTTAAACCGTTAATCCCATCATTTGTTGTTCACTAAAGAACCCAATATATTCACTATGAGTCGTAACATATTCAATAAAACAAAAACATTTTTACTACTAGTATAAAGATCCACAGGCACTATAGAGGATACGCACCACAGAGGTTCCGGATCCCTTTTATATAGGTAGTAGATAAAGACAATATCATCTGCAAATAGCATGCCCCACAATGCATCATCTTGTACATCTCCAGTCAATCCGTCCATCACTAACACAAAAGGCTCCAGTCTCAAACCTGGCCCTTCTTGAATTACTACCATGATTAGGATGACAAGCTTCCCCTGCCGTAGTCCTAACTATATTCATAACTCCATCATACATGTCCATTATGTCAAAAATTTTAACTCTGATTCTTTGATTTCCAATTCCACCAAATTATCGCTTTGGACACTTCTTAATAGTACTAGTCAACTTTGTTCCATGAAATCTGTTCAACTTTAGAGATGTCCCCTATTACTTTGTAATTGACACTACACTGCTCTTTCCCCACTCCCCCAGACAGCCTTGTAGACATCATTATTTATGTATCTTATTATCCTCTAAAACGATTCTACTTGCCAACACACTCCAACAAATACCTATGGCTATTTACAAGCCTCAATAGTCGTAGCATATGATCCTAAAACCTTAGAAAATATTTTCATAGGCTTCCAAAATATATGTTTGATCTCGTCAACTATAAAATAATACTGGTTCCTGGAACTCCCAAATCTTAACATCAAGGTCAAGCACTCAACACCTTCAAATTCTAGCAGAGTACTAGCTTGCTACTGGTCTCAATTGTGTATAAAAATAATCAACTGACAGATGAATTATTCCTTGTTCTCTACCTATGGAGGCACAGGAAAATCATTTGCAAATTGTTTCCACTGCAGGAGTAAAAATAAGAACACCTCTATCAACAATGTCATACAAAACCATACAGGACAGCTAGAATACTTTACTATTCATTTGATCAAAATTCTCACTTCACTTCATAGAGTGATTACATGTGTTGATCCTGTAATTGTAAAGGACAGGAAGATAATAGCAAGCAATGTAAAAGGTGCGAAAATTATATTTTTCCTCCTTGTTCAAAGATTCAATAAGCTTTCCATGGCCAACATTTGGTTATAACGATATTTTAGAGGAAAACTATGGACACCAACTTGACATGCAAAATTCAAGAGAAGGTGAGTTGTAAAGCAAAGACAGGAACTGTCATTAACTAACTTACAAAGCCACTGTCTACTGCATGCTTTGACAGATGAAATGTAGATTTGTCAACAAAGGCTCCAGGTGTAAATCTGTTGAGAAGACCCCGTTTCCTCCGCCCATGGCAGAAGCAAGATAAGCTATTACATTGATCTGACAACGTACTCCGACTAAATGGTTCATCAAGTATAGTAGAATGCCTTTTCTGCAATCAAAAAATAAGATTAAGTTAGTTAGTAGAAATTCCCGCAATATGAATAAATTGAAGGTTACATATCTTCAAGGAAAGGACAAAGTGAGAAACATGAGGTATCCATTGCTCAGTTTCGTCCACAACAAGAAGGTGCAGACCGCATTCCCTTCGTCAGTGGAACATTGAGTTAGTTTTGGAGTAATCTATTTTCTGTGAATATACTCAGCTTTATGAGATTAGCATATTAACTATTACTTTTTGGGAATAGATTTACTCAAATAGGCTTCCCAATTCTAATCTTAACTTTTTCCTCTATAGCAAGACCATTATTGAATTTGAATCACATTAATTGAGTAGTTACCAGAAGATGATTTTTTGTTTTTCCTTTTTTTTTTTTTTTTGATAAGTAGTTACCAGAAGATGATTGAACACAACATTCCAAATTTCCATGAAAGAGGAGAGAAGAAGAATAAAAGATCACTGTTTCCAGGGATTCCAAGAAAAGAGAAAAAAGAAAGCAAAGCTGTTTCTAAAGAATACTGATCTATTTCATATAACCTTTAATATCTTAACTGAACCTGTTCTTTTTAAGTCCAGCATCAATAATCAGCAACTGACTGTCTTTTTCATTTCGTTTGTAATAGTAGATTTCTTCTCCACTTCTGTTTATTCTTATTTACGAAATCTTCTTTTTCTCTCAGAAAAGTTTCAAATAAAAAAGAAATCAGCAACTGACTTTACTGGCTTCGTTTAAATTATCATGAGTGTGAAAACTTGAAAAATTGGGTAGACCAGCAGATACAGCCCAGGAAAATGCATGGAAAAACAAATTCGAAGAGGAGAGGAGAGATCCGAGAATCAAGTTCAAATCCATAGCCATGAGCCATCTCACCTTGATTTTTTTAGGTCACAAAGTGACTGCTCAATTTTATATTAATTTTTGAGACAACGGATTCCCCCTCTTCCTCCCCATTCTTTTGTTGAACTTGTTAATAGCTTTTGTCTTGCCTAGGATAATTGATGTATACTCCTAGTGTACAAAGGACGCATCACCTGTTTTGACGCGTTTTGGTATATAATAGTTACTTATCAAAAAAAATTATTTTTTTCTATCTTTTTAGTAGTCAAGGGCGTATCAGTACTTATTTCTTTTCACGTAGTAATGATCCAAGGGTCCTATTTTATTAGTAAATGGGTTATAGCGACTGTTATGAATTTAGTAGGTTTTGCTCTATGTTACCTCGACCCTTCAATTTTGCCTAAGTACCTGTCAACACGACACGACACGGGTGTGGGTATGGATATGGGTGCGGCAACACAAATTTAGTGCAAAATCTTAAAATTTTGAAGGATCCAACACCCAGATTCACACCAATATACAATCCTCCTAAGCCGAGTCCAGGTAACATAGATTTTCCTTGGTATTTAAGCCATATTTAATTACTTTAGATAAGAAATCAAAATTTTTTGGGTTTAAACATAGTGCGAACCTATAAATTATATACTCCCCTCCATACCCAAATGATAGGCCATCTTTCAATTTTGACAAGTCCTAAAAGAAATTCCACTTTGGTAAAACAATCTCTAACTGTTTAACAATAAATATTCTTGCCATATACCACTTGTTCAAGATTTTTGAAACGCACTCATCCATCAAATCATCAATCACAAGGGATATAAATGGAATATGGGCCACACATAACTTAATGCAACTTAAAGTGACGTATTGTAACACCTCCAAATAAAACATATTCGCAACTTTAAGTTGCCTAAAAGTAATGATATAGAAAGTGGCATTAGCATTCAAGATCACTTTTAACAGACACTTTCTAATTAACTAGTTATCAAACAGCAAACTGATTTTCAAAAAATTACTTTTATCCAATTCGAGTTCTAAAATCAAATTTGCAAGAGCAAACCCGATGACAGACTGCCTCACCCTTTGGGTAGCTTTGCCTCTTCAGTGATCTGCTCCTAAACCCAACCCGTAAATAGAAGTGGATAGTCATTGGCCTTAGGCAGGTATGGGTAGTTCATCAATAGCACGCTCAAACGGTAACGCGCAAAAACTCATCCCTTGCAAACAATATAAGATTTTTTTCTGTTCAGTTCTCTTGGATGGCAATAAGTAGACATGCCCCAACCCAACCCAATGAGAGAATTCATTGTTGGTCTTGGGTTCTCAGGCCAAAGGCAGGTATAGGTACAGATATGGGCATGGTTACAGGTACAGGTATCCAACAAATAAGCCTTGAAAAATCAATGAAAAAGATCTGTGTGTATTGACGAATTCCTCACCCCATACCACACACACTAAACGCCAAAGGCCCATACTGATAGAATCAAAGGCCTCTGCGTTGTTGATACCCCCCACTGCTGCTGCTGCTTTTCTTTCTGTGCTCCCTAACTTCCATTAGGAGATTTAAGTGAAAATTTGAGAACCCGTGTGAAGTCCATCAGTGATATTTGGTTCAAAGCCTTTATTGGCTGTGATAGAAACAAGTGGCAGCCCCAGTTAAGGTCTATCGAAGACAAGGAAATCATGCTTACAATGCTCAAGCCTTGATTTGGATAATCTAAGATGAGATGGAACCTACTTGGGAGCTTGCAAAAATTAATTAGATTCATATTTTATGTTTTATTTCATTCTATTTACTATTGTCTTACTTCATCCTAAAATGAGCATCCTTTTGGAAAGGAAAAAGATTTTGTCGCAAATGAGTACATCTTTTCGATGAATTCCCTAAATTTACCTCTACTCACTACCGTGTCCTAGTTTTCACTTGCAATGCTTTAATGTGGCCACTAAGGGCATTGATGTACATGTAGTGTAAAATTGTCTAGGGAGTAATATTTTTATTCTAGGGTTATTTTAGTAATCTTCTAATTAGCTGGAACTAGGTCATAATATCCATGGGGTCTGTTTTAGATATTTTGTCAGTATTTAATTCTGTATTATCTTAAGTTGTCGATTAGAGTTGGGAATCCCAATCCTATAGGACTTGAGAATACTGAGAGGGCTATATATTTTGTGTAATCTGTTCACAATACACTGATCAATAAAGTGAGTATTCTGCAGCAATTAGTTTTGCTTTATTTGAATTGTGCGATCCAATTGCGGTGAGATGATCAAGAATCCTAGGTATGATGCCGAAGGTAACCTTGGTGTGAAGCTAACTTCTCCTCCTTTCTCACTACTTGCCCCTAACTTAAGCAATCTTCAAGACTCAAACCTCTTTCTTTCATTCCCCAATTCACAATTAAATATATATATGTTCTACAACCTAGCCACCCAAATCAGCCATTTGTTGATCTAGTTACTTCACAGTGCCCTAACAGCCCATCCAACTTTTCTTTTACAAACCTAAACCAACCCAAAACCCTAACCCCTCTTGCTCTACTAATTAAATCCTTTCTAAATGTTCTTTTACGCTGCGCTCTACACACTCTGGCAATGGTCAAGTCCTCCTACCATCCCACCAACGCTAACGATTCATCTTCTACGAGAAGTGATGAATCTATGCCAACTTGTCAGACATGGACTCAGAACAAGATTATTATCTCGTGTTAAGGTAGATAGATATAATGAGTGAGGAGGTCCTGCTCTTCTCTAAGACAGCCTAAGTCACACACTATATATACCAAAGGCCCCCTCATAGAACCCAAGGCCTCTGCTTTGTCAACCTTGCGTTGTCGACTCCCCCCCCCCTTTCCCACCCAAAAATAAATAAAAAAATGCTGCAGGTCTTTCTTTCTGTGAACCCTATATTTCACTATGGGCTTTGAAGAAGTTCGATTGACAATTGAGAAGCTATGAAATGTTCACCTCATATTTGTTGCAAAGCCTTTAATGGTGGCACTAGTTAAGGCCTCTTCTACCATCCAACCATCAGTAAAGATTATCTTATTCTACAGGAAGTGTTGATTCTGTGTTAACTCACTGGATATGGACTCAGAACAAGATGGTTACTGTGTATTCACATCAACAAAATAGGAGAGGAGGCCCTGTTCATCTCCTTACTACCAAGGCTCCTTTTGTATTTTCACTTGGAATTACTCATTGTAATACTTTAAGCACGTATCGATATAACAATATTGTTATTTCGATTCTTTTTTCATTTGAAGAGATTAAGGGTACTTGTAGCAAGTGATGGGAAAAAATATTATTTAAACAGCATCAACTAAAAATTCTTGTCAGATTAGTTAATTGTTTTATCCTCAATTATCTCCGTACCTGCAAAAAAGACGATTCCAGGAAACAGCATATATAGATAATATGTATATGTGTGAGTGAGCGTGTCTGCGTGTGTGTGTGTGTGTGAGTGAGTGAGTGAAACAGAGCTAAAGAATGTACCTTAATGGAATAAGGCGTAAAGAGACGAGAACTAATGCCAAAGCGGTGTGTAGTTCCGGTGAATAAATTTGATTGTCTAGAAGAATAGACACCGACGGAAGAAGATCGAAGAGCACTTGCTGTTTCCACCTGCAAACCCACCATTTCTTCTAATTACTAACAGCCTCCCAAACATAAGAAACTTCAAAACATCAAATACCGAGAAATGATAAACTCAAAATACTCTCGGCACGTTAACAGTAAGAGATGATTATTGATTGGATTGGTGGTAGATGTGTCTATGTGTATACACAGAACTGATGGAGTCCTCTAGATCTATCTAGAGGACTGGGCCAGCTGGTCGTCTCTCGGATTACTAACTACTCCCTTTGGTCAATGCAAAGAGTCCTCTTTCAACTTTTTTGGGTAAACTTGATTAAAGTCTGAAATTATATAAATTTACTTGTCTTTAAAATATTCTAGAAGTTACAATAACTAAAATGGAACCAATACATGTTTAATACAGATATAAAATATTCACATGTTGAGTTCTTTTTTATTTTTTATTTTATTTTTATTCTTTTTTTATAAAAGAAGAATTTATTAGATAATAGGGATTGATGCAAAACCAGAGGACAAGCTGTACACAAAAGAAAAAAGAAAGAGAAAAAAGAAAACAGAAACAACGAAAAGACTAACAAATCCACAACAAGAAAATACAAAAAAACGTGGCGAACTACATCAACCAACATAGCAACTAATGGAGGATGCTCCCCAATCCCTGCTCAAATCCGTCATTGGCACCCCTCTGAAAGCACCCAAAGCAGAAGACCACAAGGAAGCGAGAAATTGGATCCTCTCCTTAAGAAGAGGGAAAGATAAAATCTGATCTGAAAAAATTCTCGCATTCCTCTCCATCCAAATGCACCACAGAGCCCCAAAAAATCCGAATCGCCACAAGCAAACCAAATCTTTGTCTCTGCCAAAACCCACGTACACGGTGCCAAGAAAACCTTCAATTGAAGAAGGATACACCCAGCTCTCATCCAATATTCTAAACAGGTCACGCCACAATCACCAAGCCACAGGACAATGAAGGAAAAGATGTTCATGAGATTCACTTTGGCAACAGCACATAAGATGCATGTTTGGGGACAAAACATTATAAGGTCTAAGCCGCTGTCGAAGGTCAATAGTATTTAGCCATTTAGCACTAGAGACCATGCAAAAGCCTTCAATTTAGACGGAACTATGGTCTTCCAAATTAAAAGAAGCTAAAGGGGGTGAAAAAAAAAAAGAAAAAGAACAGGGTTGCTAGACAGAATAAGACTTTTCAAAAGAGAATGAGATGTGAATCTACCATTGGGATCAAAATGCCAAGTTTCCTTATCATGACTATCGAGAACTCTACACTCACGATCATTCAGAAAGGGAACTCTTCGAGCAGAATGGAGAGAGTGCTACACATTCAACGGGTGTGTACAATACACAATTTAGTTATAAGAAGCAGTAAGTATTTCTTATGCAACGTGTTACATGAAGGAATAACCCATAGTTATTTGTTTATAGCTATAGAATGCCATTCCATTCATCTTTTTGATTGATTGTTGGTGAAAGGACAAATGACTAGTCTCCCAAAGATTCTTTCTGCCAGCTTACAATGGCCAAAGAAGCTCTCACTCTCTCCACCACCTATATTTAATTACAGGCTTTAAAGATTAAGTGAAATTTTGAGAAGACATGCAAACTTCATAGGTGACATATGAGGCAAAGCCTTTATCATCTCTGGCACAAGTCAAGTCCTCCTCCTGTCCGACCAAAGCATCTTCTTCCCATAAAATTGTAGAGTATGTCAACTCGTTGGATATGGACTCAGAATAAGACTGTCACCTTGTGTTTACATATTGATTTTTTTATTTTGAAGAAATTATGGATACTTGTAGCAAATGATGAAAATTTGGGACAGACTGGGCGATCTCAAGATTAAAGGATGGTCATGAACACTACAATAAAATTGAAGAAAAGAAAACACAACAGCTCCAACACCTTTTAGATCCCGACACACCTAGCAATGTCAAAGCAAATTATTGAACGCCTCCTCCTCAGGCCCCTAGCACATTTCTTTGCTAATGTTGCTGATACTAATTATGCCTTCTAGACTAAGGTGTCAAGTAAAGTTCAGAGCAATACATGGTAAAACCTTAAGAACATCATTGTACTCCTCGCACCAACATATAAACGCTCTATTTGTATCTCGAATCACACAACCAAAAGCAGACCAAATATAAAAAACATTGTAATGACAAGTATAATGATTTTAAAAAATGTGATTCAAGCTGCCGGCACTACATATCTTTCATAGCATATACATACATGCGCGCGCACACACGCGCGCATACTATCAGTAAATTAACCTAGTTATACATCAAAGTGAAAAGTCGCCCATACAATAGGCTGATTAAAACAAGAAAAACTAAAGCAAATACATCTCTATAAACATTAATTAAACAGACAAGAGTATAATCAAAGCAAAAACATCTTCAAACTCATTAAGCATAATTAGCAAAATTTAATCTTTTTTTATTAATATCCCTCAAACAGCATAGTATGCATGTTCTGTTTTAGTTAAAAGAGTGTACCTTGATGGAATTATACGGCGTACACCGGCGAGAACCGCCGCCGAAACGGACGAAATTTGGTGTGGCGGATTTGGTTCCACCGGCTAGTGAGTTCGATGGTCTCGAACAACATACCAAGGAACAAGATGGAAGAGCAATTCCTGTTTCCATCTGCAAACTCAAAAGGACAAACAATCAGGAACAGGAACCCTAGAAAATTCACAAACGCCCAAAAGAGAGGAAGTAAAATCAAAAAATATGGAGTAGTTTATACTTGTAATAAGAACCTTCCCGATAAGAGAGTGTTATGGACTTGGATTGTGTGAGAGAAGTGGAGAAGGCCCTTCTCTCTATTATAACGAACCTAACCTGGGAGGATGAGACTAGAAGATGGAGGCGGTTAATCAATCTAATACCATTAGCCAAAAATACCCACCCGTGCGAGAAAAAAAAAAAAAGTAGATATTTTTTCTTTAAATAAACCCCTCTAAATTTAATTATAAAAATGTGGCCAAATGACTAATTCCCCAAAAATCCACCAAATTCTAGTTTGCTACCCATAATCTATTTTATCTCATTATCATATCCAATGTTTTCATTTGATTCAATTTCACCCTTAGGTAGAACGGACGTTAGGAATCTTTCATGAAGTCGCACGCAATTTGGTCTTTATCCATTTCAATTTTTATTTCACTGTACAAAGTCATTTATTTTCAGGGAAGTCAAAAGCCACACGCGTATGCAATTATTTCCTTATTCCTCCTCTGTCTTAGCACCGAAAGGAGAAGTGAAAAAGAAAGCAGCAACCATGGCAGAAGTAGTTTGCTACTGTGGTGAAAATAGTGTGTTGAAGACCTCGTAGACTAGAACAAATCTTGGGCGAAGATTCCTTGGCTACCCAAACTATGCTCATGTAAGTGTATTCAAATTTTCAATTTTTTATGTGTGTTACTGTTTACCCAATCAGTTACAGAATGGAAGATATTTTTACTTTGCTTGGCATGATCCCCCAATGTACCCTAGATCGACTGTGCTGATTCAGGTCTACTACAATCTATCAATCACCACCAAAAAGAGATAATGTAATTGAAAATCAAGCGTGATAGGAAGCGAAAATATTTAATTACTTTACTGTTTGGGAGTTTTGTGCTTATTTTGGTGTTGCTGCTACAGCTTGTTCTTGTTTGAAGGAGGGAATTTGGCCTCTGTTATTTTGCTTTTGGTGAATGAGGGGAGAATTAAGGTTTGTAAAATTGCACTCATGTAGTTTTTGGGTTTTGAAATAGGTAGGTTTGTGAGGCAAGATGTATTTAGCAAAAAATGTATATCCCCTTTTTTTGCTTTTGGTTAATGGGAAAATGTCTATGGCACATTGATATGTGAATTATCATGTATGTATTGGTCATGTAAAATACATTTGTTTATGGCAATGACAATCCTTGTTTATGGGTTAAAATCAATCCTTGTTCATGCCAATGAAAATGCTCATTTTTACTACTAGGATTGATTGAATATGTATTAGAATTGATATACTTGACAGAAAATGTACATCCCCTAGTGTTTGGTTAATGGGGAATTGTTTATGGCACATTGATATGCTAATGACAATGCTCTGTTTTACTCTGCTTTGCTACTAGGATTGATGTATTTGGTCCTGTAAAATTGGATAACATTTGTAGTTGTTGTACAAACTTGATGACATTGGCAATGACAATCCTTGTACAAGTTGTTGTACAAACTTGGTGACATTGATATGGCATTGTACTTAAGCAACTTATATAAGATAAATTGGATAACATTTGCAGTTGACAAACTTCCCAAAAGCATTGGCACATTGATATGGCATTGTACTCAAGGAACTTACAAAAGATAAATTGGATAACATTTGTAGTTGACAAAATACCATAAAGTTGTATAAACTTGGTAACATTGCCAAAAGCATTGTACTTAAATAGAACTTACAAAGGATATATCATTCATAACATTTACAAAAGAGATGGTCCTTTCTACAAAAGGCCACTTAATTTCATAAATACCAAATATGCAAAAGAATTACTTATTCACCATATCTATTACCAACTCTGCAAAAGACATGTACTGTACTTGAGTTTCATAAATACCAAATGTGTAAAAGAATTACTCATTCACCATATCTGTTACCAACTCTGCAAAAGACGTGTACTGTACTTGAGTTTCATAATTTGAACTGTGCAAAAATACTAACAATCCCAATACCTAATTCAACACACAAAATACCCACTTAGTTTCATAAATACCAAATTGTGCAAAAACACTTCGGACACTTAAAGGCATAACAACACTTCAAGGTAATTCATTCTCCACTGATTCACCATGTTTACCACCCTTTTCTTTCATTAAATTTGTTGCATTCTTCGAGCTTCCAACAGTAATAGATCTATTCCCCATCCTGTGCCCTTGTCTCTGAATATGGACTTGTTCACCCTATTTGAACAACAACATTAGTAAATTAAAGCATATAAATGTATTTTTTTTAACAATCAATGACATAATTAAAGCTTAATTAGATAACACTTACAGTGGATATCATAACAGAGTCTTGGGATAAAGCTTTAGGAAATACTAATGGTCATCTCTTAAACTGTAACATTAACTGGATATTTTCTTGTTAAAAAGAGTAGGCATTTAATAAGAGTTTAATTCATTAATACTCATTGTTGTTGGATGATCATGGGAGAAAGCTTATGGAGTCCTAGCTGGCCCTCTCATTGTACTTTTATTGGTCCTTCCGGGACTTTTGTACTGACCATCACTATTTGATGTACCCAATTGACCTTCATTGATAGCTTTCTTTTTAACCTATGACATAACCATTCAAAATGTAATCTAGTGTTGTAAGAATCATTCAAAGTAAATTGAAAGTAACCTATGACATAACCATTCAAAGTATCATTCAAAGTATCACGTGATTTCAATCAGGCTTACTCTTCTTTGAATCAGACTTGTTGATCTGCTTGTCCTGCTTAGGTTATCATTCAAATCATCCCCTCCACTTGAAGTCTTCCTCATTTGCAACAAAGATAAAGACTTTGGCCTTAATAAATAAAGTAAATTGAAGCAACAAAGATAAAGACTTTGACCTTAATAAATAAGTAATCCACTTACAGATTCAACATGTATTCTTTCTTTAGTTGTAGCCTTTGTTTTTTCTTCAGTTACAGCCTTTATTCTGTCTTCAATTTCAAACTCTGTTCTTTCTTCAGTTTCAACCTCTGGTGGTGGTTTTTTAGGACAAGTCTTACCATTGTGGTACAATTCACCACAAATCCTACACTTCATAGTATCCTGGTACCTCCTCAATTTGTTGGGTTTGCCTTTACTCTCATCCAACTGTCTTGTTCTTCTCCTTTTAGGACTCTTAAACATCTTTTTATCAATTGGTTTTGGAGGGTGCAGTTCAAGGTTGGTTTTGGGCCACAAGTCTCTACCCCTCATAGGAAAAACCAAGTTCTCATAAGCTTTCATATAGGTGTCTTTGTACTAATCTGCCACATAATATTCAGGATCAAGTTGGTTGTGATTTAGGGCAGAAATTGCATGTGGGCAAGGGATACTTGACAGTTGCCACTTTCTACAAGAACATACTTGAGTATTCAAATCCACATCAAATTGGTCCCCATACATCTCTCTCACTTAGTACTTTCTAATCCCAGCCCAAATTGTGATGAACCCATGTGATTCCCCTTTGTACTTGTCCAACTTCTTATTTATCGTTGGACACCCTTGATATTGTCTCACTTTTTCCCTACATTTCTGCAACCTTGACATCATGTACATTCTAATCCACTCAACCAACTCTAAGATAGGCTTACACCTTCCTCTTATTATACAAGAATTGAAAGTCTTACAAAGGTTATTCAGTAGCATATCACAACACTCATCTGTTGAAAAAAATGCCCTACTCCAGTCTGCAGGTGTTTTCCCAGCTAGCCAATACACTTTTTTGCTTCAATTTCTCCATCTCAATGTTGAACTTTTCAACATATGAGGCTTTAGCACAGGCATACAACTATTTTTTCAAAGTAATACCCCTAAATTTCAATTTAAAATTATCATGAAGATGTTTCACACATAACTTAATTTTTGCATTAAGGCCAAGGGCCTCAAGGCTAGAAACAAGACCCTTTTGTTTGTCAGAGATGAATGTCCAATGGTATGAATTCACACATTCTATATCTACCAACAAAAGTTCCAATAACCATGTCCAAGACTCTCTGTTTTCTCCCACAACCACTGTATATGCCAATGGTCACATACCATTGTTAACATGTACCCCAACAACTGAA
This sequence comes from Platycodon grandiflorus, assembly GCA_016624345.1. Taxonomy (NCBI): domain Eukaryota; kingdom Viridiplantae; phylum Streptophyta; class Magnoliopsida; order Asterales; family Campanulaceae; genus Platycodon; species Platycodon grandiflorus. The sequence continues at coordinate 37,422,270 of CM028367.1, read as the reverse complement.
AGTATTATCCCTTTGATTGGTCCCTTTAAAAAGCAACCATCCAACCCAATAACCTTCCTACATCCATCTAAAAATTATCTTTTCAAAGCACCAAGGCATACATATATTCTCTTAAACATAGGCTTCCATTCTCATGGTCACAAAGGATCTCAACTGTTGTTCCTAGATTAGACCTAATCAATTCTTTCTTATAGTCCCATAAAGCCTCATACAATCTCAAGCTCCATCTCAATAGTATGAAAGAATGATTCTGCTTGCCAAGTAGGGTTCAGTTTGTATCTTTTAGTGTATCTGCCCCCAATCCACCTTGAGTTTACACATTTATTATTCACCACTGTAGGTCTACTTGAGGCAAATAGTAAGGCTAGAGGGGGGGGTGAATAGCCTTATAAAATCTTTTTGTTAAGTTTTAAAATCCTTTTAAAACTTACGCAACAAAAAAGCGATCTTAAGAAATCAGTAGTTAATCAATGAGAATGATTAGCAGATGACTAAAACTTATGAACAGTTTTTGTGACGCCCCGACCCGGATCCCAACACGGAATCCCGAGGTCGACGCGCCAAAACAACAAGCAATTAACAATAACAATTAATAAAAGCACGTGGCGCAACAATTCGTACGCACCACAAAACCCGTTTAACAAAGACTTTGATAAAGAAAAATCAATCATCGGCGACGTTACTGCCGGAACCCAACTAATTAAGGCACAAGCACATTAACCACCTCGGCCACAACCTGCCGGGAACAACTACGCAAAAACCACAAGCCGTAACACGCTTGGGAAAACAACTAAGTTAACATGTAAAAGAGTGTACGAGCTCGACATACACGTGTGTTCGTCGGTTGGTTTAACCTAACCGTCTTGTTTAATATCCGCAAGTGCACGGGCTATTGCAATATAGCGAGTGCAAGTACGAGTCGATCCCACAGAGACAGGGTTTACCTTGGATTTTGCTTTTGTCTTTAGATTTAGAGAATAGATTGGGAGAGATTGAGATTGGTTTTGAAAATGGGAAGAAACATATGCAACAATTATTTTAAACGAAACTTAATACGACAAAACATTCTCGGGATTGGAAATCATACACATAATTTGTTCATCAAATAGTCGTTGTCTTTGAAAATAAAGATTTTCGTAAAAATCAAGGATGGTATGTTAGGCCTACGCTACTTCGGGTTAAGACAATAGCATTTGTATTCTTCACTAATTATGTCCTAACTGTTTGAGATTTCCGTTTATGGTACTCCCGCCCTGTCACAAACGGGCATTCCGGCTTATCTCTAGCTGATCATAATTAGTAAGAATCCATTAAGAACAAGAGTCAACATACTTTCCATTCAAGGAACATCCCTAGGCCGTTGAACTACTTTCGTGATCAATGAAACCTAGTTTCTTTATATGGTTCCGTCAATCGAGATTCACCGCTAGGTCCTTCTCTCAATTGACTGAATCATACAAGTTGGACGTCTCCAAAATGTAAGTCATTTAGAGATCGATATAAAGAAATTGTTTTAGATGAAGTTAAAGGACAAGACTTTCAAATTTCAAGATGAACGATTTATGTATTGAGTTTCCAACCCCAAGAACAAGGGGGATTACTCACTAGCCATGTAAAATTAATAAACAATAATATAAAGGATAGAGTAAGAAAGACTTATTGAAAATAGAAGATGAATGGCTGGAATAATACTTCGCTTTTATTGCTTTCTTTCCAAGGCGATCTTCAAGAACGAACGTGAACTTCAATTCTCAAAGATTTTTGGAATTCAATACAATGGGTGTTTGTGTATAATTTCTAGCGATTTCTGATGAAAATCTTACATGTATTTCGTGTCCTAGACTGAGTATAGGGAGTCTTATTTATAATGGGGAGGGATCTCTTCAAGAAGGTGCCTCCAAAGGGTGCCTTTTAAATCTGCAGGTGCAATTTGCACGGCCGAGTCAAGTAAGTTGCACGGCCGTGCTCTTCTGGCGCCAAATTTGAATTTGATTTTTGACATCTTGCACGGCCGCTCCACCATATGCTGCACGGCGGCCACTCTTCCTTCAAGACACGGCCACTCTAAGCTTTGAGACCAAAAATTGCCCAAAAATGGCTTTGTGCACGGCCGCTCCCTTTTGGCTGCACGGCCGTGCTCACTGATTTTTGGTTTTGTGAGTTTGATTTGTTTGTTGCTCTGCCATACCTTTGCATCAAAATTTGTCTAGGCATTCTTTGATCATAAAAAGGCTCCAAAACCTGTCTAAAATGTGTAAAACATACCAAGAGCGTAAAATCTAATAAATATGAAAAATGAGCTAAAATGTATTTAAAATGAGATGAAAATGGCAGTTAAACTGTGTAAAAGCATATAAAAAGTAGGGATAAATGACTATATAATAGTCACTTATCAAACTCCCCCACACTTAAGCTCTTGCTTGTCCCCAAGCAAGTTTAGGATAAAAAGGGGAAGAAAGAAGGAAAGATTCCGGAATGATCCCTCAGAAAATAGTAGCAAGCCCTGATTGCCCCTTTTTTGGATATTTGCCTTTTTATTTTTCCAGTCATATTTTATATATCCTTAGAATTCATTAAAAAGAAACATTTAGGGGATATTTTAAAGAAATAACTTTTAAGACAATAACCTAATATAGCATAAATAGAATTTGATCAAGTAAAAGCATGCTTAGAAGGATAAATCTTAGGTCAAACACTTGGTTAAAAGAGAAGCTTTCACTTTTTAGAGTGATTTTTTGGAAAAAATGAATCTATCACTTTAAAATGTACAAAGGGAAGTATAAATACTTATTCACAAACTAGAAATTTCCATGGGATTGTATTGCATTTTTGAATCACAAGGGCGAAAAATGGAGGGTGATAGTGGAAAAATCTCATCAAGGTGTTAGGAATTTTATCTTATTATTGTACGTGTTATAAAAAGGCCTTTGTAATTTTTGATCCTTTCAAGTAGAAAGCATAGTGGCTGCGAACCCCATGTTCCTAATACTCAGATCAAGAATACTTTGGATATTACTCCCGTTTGGCAAGGAAGCATCGTCGCAGCGAACGCCGTGCCCCGAGTTACTTAGGAAGTAATAAGGTTTTTTCTTTTTGCCTTTTAAGATTTGGTGACTAAGTCACTCTTTTAGCAATAAGATAAAATGCTTAACCTTGATTCGATTTAGTGGAAATGGAAGGATGGGATTTCGACGAAGGGGTGTGATTCAAGGGTGCATAACAAAATGGATGCTTCTAATAAGGGAATAAATATTAAGTAAAATATGTACATTTTTAAAGAAATATTTTCAAGAATTTTACACAAGAATAACCAAATGTATAAGAAGGATTTCTTCTAATCAAATGCTTTTTCTTTGATAAAATCCTATATTTTGCTATATTAACTTATGAGGCCTTTTAATTTATTTCCTAAAAATATCCCTATATTTTTCCTTCTTTATTAATTTCTAAATTTATAGAAAGTATGAGAGGAAAAACAAAGGCATTATTTTTGGGCAAATAGCAAGCATATGGATCATCATAGGGATTTTTTTTTTTTTTTATATACTATACATGCATAAAATGAAAATGCAATTAAGGAAAAATTATACTAGAAAGCAAGTAAATCTACACTAGAAAGCAATGTAAATCTAAACTAAGAAAACATAAAAAATCTAATCTAAGAAAGCAATAAAAAGATAGATATACCCCCCCACACTTGAAATGAACATTGTCCTCAATGTTTCAAGGAACAATGTTGATTCTTGGGGGAGTAAAGAAAAACGTACTAGAATGGTGGTGGTGGTGGAAAGTTGTCCCAATGGCTTGTCCCATAATTGTAAATGTCGTCAATTCTTCCTTGGACATGCTGAATACGGTCATCCATTTGGCCAAGTTGTTGAAGAATTTGAGCGTTTTGCTCAATCAATTGACCTTGTTGGACAAACAACTGATCAAACCTTTGGTAGAAGTCGGGCGGCATTGGGGCTTGCACATCTTCTTCTTCTTCTTCTTCTTGGGCTTCTCCTTGGATAGCATTTGGAAATATCCAAGTCTCGGGTTCTCTTATTCGGACGGTGGGAAGATTGTTGTTTGGGAGTACAATGTAGGGCTCTTTTCCCGCCCCTACTAACCAATTGTACTCATTATGCCCCCTATCCGAAATCAATTGCATAGTCCGGAGAGTTGGAATATCCAATTTTGTTGACCCTCTCACCTCAACCCAATCATTTGGAATCTCAAAATTGAAGTGTTTGGCAAACAAAGTAATAAGTCCTCCAATGTGAATTTCCCGTTAAAGGTTGGAGAAACAATGTCACGATCAATTCAAGAGGAAATTGCAAAGGTTCATCCTCCAACGTTCCCAAACAAAACACCATAACAAAAGCAACTCCTTTCTATTCACCGTTCCCTTATCTTCCCTAGCAAAGATGGTGCAAGCATATATCCTATGCATGAGGCGAAGGGTTGGGTGGATAATAGAGGAGGCTTTGGCGCTTCGGGATTTATAAGATGGAAGGCCGGTTATTTGGTTCCAAAAGGCATTCTCATTGTATTCTGTGGGTAAGTCGGGAAATGTTTCGGTTCGGAAAGATATCCCCAGAATTTCACTAATTTCAGTCCCGGTCAAATGAAGCTCTCTTCCGCCAAGGCGAAAGTCGATATGGTACTGATTAAAAGTTCTTCTTGTTACCCTACAAGTCTCCTCCACAATTTTCATTTTTATTGTGCTTAGAAATTCCAAAGTGAGGATTTCATAGGTTTTCTCATGCTTTTGGAGGATTCCTTCGGATCTCAACCCCATATGAAGGGTTAAAACATCTCCATAGATTCCTAATGTTCTTAGAGCAGATCTATCAGGAAATTGGGTAGGCCTAATCCTTTTAGAGCTTAAGGCAATGAAACGTGCCGTTTCTCTTGGACTTCTAAAATTAATTCCTAACGTATTGAGGGTTGGATTAAAGCTAGACGAAGAGGCTTGTTCCTTCCGGGATCGTTTTGCTACCCGTTCTGCAGCCTTTTCTTTCCCTTTGGAAGACATTGCATTCAAAAACCCAAGAAAATTGAAAGACAAGAGAAGTGAGAGAACTTTTTACCCGAAGAGACTGATGAATTGAACTTTGAAATCCCTGTTGCTTAGCCAAGAGATGTCCAAAAGCTTCCTCCTTGCACCAAATTTCGGAGTAATCCCTTCAAATTCTTGTAGTGGGTGGGATAATTTTGGGATTTTCGGATTGGGGTTTTAAGGGGGGTTTTGGTGGTGGAGAGGTGTTTGGTTGAGGGATTTTGGAGGATTGAGGATGAATTTGTGGTGTATGATGGTAGAGGAGTGGGTATTTATGGTGATTGGGGCGGAGGCATAGAGAGAAGATTTAAGAAGATGAAGTGAATGAGGGAGGAGAGAGAGAGGCACGTCTTTATGACTGGAACGACGCATCTCCCCAGGCGATATGCACGGCCATGTCAAGGAATGTGCACGGCCGCTCCTTCTTGCTGAGTTGACTCATTCTGACTCGATATGAACTGCACGGCCGTTCCATGTGATAGAGCACGGCCGTGCTAACCAACGTTAACATATATATATATATATATATATTTTTGGCTGGAATACCTACAAAACAAAGTTAGCACAACAGTAGATAATAAATGAAATGAGGTAAAGTAATCCATCGGTTTTACCATTCCGATGATGCTTGTTTTAGGTCCTTAGCTCGACCCCTTTTTGGAGTAATCAGTATCTTCTGCGGTAGGCCTTTCTTCCATATTGATTTTTTTGATGAAATAAGTGACCTATAGTGTTTGCACTTATGAAGATTCGAAGTGACCTTCTTTGTTCCTTTTGATTTTATTGTATCAATATTATCTTTAGAGATCAAAGGTTCAATATTTATGGGATCATTTCTTATTTCTTCCTTTGATAATGATCCTTCACCCATCTCATATTCTTTACTTGGGGTGTAGGTTTCAAAATAGGGATCCTCGAAATCTGATTTAGGCATACTGAATTCGACTTTCTCTTTCCCCACATTTAGGGAAAAGGTGCCATTTTTTACATCTATGATCATTCCTGCAGTGGCAAGAAATGGCCTTCCTAGAATAACAGGAGTTTGATGATCTTCCTCCATATCTAAGATTACGAAGTCGACAGGGATGATCAAATTCCCTACACGACATGGCATATTTTCCATAATACCGACAGGGTATTGAACGGAACGGTCCGCCATTTGGAGAGTTATGGTTGTGGGTTTAAGTTCCCCTATTCCAAGTTTCTCACTAACCGATAATGGCATTATACTTACGCCAGCTCCTAGGTCAAGGACGGCGTTATCAATGTTGATTCTGCCAACACAACAAGGAATTGTAAATGCACCTGGATCTTTTAATTTTGGAGGAATTTTACTTTGCAAGACAGCGCTTATTTCCTCCGCCAACATAACATTTTCATATTCTTTTAGCCTTTCTTTTTCAAAGATTAATTTTTTTAAAGGTTTAAGGGCTAAAGGCATATTTTCAAATTTTCTGAAATGTGGAATGTTGACATTAATGGCATCTAGGTTTTCAAGGAGTTCGTCATAATCCTTGTCTTCTTTCTTGGGGGATTCCGCCCCCGAACTAGTCTCAATCATCGGTGGGATTGGACTAAAGTTAGTATTTCTAGGGTATTCATTTATCTTTTCTCTCTTATCCCTAGTTTTTACCATGTTTACATGCTCATTTGGCCTTTGAGGTTGGCCGGAAGACTCCCTTGTGGCCTACTCGTTGGGATAGCCTGTTGAGCTGTTGATTTTCTAGCATCTTATTATGCGCGCTAAGTTATCAAACCTAGCATTTAGAAGTTTAAAGCTTTCCCTAAATTCATTATTGACCTTTTCTTGAGAATTCTTATTTTCTATCACGAAATCCATTAAAAGATCAAATTTTGATTTAGGGGGGAAGGTACTTGCATTGTTATTGAAATTCTTAGGCCCAAATCCCGGAGGTTGTGTTGATGGTTGCGGGTTTAGAACATTGCTATTCTTATAGGAGAAGTTGGGGTGATTTCTCCATTCAGGATTGTATGTATTAGAATACACCCCTCCTTTTTGTCCAAAAGAATTCACAAAGTTCACTTGATCATTAGAAGTAATGTCAAGTAACTCGCAATTATCCGCACTATGTGAGTTAGACCCACATAGTTCACATAACACATTTATATTAGCCACGGGATTGACATTAAGATTTTCAAATTTTTCAAAATCATGTCAACTTTAGAAGAGAGGAGAGTAAGCGCATCAACATTGTATTTACCGGGCGTACCTTGTTGTTGCTCCTCTCGTTTGACCATTGGTAATGGTTCAATGCAATATTCTCGATAAGGTCGTATGCCTCATCGACTCCCTTGTTCATCAATGCTCCCTGCGGCGGCATCAATGGTCTCTCTTGTCTTGAATATGAGACCGTTGTAGAAGGTGTGAACAATCAACCACTTTTCGAGCCCGTGGTGTGGGCACATCCTGAGAAGCTCCTTGAATCGCTCCCATGCATCATACAAAGTCTCACTATTTGTTTGACAGAAATTAGTGATCTTTGTGCGGATTTGGGCTGTTTTGCTTGGTGGGAAAAAACGCCCAAGGAATGCTTCTTGAATTTGGTCCCATGTCGTCAATGAATTTTGGGGGACCGAATTTAACCATTGCTTTGCCTTATCCTTGAGAGAGAAAGGAAAAAGGCGCATTCGTATTGCTTCCGGGGTAACATTTTGAATACGTGTGGTATCACAAGTATTCCAAGAATGTTTGGATGTGGAGATGGGGATCTTCGAAGCGGTGCCGCCATATTGGTTATTCATAACCATATGCAAGAGTTGCGGCTTTATCTCAAAGTGTGCCGCTCCGGCATTCGGCACAACTATAGGTGATCTAGTTCCCGGGTACTTGGATTCACAAAGTCCCGTAGGGTCCTAGTTTGCGCTTGTGGCTCTTCTTCCGCCATACGTTTGCTTAGTGTCTCCTTGAATTTTCTTAGTCTTTGGTGAAGGCTTCGTTCGGGTTCTGGATCAAAGTTGTCAAGGAACGTCTGAGCCCGTTTCATACACTATAAGAGAGAAGAACACTCAAAAAGAGATTAAACGCAACAAATTATCGGAAGTAAAGACAAAACGAAAATAAAAACAAAATAAAACAAAAAGAAATTTATGTAGTAAAGACAAAAACTTAAAAAGTAAACCGTTGTCCCCGGCAACGGCGCCAAAAACTTGTTCGTCGGTTGGTTTAACCTAACCGTCTTGTTTAATATCCGCAAGTGCACGGGCTATTGCAATATAGCGAGTGCAAGTACGAGTCGATCCCACAGAGACAGGGTTTACCTTGGATTTTGCTTTTGTCTTTAGATTTAGAGAATAGATTGGGAGAGATTGAGATTGGTTTTGAAAATGGGAAGAAACATATGCAACAATTATTTTAAACGAAACTTAATACGACAAAACATTCTCGGGATTGGAAATCATACACATAATTTGTTCATCAAATAGTCGTTGTCTTTGAAAATAAAGATTTTCATAAAAATCAAGGATGGTATGTTAGGCCTACGCTACTTCGGGTTAAGACAATAGCATTTGTATTCTTCACTAATTATGTCCTAACTGTTTGAGATTTCCGTTTATGGTACTCCCGCCCTGTCACAAACGGGCATTCCGGCTTATCTCTAGCTGATCATAATTAGTAAGAATCCATTAAGAACAAGAGTCAACATACTTTCCATTCAAGGAACATCCCTAGGCCGTTGAACTACTTTCGTGATCAATGAAACCTAGTTTCTTTATATGGTTCCGTCAATCGAGATTCACCGCTAGGTCCTTCTCTCAATTGATGAATCATACAAGTTGGACGTCTCCAAAATGTAAGTCATTTAGAGATCGATATAAAGAAATTGTTTTAGATGAAGTTAAAGGACAAGACTTTCAAATTTCAAGATGAACGATTTATGTATTGAGTTTCCAACCCCAAGAACAAGGGGGATTACTCACTAGCCATGTAAAATTAATAAACAATAATATAAAGGATAGAGTAAGAAAGACTTATTGAAAATAGAAGATGAATGGCTGGAATAATACTTCGCTTTTATTGCTTTCTTTCCAAGGCGATCTTCAAGAACGAACGTGAACTTCAATTCTCAAAGATTTTTGGAATTCAATACAATGGGTGTTTGTGTATAATTTCTAGCGATTTCGATGAAAATCTTACATGTATTTCGTGTCCTAGGCGAGTATAGGAGTCTTATTTATAATGGGGAGGGATCTCTTCAAGAAGGTGCCTCCAAAGGGTGCCTTTAAATCTGCGGGTGCAATTTGCACGGCCGAGTCAAGTAAGTTGCACGGCCGTGCTCTTCGGCGCCAAATTTGAATTTGATTTTTGACATCTTGCACGGCCGCTCCACCATATGCTGCACGGCCGCTCCGAGGGGACACGGCCACTCTTCCTTCAAGACACGGCCACTCTAAGCTTTGAGACCAAAAATTGCCCAAAAATGGCTTTGTGCACGGCCGCTCCTTTTGGCCGCACGGCCGTGCTCACGATTTTTGGTTTTGTGAGTTTGATTTGTTTGTTGCTCTGCCATACCTTTGCATCAAAATTTGTCTAGGCATTCTTTGATCATAAAAAGGCTCCAAAACCTGTCTAAAATGTGTAAAACATACCAAGAGCGTAAAATCTAATAAATATGAAAAATGAGCTAAAATGTATTTAAAATGAGATGAAAATGGCAGTTAAACTGTGTAAAAGCATATAAAAAGTAGGGATAAATGACTATATAATAGTCACTTATCAACGTGTCGGCCACCAAAAGAATAATAGATACAATTAATACCAACACTACCCAAAGCAAAGTCTACATGACTTTACTTGACCAATCGTCCTCACCAAAAGAGTGTCTACTACTATTAACAAAAGACCTCAAGGCTTAGTAGTACAAAGTCCACTGCGAGCTAAGCGATAGGGTGACCGGCCTCACCGCGAACTTCTGCTGGCTCGGATCTAAGGAAAACAATAAACACATAACGGAGTGAGTCGTAATGACACAGTAAGTTACTAATGCAGCTACATGGCATGGCATGATATTCAAGCAATAACTATAACATGGTATTAACGTTTATATATCACAACCAAACCATTTGTCATCTTACCGATACACAATTTATTCAACTCACATAATACTTGCTTAACTCGTGGATGCTTATAAATGACCACGTTAGAGAAGTGTATCATATCACTTTCTTCAACCTTGTGTCGCTCCTGCAATACACAATCAAACAACAGTGCCTCGATACTCGTGTGTGTAGTATCGACGTCCCCGACACAATCCCGTCGAGTTCAACATAGCAAGCCAAAATCATGCGTATTGCTACAACAATGGGGCTACTTCTCAGCTGCGGCCAACGAAGAGGGTGTGTGCAACTCCGTGCGGGGACTTATGGCGATCACAAACGTTAATTTGTGAAGACCATAGGTCGTCCTACCTTACTCAACAAACGACGCCTGGACTTACACAATGCACAAATAGATATTCTTATTTATCAATGCAATTAACCATCAAGTTCAAAAGTAGTTAACTTGACAAATGACAAGTAGACTATTCTATTCTACCACCCATCATTATTTAACAATTTGTAAGCATTCGACTCAACACAGTAGGGCTATTCATAAGTCTCCATTTTAACAGTATCAAAGGTACGGAGGACTAGAGTCTCGATCAATCGAACTCTATACCTCGTAGTAATCTAACATAATGCTCGGGGAGTCATAATCTTCCTTAAAATCGACTTCTCGAAGCCATTACTAAAGTTCACCAAATTAGGGTTCCGATGCTATATGCAAGGGCCACCCATTTTCAAGTCTCAAGTTCTTTATTTATTCAAAACTTAACATTTATATTCTAACCCTTGCTCATTAACATCATTCTACACATACTCATAGCACAAGTGTAATGTACTCATCTCAACCTAGGGGTTTATACATAAAAACAACATATAAAGCAAGTTATACAACAATATTGATGATTTAACACACTTTGAAGCTTAAGCATACAAAGGGGGTTTAGTAACTTACTTTGCGACGAAAATCAACACAACAAAAGTAAGATCGAAGCCACCCAAGTTGTTCCCTATCTCGACCCCAACGCAATGACGGTCTCGGATCGTCGATCGGACGGTTGGATCTCCGGGAACACACTCACACACACTAATCTCACCAAGCTCTCACACACACACTCTATGGAGCTCTAATGGAGGGAAAGAGAGAGATATGTGAAGAGAAATGAAGTCTCCCTCTCTATATTTAAGTTCTAAAATCAGACCAAGGAGGGGTAGGGATGTGGCTCATGGAGAGCCACACAAGTGGTATAGTTTAGGGGTAAGAATGGAACTTCCCAAAAATCTGAATTTTAGAGCTGCTCGACACGCACGGCCGTGTCAAGGGACTCGCACGGCCGTGCAACTCTCGCACGGTCGTGCCAAAGAGTGCTGCACGGTCGTGCCAAACATTCTGGAGCAATTTACCCTCTTGCACGGCCGTGCCAAAGAAAGGCGCACGGCCGTGCCAAACAATCTGTCCAACCCACCTCTATTTTTACTCTATCTCCTCGGTTTGGACACTTGGGTACACCCAGGAGTGATCATACAACATTTTTAACACCTCAAATCGATGTCAAGAGCCATAACGATCAATTTATCAATGTCTAACGAATATAACAATTCCCATAAATATGAAATTAACATATCAAGCAAAGCATAATTCAATTAGCATGTTAATAAAGCAAGTTTAACACATAATCCAAGTAAATCATGCATAAGAGGATTCGGGGTATTACAGTTTTGATTAAAAGACTAAAGTTATATATATCTAAGGCCGACTGAAGCTTTAAATTAAGAAGAGTTTAAAGCTTTAGTCAGTTTGATCAATAAAGTAAGTAGAGATGAACACAAGATATAAAGTTATTCACAGTGCTATGTCCACTACCAAGTTGGTCACACTTGAATTTTGAAGTACAATAATATTAATAATCTAAGTGATCACTAGTGAATCAGTGTACAACAAGGACGAGTGAAATTTATGGAGATTGTATGTTACAGGGAACAAAACAATCTCATGTTATTACAATCAATGATCTCTCAAAAACTAGGTAGTTAGGAGAGATTCAAATAATGATTGAACTAAGAGTAAATACAAAGAATGAGAAATAACAGTAAATAATCTAAGTATTTTGCTCTTGAATGAAGCTTCAGAATTCTTGAGAGTATTGAATGCTTTTTGAATTTCTGTAAGAACTTCAGTTGTTAAAGGTCATCATTCTTCAGAATGTCTCTGGCTTTAAATAGCCAGGGATAGAAATGTTGTCATTGGACTCATTGGAAGACATTTGACATTGCATTAAATGTTTTGATGGTGTGCAAGTAAAAAAAAACGGTGAACAACTTTCTCTTGAGCTTTGTACTATCTCACAAAAGGTAGGTTTGTACGTGTCATTTCATTCTGAAATAAAGCAAAAAGCTAAGAATAGAAAGTATGTCAGGATACTCCATTAAATGAAAAGCAAAAAAGAATATTAAAAAATAACGCAACGTCCTATTATAAATATTAAATAACTGCAGAGGCTTATCAAGGAAGCTTCTATTTTTAAGGATCAGTAGACCTAGTCAAGATAAGATAAGGTCATATAAAAGTCTACTATCTTTGTGTCCGTATATTACTGACTGACTTGGAGAGTATCTAAGTTTATCAGTCATGAATATTTAGTGAAATCAGCTTGACTGATTTCGATAATTCATTTTATCAGTCATGATTAGTCATCTTTATAAAAGATGGCTGGTCACTTGGTCAGCCAAAAAATAGAGGCGAGGCGAGGCTGAAAGATATATAAGAAATATAATGATTTTAAATAAATTATGGGAAGGACCAACAAACTCCTCCTATTTATTTAAAGTTATTCATATCAAAGCAGAAGTGAAGATAAGTAAATTAAGTATAGAACTACTCTGATAGAAGTTACCTCAATTGTATATATTGTGTCTTGCAAGAAGTAGAGTTGGGCAGGGATAAATATACAAGGCAAAACTTGCCTTTCAAAAACTAAAGTATTTAATCAGTAGGTAAGAAATGTAAAAAGAGTTTAAGGGGCAAGAAACTTCAGTCAGTGAGATCAACGTGTTCTGTTCCAGCTGAGGAAGATGAAGGAGGTTCAGTTTCTACTGGAGGAATATCTAGGCATTTCCTCAGCTCAACATTTTCTTGTAGAATAGCCTTATTGATGTCCTTCTGCTTTTTCTCCTTCTGAAGGGCTTTAAATAGACGGTGCTCAAAATCCTTGATCTGAATAGTAGCGACCTTTTGAGCATTAGATATCTCTTTCTATTCATCAGCATAGACAGCCCGTGGATGATCAGCTATAATGGCCAGGCAAACTTCATTATAGATTTCTCCTCGGATATCAGAAACAGTCATCCGATGTTGATGACGAAAGTCATCATGCGATTTAGTTAAGTCCCTGATGGAGATGTCTGTCCGCATCTGCTGATATTAGAGGGCATCCATCAGTCCCATTCTTCTAGTTAAGGCCCGAATTGAATTATTCAGAATGGTGAATGTGTCAGCAAGCCTCAGTTGTGCGTCCCTCAATTTATTGAAACCTGTAAAAGTAACAAATGACATTGATATGGAAGGACAAGCAGTATTGGCAGATGGAGGTTCAGACAATGTTGGATCGGCTTCTTCTTCAGCTACATCTTCTTCAATTTTTCATTAGCAACCCTAATCTTCTTGTTTACCCTCTTCTCTGAATTACAAAGGATCTCATTGATAAGAGCATCCTCCCTTCTTCACTTTGCAACTAGAGGGGGAAGAGGGCAGCATCTTCTATAATGTCATCACCTTCAGCTATAAGTCCGTCATAAGAAAATAAATCTTTGGCAGTCAAGGAATCTTCAGAGTCGTCCAAATCATACTGAATCCCCACATTGATAATAGTTGAGCCAGTAATGACTAAGGTGCTTAGTGGAGCGACAGAAGATTAGGGGTTAGGTTGGGGTTCAGCTGTGATGGTTTCAGAGATAGATTGGGTAATCGGTTGGTCTACTCATGGTTGAGAAGGTAAGGATTCGGTTAGCTGATGAGTTGGGAAATTAATTGTTGGAGAGGTTGGTGTTTAGGAAGGGTATGTTTGATATAAGGATAGAAGGGCAGGGCCTAGTGAGATTGAGAGAAGTGGTTGAGACTAAGTTTGGGGAATAGATACGTTACCCGTATCTGTTCCATCATCATTATTATCATCCTCATCATCACTAGCAGTATCACCATCATTCTTGCCATTCTTATCATCCTTGGAAGGTTCAGCTTTATGCTCCTCCTCAGCAATAAGAGGGGGTTCAGTAGCAACTTCTTTAACTTCAGCGTCAGCTGGGATTCCTTCACCACCAAGTCCAAGCTCCACAAAGATGTCATTTATAGCAGCATCAATTGAGTCATTTGTAGCTCTGGCTTTATTTAGATTACTAACATCCTCAGTAGATGGATGATCATCAACTGCAGTAGCAACAGCAGCAGCCTGTGGTTCACCATGCGCCCTCTACTCATCTCATCTCTGAACCAAGAGCCTATATATTTTTTTTTGGCTTTGCTGGTCCTTGTCTTTATCTGTTCAAGGGCAGCATCCCTTACAATTGTCAATTCAACCGATAACTCAATGGGAATCCAGTCTTGGTGGACTTCATCATCGTCAGGTCTGGCCTTACGGCCTTTTAGGTAGAGATCATCTTTTGGAAGTTGAGGAAGCTTAAAGTATTGTCGGAAGATAGTCCAAAAAATGAAGACCATTTCATCTTGCAGAAATGTATCACATGCATAGTAAAATAAGTTCCATTCCAAGCCAAAGGGCTCAAAATATTTGTCATGGATTAGGAATATTTTAGTTTTGGTGAGGTTTGGGATGGAGGGATAGAGAACTTGAAGTTTACGGGAGTAGTCAGATTCAGTTTTTAGGTATTTAGAGAGTGGAGGAATGATGGCTTGATCTTTTCGTTCCTCATGGAAGCTTAGAAGGGCTTGGATAAAGATGGGGAGATGATCTATTGGAAATACCCAATTTAGAGGTGGAGGACGGGAATTAGATTTGTGAGTGTTGTAACGGAAATGAAATGTGGGATTGCGGATTAGTTTCAAAAGTTTCTAAGGTTTTTCAGAATTGGTGTGAGATGGAGAAGGGTTTGAAAGTGGAGGTGGAGGAGGTGCTGATGGTAAGGTGGGAGAGAGATTTTTAGTAGAGGAGATGAAAGGAAAAAAGTTTTATGGGTTGAGAGTAGGTGGAACAATTCTAAGTGGATGAATGGTAATGTTCTCACCTTTGGGTTCGATAGGTTCATCCACAAGAAGATGTCTGCGAGGAGGAGGTCTAGGTAGGACAGGCTGGATTTCGGTAGAGGCAACTGATCTTGTTTTAGTCTGAACATCCCTTTGAGCAGACAACCTCTTTGAGCTCCTCCTACCTTGCTGAGCTAGCAGCAAACTATCTCCCAGCATGCCGTTGAGCATCTGGCTGAACTTGCCCTTCAGCTACTACCTGAACTTGCCCTTTAGCTTCTGCCTGAACAGCACGCAAAACATCATGGCCAAAATGGCTGTGGTTAATGGCATACTGAACAGAGTCATTGCCAAATTTTCATATCGAAGTTACTGGAATCCCGTCTTGATTGCTCATGAGTTGTGTGAGTTGAGGAATAGACCACAAGAATTTGGAGATAATCAGGTGGTATGTGGGTTGATGAGCTCAAGATTTCCACGAATTTTTCCCTTTATTTCATTTTATTTTGTGTTACTTTTATATTAATTATGCTTGAAAATATTATTATTTGTGTATTTGTGCTTCAATGTAGGTTTCCAAGATATTAACAAGCATTCAAGGATTTTAGCACGAAGTTTGAGGAAATTTTGGGCTGCAAAGTTGAGCTACAAATAATTCCGTCAAAGTCCGTTAAGTTTTCCAAGGCAAAATGTGCTAACGGCGGGCTAACGGAGGTAACGGAGGACTAAAATGCGAAGCCTGGAGGGGGAAGGACTTAGGGAGACAGATTCAGAAAGATAGGGGCACCGAAGCAATTGGCCAAAAGACTCATTAATTCGGTGGCAGCACAACAGGCTACCACGTAGCGATCCACCCAAGCCTTTGACCCGCGGTTCATACTCTTGGATCCTCCATCCCGATCCACTTTCGATCCGCTTCTCTGCCCACTTCACCTCACAACATGGCCCGTTTCTCCCCTGGGTAGTCCGCGGTTTCACCATTTAGGTGACCCATCCCCAGCCTAACCCGGACCCCCCTTCCCTCACAATCCAGCCCGCGCCCATTCCATCCACCAGCCCACACCACCATCCCCTTTCCAGCCCACTCCCCTCTCTCCTTCTTTCTAGCCCACCTTCACCAATCATCAGCCCCTTTGCCCAGCACAGATCAGCTCCCATTTTCTCCCCCATTTTAGCCCCTAATTCTTCATGTTTAATTCCCATTTTGCCCAGACTTCCCCAATTCTCTAATCCCTTCATCTTTATACTCCTAAGCAGCCCCAAATCATTTTATCAGACAGTCCTAAACGGGGCTGTGAGGCCTAAATGGGCAGCAGCCCTTTCATCCCAAAATTCTCTCCACTCCATTAAAGTTTGATCAACTTTGAAGGTTTGGAGCAACAAATCAAGTGCCAAGGAAGCTTTGCAAGTGATTTCAACCGCGGGATTTACACGATGCTCGGTTTAATTATTTCAATCCCTATTTTATGATATTTAATGTATTTTTTAGGGTTGAATGATCTTGTAAATGTGAAATTGGTTTGTGCTTAATGATTATTGGAAAGCAATTATTTTTCTATGTCGTTGTAGTGTTTTAATTTTATCTCTCTTCCTATTTAGTATACAAGCATGTTAGGTTATTATTATTGATGAGCTTAATGCTTTTAATTGATTTAGTCATTAATTAAATGATTTTAGAATTGTTTGTGTGAGCGAGAGCTACCTTACTTTTCGGACCGATCAATTTAATAGTTGGTGTTTGACACACACCGATAGCCTTTGGCTACCGACATGACTTGTAGAAAAATAGAGAGATTATCTCTTTACCCATTATTACCCATTATCTTGGTTATTATTGTGTGTTCCTAATGCTTCCGATGGATTAGCTACCCATTAGATGATCACTAGAATTATAGGATAGTTAGCGAGAGCCCTTCCTATTAATTCCGAAAACACAATAATTGTTTATGTAACGCCAGACCGAGAGGTAACGAGTGTTCATAGATAGCCAGTTGAGGATTTGTTCTAACATGTGATCAATCCACCTTAGCCATTCGCGAGGTAGGGAAGATTCGGGTTGCTATTGGGCGAGAGCTCGTAGTTAACCAATTTAGTGTTCTCGGCTACCAAGACTTCAGTTAAAGAAAAGTAGAGAAAGGATTAAATTAATCACGGGCTAGACTAGAAATATTGCTATCCTATAATCCTATCTTTTAATCTTGATTTGTTGTTGCCAAACCATTTTGCGACGTTGTATATATTAATTGCTTTATTTTATTTTTTAGTTTTTAGTTTTTATTCTCAATTTATTTTCGCTCAAATATAATTAGCTAGCTCAATTTCGGTACTTAATTGGAGTGAAAATTATGTACATTCCCTGTGGGATCGATACTTATGCTTACGTACTATATTACTTGATACAGCAGGGTACTCTTGCCCTAGTTGTTGCAATTTAATTTGCAGCACATCATGGGTCTTGCAGTATTTCCCTTCCTTTGATTTCCACAAAATTTGGTAATAGTCTCCTTGATACATTCAACCAAGACTCCAGCTCAGTTCATGGCTTAGCCTTCAACCATAGCGGCCATCAGATGCCATTGAACCTTTGTCAATTTGTCATGCCCTCCGGACTTGATCAACAGACACTTGTCTAAAAGAAAGGACAAGGCATAGTGAAAAGGACTGAACTTGTGCTTGTTCATGTAGTAAGCACTAGCAATGGCAACGTGCCCTTGCATTCTTGCCTATCTAGTAAGCTGAACCTGCCGTGGCACATCAATACTGTCATCTATGCCCAAATTTGGGAAAACTCCTCCTATGGAATTAGTGTCCATTACCACTGGAACTCCATGAATACTACCAAAAAGAGAGTTAGGAGAGTTAAGCATAGGATTCATTGAGTTGAAGAACTCAAGAACAAGGTCTGAATGATAGTGAGTGATGGAAAAGTCGAGAATCGAAAGGAGCCTAGAGGCAATACACATTTCATATGCAATCAAACTGTGTATAAAGCCAATAAAGAGACAGAGGAGACCATTTTCACATAATATTGTCCCCATTATGCCACACAAAGAAATAAAGAAAAAAAATAAAGAAAACACACACATACTCCAAAGTATGTTTGCTTATATATCACATGTTCCCAATCGGATAGTCCCTTTTCGTTGACTTCCTGTTCTGAGGACGCCCTTTGTGTTGCTTAGCCGTATGATCCTCCCCCAACTTAGACGCGTGCATACGAATCACATTCCCTATCTTAGTAGAAAGCACTACCTAATTGTCAATGTGCATGAATGCATCGATCTCAACGTACAAATCTTTTATCAAATCGTTTCTACTTCGTCTTCTCATAGATGGTGCCTCAGTCGTCTCTATATCTAAAGTCCTCCAAAAAAATGCAGATATTTTGGGGATCAAGAGGGATTAGGTCATTTTCAGCCTGAATCATCTCATGTACACAAGATAGATCGACTGACGATCGCAAAAAACAACAACTACAGTCTTCGGCCAAGTCTTTTTTGCGTCGCCTCCCCCACTCCTTAGCCATCAATTCAAAAGCCTTGTGAGATACAATACATCTTAGTTGTCAAAACACCAAACTTTGATCAGTGAGCGGATGGCTAACTATTAGCGACTGTTCAAATCGGGCCTTTATCTCGTTCAGTTACATCTCAATATTGCTGTGAATGTGTGAGAATATAGTGTCGAAACCCCCCATGGCTGTGCCTAACCACCTCTTCAATTTACAATGAATACTTTTGACCCTGTAAAACACAATATTGTATACATTATACAAGTGTTTAAAAAACAATAATGATTTATAATAACAAAAAAATAAATAAAAAATAAATAAATGGCTTCAAGATATACAAATTAATACCTGTTTGTCATAGTATTCCCAAAATGTAAATAATTTTTTGTCCACGCAACACAAAACTTCTCCTTGTATGGATCCAACCACTTTCTTTTCACATATTTTATTATTGCATGGCGCGTGCCCCATACTTCTTCCAGCTTAGCCACCAGTTCAACGTGCACTCCTCTGTTTTGGCTTCAACAATTTTTTTCTCACTTGACAATTTTTTTCTCACTTACCCATAAATCTATCCAAAAAATTTGTATTCATTACAATTAGAACCAAATTCTTTTTCACATTCTTCACTATATGTCTACGACACAGCATAAGTTTGGCAATTAATGGGAAATAACCTCTTAACAATTTTCATTAAAGCCAACTCCTTGTCAGTGTGAATGACTTATTGAACTATATCAAGAAGTTCAAACAATTGCTGCAGCTTTTCTAAAACCCACATGAAAGAATCTTTTTTCTCATCATGAATAAATGCAAACGCAACGTGGAAAATTTGCCCCGTCGGTGACACTCCAACAATGGCAACTTGTACTTATTTGTTTTGTACGTTGCATCCATGATGATCACGTACAGAAACTTTTGCAACAAATTAATTGACTTTGGGTACATAAAGATGAGGTGCTTGAGAATTATCGAATCATCTTGCCAATGGGGGTAGTCATGCTCAACCATCATTTTGAAGAAAAACTACATCGGTGTTGCTTCCCCCATGTTATTCCTTTTAGCTTTTTGTACCAAATACTGAATTTTTCGAAATGAGTTCACATTTTTGGGATCTTCAACTCTAATATGATTCTCGATATGCTTCGGCTTCATATTATCTTCAGTCAATCTTTTAACCAGTGCGTACTTCTCTTTCGGTGTCGATCTCGAACTGTGCCACTGACCATACTGAGTAAGTGGGTGGTTGTGTTGACAATTTTTGTCAACCTTAACTTTTCAGCTAGTACCACCACATTGTTCCATTGCTGTAACCTCAAAGGGACAATTACATTTCTTCGACCCGTGGCAATTTCTTTCACTCTCATCAATTTCTCCAGTATATCTGTAATGTCCACTTCTTTCGCAACCATAACAGATAATAGTGCCGTTGTTGTGAGTTCTATATCACTTGATACGAAATACATTTTGTTGTCGTGACCAGTATTTTTAATTCATTCACTGGCCGCCTCTCTACTGTTAAATACTGTGTCTGTTACAAAACAGTCACTCACATCCTGATAAAAAATTTCATTTGTAGTCTCATAATCCTGTAAATAAAACTTAAATATATAAGTGTATTACAATTATAAGTAACATTTACTTAAGAAATTGCATAGAAATAAATAAAACTAATAGAACTAATTAATATGATTTAAATAACTATATATTAATTTAATTAGTATAATATAACTTAAATAAAAATTAATACAACTAATTAATAAAATTCAATTAAAATAATATAAATGCAATTAATAACTATTTAAGCATAATGTAATTATATCTAATATTATGAATTACATAAAAATAAAAAATTTATACCAGTAAAATAATATTTATTTAACGTATCAATTCAAATGAAATTATGTGCAACTAGTTTTTACTTCCGTGTGTTAAACGCACGGC
Source organism: Platycodon grandiflorus (assembly GCA_016624345.1). NCBI lineage: Eukaryota > Viridiplantae > Streptophyta > Magnoliopsida > Asterales > Campanulaceae > Platycodon > Platycodon grandiflorus. The sequence continues at coordinate 37,401,513 of CM028367.1, read as the reverse complement.
ATTTTTCAATTAAGTGATACATAAGCAAAATGAAATGAAGAGGAAAAGAAAAACTAAAAGAATATATTAAGGAGAATAACTTAAATAGAAGTATATCATTGTAAAACTAATCAATATAGATTCTGAAAAATTTTCTTTAGGTATATTGATTTACACTTTTAAAAGTTGTCAAGTAAATAATCAAAATATTGTTATGCATGACACTAATGAAAGAGTTATAGATCTTCGACATTTGTTAAATCAATAATTGTTCAGACACTTGGGACAGTAAATGACGACAATCGAAGTAAATGCAAATTTTCTGCAATCCGTAATGAAGTGTTATTTATACAAAAATAAAAAATAAAAAAAATTAATGACTACAATGTATGAAAAATATACAAATAATTAAAATTATTTATACTTATAATAAGAGATATTCAAAAAGTATTACAACTATAATATTAAGTTGAAGATGGATCTTTAACTAATTACAATTTCTTTTTTGCATGACACTAAAGGAAGGATTAGAACAATCCACTTCATTCGTTAAATCCATAATCATTGAGGCTGTAAATAACGAAAATCGAGGCAAGTAATAGTTTTCTGTAACCCGTAATAATGTGTTTTCTGCACACGATAAAATAATTGTTTATTTTTTAAATATATATATATATATATATATAATAAATACAAATTATTTTATTAATAAAAATTATTTTATAACAAATAATATATTGTTTTATTTGTTTTAGCTTAAGAAAATATAATTCAAGATTATTTACTGAATAAATAATATCATGAATAATAAAAAGAGCAAAGTATGAATAAAAATATGCAATTTAATAATACAAATTTGAAAATATAACAAACAAAATAAAACTTTACATTAAGTAAGAGATGAATTTTTATTTAAATGTATATTCTCATTCGACATGACACTAATGGAAGGGTTAGGACAATCTTTATCGTTCGTTAAAACAACAATTGTTGAGAAATTATTGGGACTGTGAAGGACGAAAATCAAGACAAATGACAATTTTATGTAATCCGTAATGAAGTGTTTTCTTAAAAAAAATATTTATTATTGAAAATATATACAAATAAAAATAAATAAATAAAAATTACTTTAATGAATAGTCAAATATGGGATATAACACATTTTTTTTATAGAACCTTCAATACAATACTGTTGAGAAGCAACATTTTCTACAAAATAATTGATTATTGCAATTTTCTTGATCTAGCCAGCCTTCGGGAAAAATTGTTATTGCTCAAATTCAATTGGGTGTAGATCTAGGTTAAAATGGGCGACTGTTGCCTGCGGAATTTATGTTTGCATGCTTTTGAATATATTTGTTGCAAGTTTGCATCATAGAGAAAAAACACATCATAGAGAAAAACAGTAAGAATCATAAGGGGGGGGGGAATTTGTATATCTCAAACTCATGATCCCAATATCAAACTTCAAATAATGTAATCTCCTCCTTCCTTCTCTTGCAATTTCGAATGGAGGAGCACTGCAATCATGGAAACTTACAAGAGACAGGGTAAAGTGTTTGTAGAGAAATTGTTGGGGTACAAGAGATTTTATAAAAAAATTATTTGATTGCTTGACTTATTTTACTGAGTTGTGAGCCACATCAGTAGGATTCAAGTATCCCTTTCATTTTTTCACTTTGTCGATCATTTTTCTATTTATATTGTTTGTAATTTGTAATTTAGATGTTTACAATAACAAAACTGTTTATTTCAAATCCATGTGCTTGCATAATGATGACTGTTTATATTTCAAGGCAATGTGTACATTTTCAATGAACCAATGAGAATGTAATTAACAGATTTGTGTTCTTAAGACATGACAGCTATTTATTATGTTTTTTTATTAAAATAGTACCCCATAATGATGATCCGTTTTTAGTAAGTTATTTTAGGCAGAAAATTGTCATATTTGACAGGGTAATATGCTTATGTCATGATATATATATATATATATATATATATATATATATGTAGGGATAAGGTGTAAATTTTCATTTAGTTAAATAATTTAACAAAATTAACAAACTTAGGGATAAAGTGCAGTTTTTTCAAAGTACTACAAATTGAGGGGGTAAAAGTGCATCAATCAAATTCTAAAGAGTAAGAAGACATGATATGAGTTCAGATTACCTGTGTCACTTTGTACGTAACACTGTACCAAACTATTATATAGGCTCAACAAATACCTTATACGAGTGATTTTAGTCTTAGTGACACATCTCTGTGGGGCATGCTATAGGCGCATGTCATACGATTTTTAATTTTTGATTTTTTTAAAATTAGCCCAGTCTTCATAGGGAATAGGTGAAGGAAAGTAATCAAGAATGCCATCAGGCAGAAAGGGCTAAAATGACGGTTCACTTCTCCAAAAAGCTTCCCTCCAACTCTTCCTGTCAATTTTCATTTCCCAAACCTGCTTCTACCTCTCTCTCTCTCCAACAATGGCGGCATCACCTACAGACACCAACACCATCATGGAAGAGAGAGAAGAGCTCATGGTGTCACCAAAAGGCGGTGACCCAATACTCAGAGTTGCCCATTTTCTCAAATCCTCTCTCACCTCCATTGATGAACCTCCCTTTCATCCTCTTCCAAACTCCATCAATTGTACCAAACCCAGCAAACATTCTTTAAAGATCTCTTTCAATGGCTGGATGCCCCCACCAAAAGACTGGAAAGAGTGGGTTACTCACATGCGTTCTTTGCACCAGTCTATCTGGAAAGAAGCTGGAATACACGATGCCATCATCAATTCAACTTTCAAAATTCACAGAAACGATGATTTAATCATTGGGTTTGCTGAGAAATGGTGTTGTGAGACTAATACCTTTGTTTTCCCTTGGGGAGAAGCTACAATCACTTTGGAGGATATGATCATGTTAGGAGGGTACTCTGTTTTGGGTTACTCTGTTTTTAGTCCCCTTGAAAACAGAGAAGAAGTGGAAATTCTCAGGGAACTAGATAATGTACGTATCGAATTTACGAAATCTAAGTCGAAAAAGGCTACCCATAGTGCATGGTTGTCTAAATTCATGAACAGTGGAAGCAAAATTGAGCACGAAGCATTTCTTGCATTTTGGTTGTCTAGGTTTGTCTTCCCCCAAGCAAAATACACTATATCGAAAAATGTTCTCCCCATTGCTGTTCGTCTCGCTGGTGTCACTAAAATGGCGCTGGCACCGGCTGTTCTCGCGAGTATTTACAGGGATTTAAGATTGATGAAGAAGAAAATTGTTCAATCTAGTGAAGATAGTGCTTTAGCACTGATAGTTGGGTCACCTTTACACTTGGTTCAAGTTTGGGTTTTCGAGAGGTTTCCAATGCTGTCTATTAAGCCTAATAATATCGAAAATGGTGATCAACGCTTCGCTAGGTGGGATGATAATAAGAATGTGAACATGAACAATGTACGACTAGCTATAGACTCGTCTTTTAAAGATTTTTGTTGGTGCCCTTATTATGGTATGTGGCTTAGGAAGTTTTACAATGAGAAGGAGGGCTGGATATTGGTGGATTGTGGATTAGAAGAAGAACTAGAGTCGTTTGCTCGATGTTTGAGGGTTTCTGAGCTTGTTGGGATAGATTGTGACTGTACTGAGCAATACCTCCCGCATAGAGTTGCTATGCAATTTGGCTTGGGTCAAGATCTACCTAGTCGTGTGCCACGAGCCAATGCAACTGCTGAAATTGCGTGGAGAAATTACACGAGACCAATCGGGGATTGGAAATTGTATTTTCCATCACGATTCTTCGAGCCTTGTGTTACCACTAGATACTGGAATTGGTGGAATCAATTTAGTGGGGAAGATGTAATTAAGGTTGTCAGGGAAAATAAAATTACTTGTGAGAGTTCAACCAGTTCAATGCTAGCAAATTCAAATGGAAAGAAATTGGCCCATGATGCCCTTGTTCCTCCCGGTTTTCCTCCAAGAAGTGCTATAGTGGAAGTGTGTAGTTCTTCGGATGAGGGTCAACCAACAATAGCTACAGATATTACGAGCATAGCGAGTGGAAATAGAGAGCCTTCAATGAGTGCTCCAATGCAAAGACCTTCATGGATAGCTGTCGATTATGAAACTTTTGAGAAGGAAAATGTGGAAAGTAGCAGCCTTCACGAGCTTGAGACATTAGGATCAGAATTTGAAGCCAGGATGAGCAAGCTCGAGAAAGTAGTTGTGCTTCTGATAGCGGCCAAATTAGGCCACAGGTTAGCCTAAGTGATTTTCTTTTTATTTTTAGGTGATGCTCAAAGTGTAATTCTGGTCAATTATATTTTTGTAACAACTATCTTAGTGACCTGTTGTTAAATACTTGGTTGAATCACTCACTTTTATTGGTTGAAAGGAATATCATATCTCATCATTAACCCTTTTAATGTCTTTCTTACCAAATTGAGTAGCATATTGATGCAATGTGACAAGATCAATATTTATTTAGAGGTTCTAGTAATTAGTAATTAGTTTGCGTAATTTTGAATTGTTAAAGACAGTATTTTATGTTTTTAGGGATTCTTACACTAGCTAATTTAGTTAGGGATTGTTTTGGCAACATATTTAGTCAATTTAGAAGGATAATTCTTGAAGTTAGGCCATAGGTTTTCGTAGGGGTTAAAAGAGTTATGTGGTTAGGGTCTTATCTTCAGTTCTAGAGTTCTGTTTTGAGAATGATCTTACGAGAAGCAGCCATTGACGATTTCTCTTTTCTATGCTATTTGAATAATTAATCTAGTTTTAGTTTGTTTTCTCGCTCCAATTGCTGTGTTTTTGTTGCTGTCTATTGGCTGCACCACATATCCTGCCATGTTTTTCCTCTGAATAATTTAGAGATGGGAATATGTACGAGTTCTATGGAAGTTCCCTGTTAATCTTCTTTTAGTTTTCTAACTTATCTCAAGCCAGTCTCATTATTTCTATGCAGCTACTAAAGCTTTCCAGGATTTAATGCACACCATTTTCGGAAAACCATAATTTTATTTCAATCAACACTAGAATGTTTAAAATGGTAGCAGAACCCAGAACTTAGTGCGGTTATGAAATTCACGCGGCTTGAGTAGTAAATGAATGTCTGTATTTTTGTATCACATTAAAATGGATATAGAGAATGAAAGTTGCAATGTCAATAATGTCAAATTAGAAACTGCAAAAGATAATAACAAAATGAAAGGCAAAGGGGTTGCAAATTTATCTAACTTAGATAATTATGTATAGTCAGAATGAAATCAGCCATTTTAAATTTACTGATAGAAATTTCTGTGCGTTGGGTCAAACACAAACCGCATAACTTGTCATTCAATTAGGGCATAATAGATTTTCACAGTTTCATTAAAACTGATCTCCCCATTTTTTTGTTAAATTTAATTTAATATGTTTATTGTTTATAGTAAGTAGTTGTTAAATCGATGTCTAGGATATAGTGAGCGGACAACTGGAAACTTTGCCGTTTGAGGGAAGTTTTACTTACCACTGTTTTCCCACGGACCAAAAATTCAAACAGAAACTTACCGTTGTAAGTAGCCGTTGGAGGATTTAAAATTTTTATAAAATAGCCGTTCGAAGAAACCTATTCTTTGAGGTTCTATCTTTACTTGACAGTGCCGCATAGTATAAATGAAAAGGAAGCGGATAACATTGATTTCATTATTTTCAGCTTTCCAAACTGAAGGCAAATAGTGTCTTTTTGAGACTAGGCATTGTGAGCTTTTAGGTACTAAACTGAGATGAGTGTAGAGAGTGCAAATAGCAGGACTCCAGTGGCAATGGGGGACCAGGATAAGTCCACCTGTTGCTTCTATGATGATAATGATACTGTTGAGACGATGGAAAGTGTTGTCGAGGGCGGGGCCGAAGTGGAAGGACCCAAGAGAGCTGTGGGAGATGAAATTGGGACGAGAACTGGATACGACAAAGGAGGCAGTAACAACATCATCGACAGTGAAATAGATTGGTATGAAAAACGCTTGTCGTACCTTGAGCACAGGCTTGAGAGTCTGGAGAGAACAGTTGCTCTCTTGATAGCTGCAAAGGTTTGTGATAATTCGGGAAATGATTCATCAGCGGGAGTGAGTTCCAATTATAGGAAGTAGATTGGAAGGTGAAACCCTGGTTGTACCTTGAGCGCAGACTCGGGGTGACACTTTTGGGAATAGAAACTAAATAAATTTAATCAATTAGATGCTTCCAATAATGATTTAAGCTAGATTTGGACTTTTTTGTGATGTGATAGATATTCTGTCTTTAAATTTTTACTGCTTTCATTACTTCAATTCTATTTTAAGTACTTCCTATATTCTGTTAATTGCCTTTCCTACTTCCTCCAAAGAATGTCTAAAAAGAATATGTGAAGCACTCATACATAGTAACTTATTCTTTAGAAATTCAAGTAACTATAATGTGGGTAAAAGAGGGAAAAACTGATGTTCTTGAATACCTGATGCATGAAGTAATGAACAATCAAGACCAAGGATTGAAAAGAAAATAAATTCATCAATTATATGATGATTTAACGGCAACCTCAATGGAAGTTAAAGTAAACGTTGCTTTGATAGGAAAATGGAACTATGAATCCCATTTAACTAATTTTAGGACGTGAACAGTATCATTAGGGTATAATGGTGCTCCACAATTGGATTAAAAGTTAAATGTTCAGTGTATTTATCTAACTTGACAGTGTATAATGAATGCAGTAACTAGTTGTTGTCTAGATTGTTAAAATTTGCCGTTGAACAATTGAAGCTTAGCTGTTACAGAGTAGCCATTGTAGAAGTTGAATTTAGCCATTGTAGAGTAGTAGTCTTGGAGAAGTTGAATTTTAACTGCTTACTAGCTGTCTAGAAATTGCCGTTGAGTAATGGGAACTTAGCTGTCATGAAGTAAATAAAGAAGTTGAAACTTAGCCGTTGTAAAATAGTTGTTGGAGAAGATGAATTTTAGCCGTTGTTCTCCCATCTCCACTTGACAGTGCCCGTAGAGAAATTGAAACTTAGCCGTTGGAGAAGTTGAATTTTAGCCGTTGTTCTCCCACCTCTACTTGACAGTGTACATAGTAAATATAGAAAGACATAACATTGCCATAAATCATTCCTCCCCTGGTTGTTCTCATTCCATGAGTACTTGTTATGTATATGCATAGTTTGAAGCCAAGGAAAGTGGTTTCTGAACTCAAAAGTTGTGAGAAGGTAGGCCATTAGTTCTTTACTGTTTATTCATTTTTTCAATGTTGTCCCTAGCTTTCTGAGTAGCTCATGAAGAAGAGAGTGGAGAGACGGACTTCTGCGTTGTTTAGTTGGGGCAATGAAGAGAAAGGGTTAAGGTACTAAGGCAGGCTGGACCCAGGACCAAACTCTTGTGGGGCCAAACTATTAAGATAAGAAAATTGCTACACTAATTTTTTTATCCTTATTTAGGGAAAGACAAACCACAAAACAGTAACGCAACCATTTAAACAATAACAATACTAAATGTCCATATATAAGTCTCACTATTCAAGAGTAATGGGTAAAAAGTAAAAAAATTAATGATGTATTCTTAAACAGTCTCAGATTTTTAAGGGGGGTGGGGGGAGGGGACAAGTATTATATTTCTCTTAAAATTTATTCACAGAAACAATGTTTTTCCTACTGTTGTTTGTCTAGCTAGAGGCAGCATTACAGGGATTTAAGATTGATTAAGGAGAAATTATTGAGTCTAGGGCCACATATAAATCTGAACATAATGAATTGTCATTCATAATTTAGTCACCTAAACAGTTGGTTCAAACTTGGGTTTCGAGAAATTTTGAATGCTGTGCTACCGGATTCAAAGGGAAAGAAATCAGCCAATGATGCCCTTCCTCCTGGTTTTCCTCCAAGATGTGCTACAATACAAGTACTTCTTTGGACGAGGAACTTCAAACAATTGCTAAGCATATATGGAGCATAGCGACTGGAAATAGAAAGCCTTCGATGAGCCCTCCATTGCAAAGGTCAGCATGAACAATGGCTGTTTATGAAACTTCTGAAAAGGGAAATATTGTCAAAAGTGAACTTGAATGGGAAGGAAAGAAGTCACGGGAGATGTGACTGTGAGTAGAACAGTTACTCTGCCTCATAAAGGTGGAAGTAAAGGCTGTTAGGAGTCCTAAAGGAGTACTGACACCGATTTCCATTGGAAAAAAAGCAGAAATCATTGTTCCTCCTAGTCCTCAAACATATAATGGTTCTGGATAACAAAACTATCACTGAAATTTTAAAGAGTGTGGGGAGTACAAATAGAAAGTTTTGAGTGAGTCCTCAATGCACATTTCTGCATCTTCAGCTGCTGATAATGGGTCTTTTGAAATGGTAAATGTTGTGCAGAGTAAAGTATCAAAGGAACTTTCAGGAGGTATGACTGATTCTGAAGCAGAAGCTCTAGCTCGTAATAGGGTGAGCCTCGACAGAGAGAAAGCCTTCACGAGCTTGAGAGATTGGGATCAGAATATGAAGCGAGGATGAGCAAGCTCGAAAAAGTATCTCAAAGCTGCAATATTTGGACACAGGTTAGCCTAAATGATTTTCTGTTTGTTCGTAAGTGATGTTCAAAGTGTGAATTTCTGGCCAAAACCAGATTTTTGTAACAATTATCTTTGTGACCTGTTGTTAAATTTTTGGTTGAATCACACTTTTTTTGGTTGAGAGGAATAGCATATCACGTCATTTACCCTTTTTTCCTTTCCGGATTTAGTAGCATATCATGTTATGTTCTTTCTTTGAAGAATGTAGAAAAGGGAACAAGTATTTGTAGTGTCAAATTGGTTATTGAGAAGCATTTATAGCTGCAGTTTGCTGCTATATCTATGTTAATTCACTTGGAGATAATTTTTTCTGGTGCTGTATAGGGATAACTTCTGTAGTGATTTTAAATTGCATTAGAACTCAAATCCGCTAACAGATTTGTCTAACTTATAAATATATGTAGTCAGAATGAACCTCTCATCAGTTTATCTAACTTGTTACGTACATAATTATAGCAGGTATATAGCCGTTAACTAGCTTTCTAGAAAATTGTGATTGGATAACGGAAAACTTAGCCGTTGAAGTTGAAAACTTACAGTTGTTTTTCCCATGTAGAGTAAGGAAAGAAACTTACCGTTATAAATTAGCCGTTGGAGGATTTGATACTTTTCCTTTGTGATTCCATCTGTACTAGTCACATTTGCATAGTATAAATTGTAAGAGGCGTATAACACTGGTTTCATTCTTTCCGGCTGTCCTTCCTTGAGCACTTCCAAACTGAAGGAAAAACTCAGATGAGTATAGGGAGTGGAAAGGGGAGTGAGTGGCAGTTTAGTGCAATATATTGGGAAGAAAAACCATTGGCGGAGCTGCTCAGAGCGGTGAAGCTTGAGCGGAGATTTAATAAACTTGAGGATAGAATTGAGAAGCTAGAGCAAACAGCTGCACTCACAGGGGGCAGTAGCAATCGAGCCAGGATTGATAGGCAGTTCAGTGGAATAAATTGGGACAAAAACCCATTGGTAAAGCTGGTGATGGAGCTTGAGCACAGAGTTGTGAGGCTAGAGAAGACGGCTGTACTGACAGAAGCTAGTCGAGCTGACTATAAAGGAGTAATCCATAAAAGGGAGAACCTGTAGTTTTTCTTTGGTAATCATGAACCGTTTTGATCAGAAAACAAAATAAAGCTGAGTATTTTCTATAGGAATTAGTAGTTTTTGAATTGTTTGAGTAGCTTCACTATTTTGTAGTAAGGATATCCCATCACCAATGTCAACGTGAAACTCTAGTAGCATATTAGTACTCCCTCCATCTCAATTTTGAGTGTCCCCTATCTCATTTTGAGCCGTCTCAAAATAATTGTACCCTTTCTTTTTTTGGAAAGTTTTTCAAGTCAATTGTCTAATGCGTCATTTCTATTTGTGAGATAGAAAAGTAAATAAATTTCATTGATTTGACACCACTAGTGATAAATTGAAGAATACTCTAGAAAAGTTACACAAAGTCAAAAACCTTATTAAAACCCGTGTGTATTCGACACTTATTTTGAGACGAAGGGGGTAACATGTTTCATGTTATTCGATTTTGCCATTGCATCATCACTAGTGCAGAATTACTGCCCGAGTAACTTTTTTATTTATTGATTTTTCAAGGTATCCATAACTTCGAGGATCCAAAACTAATTTTCAAAGTATTGTCGTATGCTAGAAACGAAGATCTCTCCCAAAAACTCGAAACCGAGACCTAACTTTTAAGTCACTCTTCATGGCATTATTAAATGGTAATAGCACTCCACTTGTACCGTCAAATGGAGCATGTTTATGCTTGGAACTTGATGCAATTGTCGAAAAGAAACTTGTAAGCAGTGGTACTCCTATAGCGCATGCATAAAAATATTAAGGATCCCTCTGTCTCCGGATAAATATTCTTATTTTAAGATTTTTTAACTCATGTTTTTAAACACTTTTGATCTACCTATTATCTACCATTTAAAATAGTTGAACTTAATTAATATTCATGATATTATTTTCAGAACATATTTTACAACACATCATTAATTATGTTTCTTAATTTCGATATTTTATCTATTAGGAACATTTATTCGGGACGGATGTATTAATTTCAAGGTATTTCTGAAGCTCCTTAATCAATTGAGTTATTTCTTAAAATTAATCAAACTCAAAATTCTAGTAGTATTTAATGGTAAGCAAGATTTTTCAACCATTTCTTATTTGCTTAAATTAACGGTTTTTGAAGACATAATTACAAGAATCTTTCAACTACTCCCTTTTCAATTACTTCCTCCATCCTTAAATTATTATCTTACTTTTTTTTTTGTGTCCTTAAATAATTATTTTATTAATTTTTTTTTAAAACATCAATTTTACTAATTTATTTTTATTTTTTCTCTACACACTAAATTAATATTAATAATTAAATTAAATATTTTTCTTAATTTGTGTATCGGTTAAACAAGAAAATAATTTAGGGAGGAGAAACATGGCTAAGCAGTCATTTAACAACTATCTCTCACCTTTATTTTTTCCAATTTTGGCTCAGCAGTCTTGACTTTGTCAACAATGTCAATCCTCGACCTCAACCAGCCTCCATGCTTTCATGCCTCCAAAAGCAACTGGGGGTGAAGGTGATTTGGTTTGGTTTGATTTGAGTTAAAATTGTAAATCGAACCATTCCCTAACGGTTTCACATATTTCAAACCGAACTAAACCGGCACAAACTTCAAACCGAACCGATCGGTTTGATTAGGTTTGGTTTGGTTCGGTTCCGCGGTTTAATTATTTAAATATTTCAAAAAAGAAAAAACTTTTAAATATAAAAAAAATACTTTTAACATAAACTAAATAATTAAAAATTAAAAAATTAACTTTAAAATTACAATAATTCAATCAAAATGTAGGCAAACAACAATAATTTTCTTATTAAATTCAATTACTAATTATTAAATAATATATATATATATAAATAAAAATTAAATGGTGGTGGTTCGATTCGATTCGGTTTGGCACCAAAAATCGCAAACCGAACCGAACCGCTTGGTTTATAAAATTTTCAAACCTAAACCGAATCGTCCTAACCCAAAATCGAACCGAACTGGCCGATTCGATTCGATTTGGCGGTTCGAACTTACACCCCTAAAAGCAATGCAGAAACACTACAGTGCTTACATAATCTGAATGCCAAGAAATTTTTTTTTTGATAAAGCACAATTAAGACAATAGCTCAATGGAACCGACTATGATTTACGAACATCTACGATTCAATGATAAAAAATGGCTTTAAGTAAATTTTACTATTTTTTCCTCTTGCTCGAAATTGAGTATGATACGAACATCTACGACTCAACGATAAAAATATCTTAAGGAGTAATTTTTACCATTTTTTAGTCGTGCTCGGAACTTAATTATGTACTGTCAAAAGTTACTGTTATCATTATGCAATAGATTTTCACATCATCAAAACAAAAAATTATGTCCGCACTGCAGTCTTAGGAATCACCCCTTTCTTCCTCCACCATCTCCACCGCCACCGCCATTTTCTTCTCCAACAACCTCCCGCCGGCTTCTTCGTCACCCGGCTGAACTTTCTTCATTCCTTCATTCGCCTTCATCCCTAGCCACTTCAAACGATTATAATGCGCAACCCCCAAAAAGGCCAACCCGTACCCATTTAAATTCACGGCCGTCACCGAATCTTTAATTACAGACCACGAAAATGCAATCAACAACCAGTCCTTCACAACTCCGGCCACATTCATCGTCAACGTCGACGTCTTACCCACCACCAAAATCACCGCCAAATTCAACCCAAATTAAATGCACACAGCGAATTCGTCCCGAACACCAAATAATTGAAATTAAAACTTGAATAGTTAGCCTTTAATAACGGAAACTCAACAATGACCCACGGCACACCAAATTCTAATTAAACCAATAATAGCATTCTTGAATTCTTTGGATTTGGACCTAGTGACAGACCCAAGGATACTTACGTGAGAATGGGGCCAATTAATTAAAGTAATAATCAAATTAAAGATACATTGGTAAAAAAATTAATAAAAAAATTAAATAGTGAACATTTCTTTTGAAACAGGCTAAAAAGGAAAAAGAATGTTTTTTTTAAAATAGAGGGAGTAATTAAAACTATCACGTGCAGAGCACCTTGAAGTATCAACACAATCACATAGTGCACCCTGACCTAAGTTTTATCTCATAGTCACACACAATGTTACATTTTGTCTCACTTTGTCCTCGGGTCGTGACGGGGCATTAGAAAGGTAACGAAATTGATCATGTGCAAATCATGTGTGAGGGTAATTTTGCAATTTTCTTTTTAGTGTGAAGAATACTATGATCATTTTAGCTTTAAACCCACTTAACAACTATCTCTCACCTTGTAATCACCGCCATCACCACCATTTCTCTACCACCACCATATTCACACCATAAAAAACCTCTCAAAGCCACCACCTGTATCCATAAATAAATCAAAAAAGAAAAAGCCACCATTATAAACCCATTAATAAATCAAAAAATAAAAAATAACTGCTTCAAAGCCCTTGATTGTAGAATCAAAGCAATCACTTTCAGTCAATTATTTATGCACCAAGTGAAAATTAAACATGATCAATTAACAAAATCATGGTTCAAATTCCAGAACCTATATCTCCAAAAAAAAGTCAAATTCCAAAAATTACATACATAAAAAATCCCTAAACTCCAAAATCATCATATATTATCATACATTTCATTTCAATTAGACGTGAAAGGTTGCAAAAATTTCTAGATAGATTGAAGATGATACTCTAACCTAATTCATTTTTAACCTTATCTTCAAACCCATATCAAAGTTTTAGTCATGTGATTTAGAGCCATGAAATCGAAAATACCAAAAGAAATCCATGGTTGCAGATTTAATAAAGCTACATTGTAAAGAGAAAAATGGTCGATCGAGATCTTGTTCGTCTTCGTGGGTTGGCATAACCCATTTGATTTGAGCCCTAGAAAACAAAATAGAATATTGAATCTTTTAGCTTTAGATCCCCGATTCAGGCTCGTGAAACAAAACCAATACACCCAACATCACAATCTGATAAACCAGGTTAACACCTGATGAACACGCGAGCCAATCAAGCTTGAGATCCTGCATGGATCCCCGAATCGATGCGCTATATACAACTAAACTACACAATATCATCAGCTTGCAAACAACTATATACAACAGGCTATAAAGCGACAACTAGTATATAACAACCAATTGGAGTCATACTACTCTATGTAGGCTCGACATCACATGTCGAATGTCGAGCACTAAGATAGTACAACTGCCACAAATACCAATACAATTCTACCTAAGTACATAGTTATTATAACTCGGTATAACTCATCGTCTTCAATATGACAATGAATACACAAAAGCGAGAGAGAGAGAAACACAGAGAGACGAAACCTATAATATTAGGGCTCTACTCGAATGACCAAAGTAGCCCTCACGTGACTCGTACATATCAATTTTCGGAAAGTGGGAAAAAATGTAATATCATGTATGACTATGGACAAAACTTAGGTTGTGGTGCAGTATGGAATTTAGTGAATACTTCAAGGTGTCTTTTGGCCTAACCGTAAAATGAACTAAGTCTTTTTGAAAATTAGCCAAGTATAATCAATTAAGGTATTTACTGGCCCAAAACCAACGAGCTTTGGCCTGAAATGAGCCCATTTAGATGCAAATTTTAATTTCAAAGCCCCAACATAACGGGCTTAAACTAATGAATTTTTTACGGACTTTATACAGGCATTAAATGGATTCGGGCTTACAGATTGAATAAAGTAACACATTTGGTTATCTAATATTCTAATTGACTCAAAATCAAATTATTCCATGTAATTAAACACCAAATTATTCCATGTAATTAAACACATTCGGTTACCCACATGCGTTCTTCGCACCGGTCTATCTGGAAAGAAGCTGGAATACACGACGCCATCATCAATTCAACTTTCAAAATTCACAGAAACGATGATTTAATCATTGGGTTTTCTGAGAAATGGTGTTGTGAGACTAATACCTTTGTTTTTCCTTGGGGTGAAGCTACAATCAGGATATCATGTTAGGAGGGTACTCTGTTTTGGGTAACTCTGTTTTTAGTCCCCTTGAAAACAGAGAAGAAGTGAAAATTTTCGAGAAATTGGAATATGTACGGATCGAATTTGCGAGATCTAAGTCAAGAAAGGCTAGCCATGGTTGTCTAAATTCATGAACAGTGGAAGTGAAATCGAGCACGAAGCATTTCTTTCATTTGGTTGTCTAGGTTTGTCTTCCCCCAAGCAAAAGACACTATATCGAAAAATGTTCTCGCCATTGCTGTTCGTCCCGCTGGTGTCACTAAAATGGCACTGGCATCGGCTGTTCCTCGCGAGTATTTACAGGGATTTAAGATTGATGAAGAAGATAATGCTTTAGCACTGATAGTTTGGTCACCTTTATAGTTGGTTCAAGTTTGGGTTTTCAGAGAGATTTACAATGCTGTCTCTTAACCTAATGAAATGGAAAATGGTGAGCAACACTTTGCAAGGTGGGATGATAAGAATGTGAACATGAACAATGTAAGACTAGCCATCGACTCGGCTTTTAAAGATTTTTGTTGGTGCCCTTATTATGGTATGTGGCTTAGGAAGTTTTACAATGAGAAGGAGGGCTGGATATTGGTGGATTGTGGATTAGATGAAGAACTAGAGTCGTTTGCTCGATGTTTGAGGTTTCTGAGCTTGTTGGGATAGATTGTGACTGTATTGAGCAATACCTCCCGCATAGAGTTGCTATGCAATTTGGCTTGGGTCAAGATCTACCTAGTCGTGTGCCATGAGCCAATGCAACTGCTGAAATTGCGTGGAGAAATTACACGAGACCAATCAGGGATTGGAAATTGTATTTTCCAACACGATTCTTCGAGCCTTGTGTTACCTCTAGATACTGGAATTGGTGGAATCAATTTACTAGGGAAGATGTAATTAAGGTTGTCAGGGAAAATACAATTACTTGTGAGAATTCAACCAGTTCAATGCTAGCGGACTAAAATAGAAAGAAATTGGCCCATGATGCCCTTGTTCCTCCTGGTTTTCCTCCAAGAAGTGCTATAATGGAAGTGTGTAGTTCTTCGGATGATGGTCAACCAACAATAACTACAGATATTACGAGCATAGCGAGCGGAAATAGAGAGCCTTCAATGAGCGCTCCAATGCAAACACCATCATGGACAGCTGTGGATTATGAAACTTTTGAGAAGGAAAATGTAGAAAGTAGCAGCCTTCACGAGCTTGAGACATTAGGATCAGAATTTGAAGCCAGGATGAGCAAGCTCCAGAAAGTAGTTGCGCATCTGAAAGCGGCCAAATTAGGCCACAGGTTAGCCTAAATGATTTTCTTTTTCTTTTTAAGCGATGCTCAAAGTGTAATTCTGGTCAATTATATTTTTGTAACAATTATCTTAGTGAACTATTGTTAAATACTTGGTTGAATCGCTCACTTTTATTGGTTGAAAGGAGTATCATTTCTCATCATTAACCCTTTTAATGTCTTTCTTACCAAATTGAGTAGCATATTGATGCAACGTGAAAAGATCAATATTTATTTAGAGGGTCTAGTAATTAGTAATTAGTTTGCCTAATTTTGAATTGTTAAAGACAGTATTTTATGTTTTTAGGGCTTCTTACACTAGCTAATTTAGTTAGGGATTGTTTTGGCAACATATTTAGTCAATTTAGAAGGATATTTCTTGAAGTTAGACCATAGGTTTTCGTAGTGGTTATAAGAGTGATGTGGTTAGGGTCTTATCTTCAGTTCTAGAGTTCTGTTTTGAGAATGATCTTACGAGAAGCGGTCATTGACGATTTCTTTTTTCTATGCTATTTGAATAATTAATCTAGTTTTAGTTTGTTTTCTCGCTTCAATTAGTGTGTTTTTGTTGCTGTCATGTTTTTCCTCTGAAGAATTTAGAGATGGGAATATGTACGAGTGCTATGGAAGTTCCCTGTTAATCTTCTTTTAGTTTTCTAACTTATTTCAAGCCAGTCTCATTATTTCTATGCAGCTACTAAAGCTTTCCAGGTTTAATGCACACCGTTTTCGGAAAACCATAATTTTATGTCAATCAACACTAGAATGTTTAAAATGGTAGCAAAAACCAGAACTTAGTGCGGTTATGAAATTCACGCGGCTTGAGTAGTAAATGAATGTCTGTATTTTGGTATCATATTAAAATGGATATAGAGAATGAAAGTTGCAATGTCAATAATGTCAAATTAGAAACTGCAAAAGATAATAACAAAATGAAAGGCAAAGGGGTTGCAAATTTATCTAACTTAGATAATTATGTATAGTCAGAATGAAATCAGCCATTTTAAATTTACTGATAGAAATTTCTGTGCGTTGGGTCAAACACGAACCGCATAACTTGTCATTCAATTAGGGCATAATAGATTTTCACAGTTTCATTAAAACTGATCTCCTCATTTTTTTGTTAAATTTAATTTGACATGTTTATTGTTTATAGTAAGTAGTTGTTAAATCGCTGTCTAGGATATAGTGAGCGGACAACTGGAAACTTTGCCGTTTGAGGGAAGTTTTACTTACCACTGTTTTCCCACGGACCAAAAATTCAAACAGAAACTTACCGTTGTAAGTAGCCGTTGGAGGATTTAAAATTTTTATAAAATAGCCGTTCGAAGAAACCTATTCTTTGAGGTTCTATCTTTACTTGACAGTGCCGCATAGTATAAATGAAAAGGAAGCGGATAACATTGATTTCATTATTTTCGGCTTTCCAAATTGAAGGCAAATAGTGTCTTTTTGAGACTAGGCATTGTGAGCTTTTAGGTACTAAACTGAGATGAGTGTAGAGAGTGCAAATAGCAGGACTCCAGTGGCAATGGGGGACCAGGAGAAGTCCACCTGTTGCTTCTATGATACTGTTGAGACGATGGAAAGTGTTGTCGAGGGCGGGGCCGAAGTGGAAGGACCCAAGAGAGCTGTGGGAGATGAAATTGGGACGAGAACTGGATACGACAAAGGAGGCAGTAACAACATCATCGACAGTGAAATAGATTGGTATGAAAAACGCTTGTCGTACCTTGAGCGCAGGCTTGAGAGTCTGGAGAGAACAGTTGCTCTCTTGATAGCTGCAAAGGTTTGTGATAATTCGGGAAATGATTCATCAGCGGGAGTGAGTTCCAATTATAGGAAGTAGATTGGAAGGTGAAACCCTGGTTGTACCTTGAGCGCAGACTCGGGGTGACACTTTTGGGAATAGAAACTAAATAAATTTAATCAATTAGATGCTTCCAATAATGATTTAAGCTAGATTTGGACTTTTTTGTGATGTGATAGATATTCTGTCTTTAAATTTTTACTGCTTTCATTACTTCAATTCTATTTTAAGTACTTCCTATATTCTGTTAATTGCCTTTCCTACTTCCTCCAAAGAATGTCTAAAAAGAATATGTGAAGCACTCATACATAGTAACTTATTCTTTAGAAATTCAAGTAACTATAATGTGGGTAAAAGAGGGAAAAACTGATGTTCTTGAATACCTGATGCATGAAGTAATGAACAATCAAGACCAAGGATTGAAAAGAAAATAAATTCATCAATTATATGATGACTTAACGGCAACCTCAATGGAAGTTAAAGTAAACGTTGCTTTGATAGGAAAATGGAACTATGAATCCCATTTAACTAATTTTAGGACGTGAACAGTATCATTAGGGTATAATGGTGCTCCACAATTGGATTAAAAGTTAAATGTTCAGTGTATTTATCTAACTTGACAGTGTATAATGAATGCAGTAACTAGTTGTTGTCTAGATTGTTAAAATTTGCCGTTGAACAATTGAAGCTTAGCTGTTACAGAGTAGCCATTGTAGAAGTTGAATTTAGCCATTGTAGAGTAGTAGTCTTGGAGAAGTTGAATTTTTACTGCTTACTAGCTGTCTAGAAATTGCCGTTGAGTAATGGGAACTTAGCTGTCATGAAGTAAATAAAGAAGTTGAAACTTAGCCGTTGTAAAATAGTTGTTGGAGAAGATGAATTTTAGCCGTTGTTCTCCCATCTCCACTTGACAGTGCCCGTAGAGAAATTGAAACTTAGCCGTTGGAGAAGTTGAATTTTAGCCGTTGTTCTCCCACCTCTACTTTACAGTGTACATAGTAAATATAGAAAGACATAACATTGCCATAAATCATTCCTCCCCTGGTTCTCATTCCATGAGTACTTGTTATGTATATGCATAGTTTGAAGCCAAGGAAAGTGGTTTCTGAACTCAAAAGTTGTGAGAAGGTAGGCCATTAGTTCTTTACTGTTTATTCATTTTTTCAATGTTGTCCCTAGCTTTCTGAGTAGCTCATGAAGAAGAGAGTGGAGAGACGGACTTCTGCGTTGTTTAGTTGGGGCAATGAAGAGAAAGGGTTAAGGTACTAAGGCAGGCTGGACCCAGGACCAAACTCTTGTGGGGCCAGACTATTAAGATAAGAAAATTGCTACACTAATTTTTTTATCCTTATTTAGGGAAAGACAAACCACAAAACAGTAACGCAACCATTTAAACAATAACAATACTAAATGTCCATATATAAGTCTCACTATCAAGAGTAATGGGTAAAAAAAATAATGATGTATTCTTAAACAGTCTCAAACTTTTAAGAAAGGGGGGACAAGAATTATATTTCTCTTAAATTTTATTCTCAGAAACAATGTTTTTCCTATTGTTGTTCGTCTAGCTAGATGCAACATTACAGGGATTTAAGATTGATTAAGGAGAAACTATCTGAGCATAATGCATTTCACTCATAATTTTGTCACCTAAACAGTTGGTTCAAATGTCGGTTTCCGAAAGATTTGGAATGCTGTGCTACCGGATTCAAAGGGAAAGAAATCAGCCAATGATGCCCTTCGTCCTGGTTTTCCTCCAAGATGTGCTACAATACAAGTTCTTCTTTGGACGAGGAACTTCAAACAATTGCTAAGCACATATGGAGCATAGCGACTGGAAATAGAAAGCCTTCAATGAGCCCTCCAATGCAAAGGTCAGCATTAACAACGGCTGTTTATGAAACTTCTGAAAAGGGAAATATTGTCAAAAGTAAAGTTGAATGGGAAGGATATGAAGAAGTCACGGGAGATGTGACTGTGAGTAGAACAGTTACTCCGCCTCATAAAGGTTGAAGTAAGGCTATTAGGAGTTTTAAAGGAGCAATGGCACCGATTTTTGTTGGAATAAAAGCAGAAATCATTGTTCCTCCTAGTTTTCCTTGAATAATGGTTCTCATGACGAGGATAACAAAACTATCGCTGAACTTTTAAAGAGTGTGGGGAGTACAAATAGAAAGTTTCAAGTGAGTCCTTCAATGCACATTTCTGCATCTTCAACTGCTGATAATGTGTCTTTTGAAATGGAAAATGTTGTGCAGAGTAAAGTATCAAAGGAACTTTCAGGAGGTTTGACTGATTCTGAAGCAGAAGCTCTAGCTTGTAATAGGGTGAGCCTCGACAGAAGCAGAAGCTCTAGCTTGTAATAGGGTGAGCCTCGACAGAGAGAAAGCCTTCTCGAGCTTGAGAGATTGGAATCAGAATATGAAGCGAGGATGAGCAAGCTCGAAAAAGTATCTCAAAGCTGCAATATTAGAACACAGGTTAGCGTAAATGATTTTTTGTTTGTCCGTAAGTGATGTTCAAAGTGTAAATTTCTGGCCAAAACCAGATTTGTGTAACAATATCTTTGTAACCTGTTGTTAAATACTTGGTTGAATCACACACTTTTGTTGGTTGAAAGGAATAGCATATCACATCATTTACCCTTTTTTTCCTTTCCAGATTTAGTAGCATATCGTGTTATGTTCTTCCTGTGAAGAATGTAGAAAAGGAAAAGGGCTATTTGTAAACTCAAATTGGGTATTGAGAAACATTCATAGCTGCAGTTTGCTGCTGTATCTATGTTAATTCACTTGGAGATAATTTTTTCTGGTACCATTTAGGGATAATATCTGTAGTAATATTAAACTTGCGTTAGAACTCAAATCCGCTAACAGATTTGTCTAGCTTTTAAATATGTGTAGTCAGAATGAAACTAGCTTTTTACAGTCCAAGTAAACTAATTGAACTCCTCACTTCAGTTTATCTAACTTGACACGTACATTATTGTAGGAGGCATATATCCGTTAACTAGCTTTCTAAAAATTGTGATTGGATAACGGACAACTTAGCCGTTGGAGAAGCTGAAAACTTACTGTTGTTTTTCCAATGTACAGTAAGGAAAGAAACTTACCAAATAAATTAGCCGTTGGAGGATTTGATACTTTTCCTTTGTGATTCCATCTGTATTAGTCACATTCGCATAGGATAAATGGTAAGAGGCGTATAACACTGGCTTCATTCTTTCTGACTTTCCTTCCTTGAGCACTTCCAAAATGAAGGAAAAATTGAAATGAGTATAGGGAGTGGAAAGGGGAGCAAGTGGCAGTTCAGTGCAATATATTGGAAGAAAATCCATTGGCGGAGCTGCTCATAGCAGTGAAGTTTGAGTGGAGTTTTAAGAAGCTTGAGGATAGACTTGAGAAGCTAGAGGAAACAGCTGCACTCATAGGGGCCAGCAGTAGTAATTCGGCCAGGATTGAGAGGTGTTCAGTGCAATAAATTGCGACGAAAACCCATAATTGGTAATGCTGCACAAAGTGATAGAGCTTGAGCGTATAGTTGAGAGGCTGGAGAAGACGGCTGCACTCACAAAAGCAGCTGAAGCTAGTCGAGAGGTCTATAAAGGTGTAATCCATAAAAGGGAGAAACTGTAGCGTTGAGAATGGGATGGCTCGATTACCCAGAAGATTGTGGTTGTCTCAAGCCGGCTATGTTGAGAAGGTGTTAGAGAGGTTTAACATGGGAGATGCAAAACCAGTGACGACACCGTTGGCGAATCACTTCAGTTTATCTACCTCAGATTCCCCAACTACAGTTGAAGAAACTCAACACATGTCAAAGGTTCCCTATGCAAGCGCAGTGGGATGTCTCATGTATGCTATGGTATATACTAGACCAGATTTGGCACAGGCAATCAGTGTGGTAAGCAAGTATATGGCTAATCCAGGTAGACAGCATTGGTCAAGTGGATTTTCAAATATTTGAAGGGCACTGTGGACTATGGTATTATGTTTGAGAAGCAGAGTGTGGGGCTTTCAGTTGTAGGGTATGTTGATTCAGATTATGCAGGCGATAATGATCGTAGGAGATCTACCACAGGTTATGTGTTTACCCTAGCAGGTGGACCTATATGTTGGAGAGCTATGCTTCAGGCCATTATTGCATTGTCTACAACCGAGGCGGAATACATGGCAGCTGTTGAAGCTGCGAAGGAAGCCCTATGGCTTAGGGGCTTAGTCAAGGAGTTGGGTGTTCAGCAAGGTGGAGTTCTGTTGCGTTGTGACAGTCAAAGTGCAATCTACTTAGCGAAGAATCAGAAGCACATCGATGTGAGGTTTCACAAGATTCGTGAGTTGATTGATAATGGGGATATTCTGCTTGAGAAGATTCACACCACAGATAATGCTGCAGCATGTTGACGAAGCCAGTTGTAACTGACAAGTTCAAGCATTGCTTGGATTTGTTGCACATCTCTAGTTGTTAGAGATGTGGGAGGTCCAGTTCTACAGGTGCTCAAGGTGGTTTCGAGTTCGTGTTCTTTGTCTTCTAAGGGGTTGGGTGAATACTCGCCAAGGTGGAGATTGTTGAGAATGGGATGGCTCGATTACCCAGGCAAGAGGCCAGTTCCTTCCGAGGGAACACGAAATATTCGGCCGCATAGGGCGTCCGCATGGAACACTGGAATTTAAGCGTCCGCATAAGGCGTCCGCGTAAGGATTCTGGAAACCATGCGGCCGCATAGTGCGTCCGCATGAAAGCTTTGCAAATCGTATGCGGCCGCATAGTGCGACCACATAGCGACGGTTTTAGAGTTTTCTATTGTATCCTTATAAATAGTGGTATACCTAGAACGTTTGAAGGTGTGAGCCTCTAATAAAATTTCGACAGTCTATTGACCCCAATCTCTCTCTCTTCTTTGTGATTGATGCTATTATACTCTGTTAATTTGTTTGCTAGTCTTCTGCTGTGCACAATATGTAGTTTGTTTTTAGGTAATGAATCGTTTCGATCAGAAAACAAAATAAAGCTTAGTCTTTGTCTATAATTTTCTATAGGAATTAGGAGTTTTTGAATTGTTTGAGTAGCTTCACTATTTTGTAGTTAGGATATCCCATCACCAATGTCAATGTAAAACTCTATAGCATATTAGTACTCTTTTCATCTCAAAATAAGTGTTTCCTATTTCATTTTGGGATGTCCCAAAATAATTGTCCCCTTTCTTTTTTTGGAAAGTGTTTCTAGTCAATTGTGTGATGTGTCTTTCCTATTTGTGAGATAGAAAAAGTAAACAAGTAATAAATTGGAGGATACTAAAAGAAAATTACATATAGTAAAAAACTTTATTAAGACTGGTGTATATTGAATAAGAGATACTTGTTTTGGGACAAAGGGAGTAACATGTTTCATGTTATTCGATTTTGCATTACATATATATATATATATATATATATATATATGTTTTTTTAATTATTTTCCAAGGTATCCATAAGTCCGAGGATCCAAAACTAATTTTCAAAATATTTTCAGACGCTATAAACGAAGATCTCTCCCAATAGCTCGACTCGAAACTGAAACCTAACTTTTAAGTCACTCTTCATGGCATTATTCAAGGGGAGTCGGTACTAGCAGTACTCCACTTGTACGTACCGTCAAATGGAACATGTTTATGCTTGGAACTTGGTGCAATTGTCGAACAGAAACTTGTACGCAGTCATACTCCTACATTAGTGCATGCATAAAAACATTACGTAATTGTGTTTAGTCAGGGATTTGCCATCAAGGGACGACTTAGTCTCAAACAATTTCAAGGTGTGTTTTTGAATTAAGCTCCTTAATCAATTGAGTTATTTCTTAAAATTAATCAAACTCAAAATTCCTTTTTCAACCATTTCTTATTTGCTTAAATTAATGGTTTTTGAAGACATAATTACAAGAAGCTATCAACTGCAATTCAACCCTCTTTTTTGTTGTTTCTCTATTTTTTCCAATTTTGGCCTAGCAGTCTTGACTTTGTCAACAATGTCAATCCTCAACCAACCTCCATGCTTTCAAACACTACTGTACTTACATAATCTGAATGCCAAGAAAAAATTTACATTTGATATATAAAGCACAATTAAGACAATATATAGCTCAATGGAACCCACTATGATGCGGACATCTACGACTCAATGTTAGGAATTCTAAAGGAGCAATGGCACTGATTTTCGTTGGAATAAAAGCAGAAATCATTGTTCCTCCTAGTTTTCCTTCTGATGGGAGGATAACAAAACTATCGCTGAACTTTTATAGAGTGTGGGGAGTACAAATAGAAAGTTTCAAGTGAGTCCTTCAATGCACATTTCTGCATCTTCAACTGCTGATAATGGGTCTTTTAAAATGGAAAATGTTGTGCAGAGTAAAGTATCAAAGGAACTTTCAGGAGGTATGACTGATTCTGAAGCAGAAGCTCTAGCTCGTAATAGGGTGAGCCTCGACAAAGAGAAAGCCTTCATGAGCTTGGAGATTGGGATCAGAATATGAAGCGAGGATGAGCAAGCTCGAAAAAGTATCTCAAAGCTGCAATATAAGAACAAAGGTTAGCCTAAATGATTTTCTTTTTCTTCGTAAGTGATGTTCAAAGTGTGAATTTCTGGCCAAAACCAGATTTTAAGAATTATCATTGTGACCTGTTGTTAAATTTTTGGTTGAATCACACACTTTTGTTGGTTGAAAGGAATAGCATATCACATCATTGACCCTTTTTTCCTTTTCAGATTTAGTAGCATATCGTGTTATGTTCTTTCTTTGAAGAATGCAGAAAAGGAAACATGTATATGTAGTGTCAAATTGGTTGTTGAGAAACATTTATAGCTGCAGTTTGCTGCTATATCTATGTTAAGTCAATTGGAGATAATTTCTTCTGGTGCTATATAGGGATAAAATTCTGTAGTGATATTAAATTGCATTAGAACTCTAATCCGCTAACAGATTTATCTAACTTATAACTATGTGTAGTCAGAATGAAACTAGCATTTCACTGTCCAAATAACGGAACTCCTCTCATCACTCATCAGTTTATCTAACTTGTCAAGTACATAATTACAGCAGGTATATAGCCGTTAACTAGCTTTCTAGAAAATTGTGTTTGGATAACGGAAAACTTAGCCGTTGGAGAAGTTGAAAACTTACTGTTTTTCCCATGTACAGTAAGGAAAGAAACCTACCGTTATAAATTAGCCGTTGGAGGATTTGATACTTTCCCCTCGTGATTCCATCTGTACTAGTCACATTCGCATAGTATAAATGGTAAGAGGCGTATAACCCTGGTATCATTCTTTCTGGCTTTCCTTCCTCGAGCACTTCCAAACTGAAGGAAAAACTGAGATGAGTAAAGGGAGTGGAAAGGGAGTGGGTGGCAGTTTAGTGCAATATATTGGGAAGATAAACCGTTGGCGGAGCTGCTCAGAGTGGTGAAGCTTGAGCGGAGAATTAAGAAGCTTGAGTATAGAATTGAGAAGCTAGAGGAAACAGCCACACTCATAAGGGGCAGTAGTAATCCGGCTAGGATTGATAGGCAGTTCAGTGAAATAAATTGGGACGAAAACCCATTGGTAAAGCTGCGCAAATTGATAGAGCTTGAGCGCAGAGTTGAGAGGCTGGAGAAGACGGCAGTAATCCATAAAAGGAGAACCTGTAGTTTGTTCTTTGGTAATCATGAACCATTTTGTTCAGAAAACAAAATAAAGCTAAGTATTCGTCTGTAAGTTTCTATAGGAATTAGGAGTTTCTGAATTGTTTGAGTAGGTTCACTATTTTGTAGCTAGGATATCCCATTACCATTGTCGATGTAAAACTAAGTAGCATATTAGTACTCCCTCCTTCTCAATTTTGAGTTTCCTCTATTTCATTTTGGAACATCTCAAAATAACTATGCCCGTTCTTTATTTGGAAAGTTTTTCAAGTCAATTAACATCATTGGTTTGATATCACTAGTGATAAATTGGAGGATACTTAAGGAAAATTACACATAGTCAAAGACTTTTTTAATTCCCGTGTGTATTCAATAGGAGACACTTATTTTCGAACGAAAGGAGTAACATGTTTCATATTATTCATTATTCAATTTTGCCATCGCATCACTATTGCGGAATTAC
Organism: Platycodon grandiflorus; assembly: GCA_016624345.1. NCBI lineage: Eukaryota > Viridiplantae > Streptophyta > Magnoliopsida > Asterales > Campanulaceae > Platycodon > Platycodon grandiflorus. Next base: position 37,375,682 of record CM028367.1, on the reverse strand, counting down.
CACCTGCATAACTTATTTATTTATTTTTTGTGTGTGTGGATGTTCTAATGTATCATATGCTCGAGGATCCAAAACTAATTTTCAAGGTTTTGTCTGACCCTAGAAATGGAAATCTCTCCCAAGGATTCAAAACTGTGACCTAACTTTTACTAGCACCCCACTTGTACAGTCAAATGGAGCATTTTTATGGTTGGAACTTGGTGCAATTGTCGAAAAGTAACTTGTACGCGGATGTACACCTACATTAGTGCGTGATAAAAAACATTGCGCAATTGTGGATCAAGTATGCGACAAAAAACAGTATCAATGAAATATTTTGATTTGAAAAATGGGTAGCGTTATTAACATCTAAAACCTATTAATACACCCTCTTATCTTTTACTACAAAAATGCCATCAAATTAAAAGTACTAAATGCTCAGTCATGTTCGCCTGTCCTTGGCCGAACATTCTAGTCATGTTTAGCTCGAACATTTCAGGCATTGTTTTACAAGACCTTAAATATTTAACCATGATCAGCTGAACATGAATAGAATGTTTGGTGAACTAGGTCCGAACACCACACACCCAGTTCCTGAAAATTGTTTGCTGGTTTCGCTGTTTTCTGTAGAAAAACAATTGACCGATATTGCTTGAAATCCACCTAATTTATTCAAATCTGTTGAGCACACACAAACTCAATTTCAATTCCCGTTCCAAGAATCCAACTCACTCCTCGAAACCCTAGTCTAGTCTTGTTGACCTCGTTATTTTTAACTCTGTTTTATTTATGTTTCTTGATTCCCATTCCAGAGTTGTACACAAAACCCAGTTCTTGAGTACCCACCCACAAACCCAATTCAATGGAGCCAGTTCAAATGCCAATCAATGGAACCCAAAAAGACCAACAAGTCTCTCCTAATTCTCTCTCCTTTGCAAGAAGTTGCCATTTCCGATTCCACCATAGACACATAACTCTGTATTTTTCTCTCTCTTTATTGTGTGTGTGCGTGTGTTTTTATGTTTTCTTGCAATTGGGGTTCAATTTTTTTTACTTTTTGTTGATTTGGAAAAAGACAATTGAGCAGAACACAATAGTTTGTGTTCTTGGAGATAGGGTCAGGTTTAAATTGTGCTTTCAATTTCAGTTCTAAGCTATGGTATTAGGTTCTCCCTCGGACAGACCCTTATTGTTTTTCAATTTTGGCTCAGCAGTCTTGACTTGGTCAAGAATGTCAATCCTCAACCTCAAAAAAACCTCCATGGTTTCATGCCTCCAAAAGCAAAACAATTACATTAACTCCTATCATCATGCAATAGATGATACATTTGCGAAGAAAAAATTACATTTAAAAAGTACAATGAAGACAGTTGCTCAATGGAACTGTGTGCGATAAGAGCATCTACGACTCGATGATAAGAACTGAGTGAGTACGATACAAACACGACTCGATAATAAAAATTGAGTATGGTACGAACATCCACGATTCAATGATAAGATGTCTTAATTAATTTTTACGCGTAACATCCATGACTCCATAATAAAATGTCTTTCAGTAATTTTAAGATATTTTACTCAGTATTTACAACTTATTTATTATTGGGTCGTTCGTACCCGTAAACTTTAACTCCTATCATCATGCAATAGATTTTCGCATCATCAGAACAAAAATTAAGTCCATACTGCAGTCTTGGCAATTATCCCTTTCTTCCTCCACCATCTCCACCGCCAGCGCCGTTTTCTCTCTCCTTCAACAACATCCTGCCGGCTTCTTCGTCACCCGGCTGAACTTTCTTGAGCCCTTCATTCGCCTTCATCCCTAGCCACTTCAAACGATTATAATACGCCACCCCCAAAAACGCCAACCCGTACCCAATCAAATTCACGGCCGTCACCGAATCTTTAATCACCGACCACGAAAACGCAATCAACAACCAGTCCTTCACAACTCCGGCCACATTCATCGTCAACGCTGACGTCTTCCCCACCACCAAAAACACCGCCAAATTCAACCCAAACGCACACAATGAATTCGTCCCGAACACCAAATAATCGAAATTTAAACTCGAATAGTTTGCCTTCAATACCGGAAACTCAACGAAAACCCACGGCACAAACAGGAAAGCCAGGCAACACGGCGCAACGTAATACAAGGACGTAATTGGATTCAACGTAATCCCCTTCGAAGTAAGCAGAATTTGAATTAAAACCAATCTCGTCGCCTCGACTCCCACCGCACCCAACTGCAGAAACACACCCCACGTATCGAATTTCGCCTCACCGTACGCCGCAATCGCGACCCCAATTGAAATCGAAATCATGTTAGCCATGGTGTTGGATTTATACGCTTCCTTCTTAAGACAAATTCCGATGGAGTAAACCGCGACGGGCATTAACGCTTTGAGCATTTGAATGAAGGAAACGGAGAGGTAAATGTAGGCGGAGTTGGAGAGCCAGAGGCTGACGGAGTAGAGAGCGCCGATTGGGACGACGGAGGTGAGGTAGAGGTGGCGGGACATGGTGACGGGCTCGACGAGGAGAAGACACGGACAGCGAGGAAGGCTAAGGTGGAGGAGAAGGCCATGTGGATCATGGTGAGGGAGATTGGGTAAGGCCAGTTGTAGAGATGGCGGTCGAGGATGTATTTGTTGTAGACTATGACGGAGAAGCTCATGGTGATCCATATTGCTACGTAGGTGTAGGAAAGTATGACTTTTCTAACTACTCCGTTGGAGACGCTGCCTCCTCCTCCGCCGCCTAAGCCCATTGTGTATTTGGGGGTGACGTAGGGTAAGGCGGAGGCGGGTGTAGGTTTAGAGCGGTCGGGGGACGATTGAAGGAAGTGAGAGTTTGTATAGAGTTTGGGAGGGAGGGAGGGAGTTGGTGGAATGATTGAAGGGAGAAAGGGTAAAGTCAAATGAGAGTTGTTCGTTAGAGTGGGCCACGTGGGAAAGGAGACTTGTTGCCGGTTACCGGTTAGCATAAAGAGTCCGCTTTTCTTTTTTTAAAAGTCAACATGTAATTAAATTAAATCAAAATTTTATACACTTTACTTATGTTTTAGGAAATAAAATTTTATTAATTAAAAACTATTTTAAGAATACTATAGATTGCAACTTTCAAAACTTTGTAAAAATTACTAAATTTATGTTAATTATCAGTCAAACTTTAACTATGTTGACCGAAAAAAGTCAAAACTGAACTTTTTGCCTGGAACGGAGGGAGTATTAAAAATAGAAGTGATGGAATGGGTACTTAAAGAGTATTAAATTTTTTTTGTATTAAATAATGTGTTACTTGATGTCGTATTTGATGTGACAGTTGATGTGATGTATTAATTTTGATTTTTAATTTTATTTTTTATATCACATCAACTGCCACATTAAGTGATACATCATTTGGTACAAAAAATTTGGTACTCTTTAAGTACCCATAGCATTACCCTAAAAATAGAGATGTTAAAAGAGTCACGGCAGTACGTCTGGCGTTTAAACCGAAAAAATAGGGTTAGAGCTCAATTTCTTTGGCCCATTTAAAATAATGATTTTTCTGGCCCGAACCGTTTAACCTGCGACCCTTTAGGGTTAGCCCGCTAGGTTTCAAGATTGGCCTGCCAACCCGTGTAATATTAATTAGGTCATATAAAGTTAGGACATACATAAAACAACCACCATGAGAATTAAATCATAACATTCTAATCTAAAGTCAAAACACAGTTATCATTTGCATTACTTTTTTTTTTTTTTTGTTCTTGTGAATAAATACTTAAATATAAACGAAACTCTTGGAGGAGACTACTAAGTGGAGCTATTTCAATATTTATTTTGAGGTAAAACATGTTGAAATTTAAATAAAGTGATGTAAAAAATAACTAGTTTATATTTCTTATGAAAAACATAATAACCTATTTAAATTATGGGTTGTAAATAACAATCACTTTCCACTTTTCTGAATATTTACAAAGATAAAATTAATATTCATCACTTTTTTATTTTTTTAGTTATGACCCGTTTAGCCCGAAGCCCGCTAGGGTTAGGGTTAGGTTCGCAATAATAGTGGCCTGAAAAAATTGGACCATTTAGCCCGCGGACCGTTAGGGTGATAGTCGGATAGGGCTAGTCCGAAATCGCTAGGGTCAGCCTGTTTAACATCTTTAATTAAAAACGAGGTGCGATATTACGTGCTCGAGCTTATGGTATTATTTTAGTTTAAGTATTATTGGATCAAATTTACTTAATTTTTTACACCGTTAGATAAAATTTATTACATTGAAGGCAAATATGATCCAATGGTGTCAAGATCTAAGTGAATTTGATTCAACGACACTAACACGACAAATTGTAGTAATACCATAAGCTTGAACTTGTAATATGAATTGTCATTAAAGAGTACTCCTAAGTGGGATAAAATGTTTTGCTATACCTTATGGTTTCCTCAAATCCTATTCTTGCCCTAAATTGTTTCGTCACGTCGTACAACCCTATTCGAACGCATGCGAAAGCTACCGCTAAGCGGTTAACATTCATATTACGGAAGCCACTGACATATAAGAATTTGAAGCTACCGCTAAGCGGTTAACATTCATATTACGGAAGCCACTGACATATAAGAATTTGAAGGTCTAACTTGAGTTTGCTTTCAATCAAAGGGGTCCGTTAGGCCTGTACGCTTAGATGAGCAATTATTACAAGCCTTTTTCATTCATTCTGAATCTTTTCATGGTTGTATACACATTGACTGCAGCTTTACTCTTGAAAGGAGGTAAGACTATCTTTTCTCATTCTATTAAGGTTAGTTTATTTTCTTTGGGGGTATTCAGGTAATATCTACCTCTGTTTATAGATTAAGTAAAGGACCTTGTTAGCTAATAGAATGCTGGTAAATTGGATGCTGTGCAAATCTTCCTTTTCAATGAGCAATTTCAATTTGAATATTCTGTTAATGGCTTTTAACAAATGAAAAGCTTTGTTCGATGACGAAATATGAGAGAGAGAGAAGAGAAGTTGGGGAGAACTGAGGAACGTAAGATAGAGGATGGAGAGAAAATCAAAGGGGGTTAATCTATTACGAGAGAAATATATATATATATATATATATATATATATATATATATAAAACAAAAATTTACAAAGGTGGTAACCAGGGGACATGACCAAACCTAGGGAGGTGGTATTGAGATTTGGCCAAATTAAAAGGGGTGAAAACCCATTTTACCCGATGGAGTAATGTTATGGATATTTAAAAGTAAATTTTTACACTAAATAATATGACGTGATAATTGATGTAATACAAAAACTAAAATTAAAAATTAAAATTAATGCATCATATCAACTATCATATCAAATAATATATTATTAATATAAAAAAATTAATATTCTTTAAATACCAACGCCATTACAAAGGTATAGGATAGTGGCTTTTGACACTACTAACTCTACTTAACTTTTGGACCTTTTACCGGCTACGCCGGAAGAGCCAAAAGTCTTAAATATTAGGTCTTACCTTGTCTTAAGGTGAAAAATTGGAATATAAAATTTGAGTGCACTAAAATCAATTGCTGACAGCTGAACTTTTTATTTGTTTGTTTCTCTCTCTATTCTTAATTTCTTTTTCATACTTTTCTCGACATATAAATAAAAAAAAATTAATGGAATCTATTAATCCTCATCTCTAAATTATTTTCTTATTTAATTTGACACATAGATTAAAAAAAATAATTAACATAATTATTAATATTAATATTGTGTGTAGTTTTTATTAATTCTCATGTATATGTAACTCATAATTAAAGTATGAAGAAAAATAAAGATAAAATAATAAAAGTAATGTCCTAAAAATTTTTTAAATAAAATAATTATTTAGGAATAGAAAAATAATAATTTAGGGACAGAGAGAGTATAAATATTTATATTTTTAATTTTTCATTTTACTCGTGGGAAAGTGAACCTATTAATTATAGGAGTATAACAATCTAGGGTAAAATGATAACATAAACCCTCCCAAAAGGAATACTCGGTGCCAAAATATAGTTTCTCTTTCTTTTTAGTTTATTTTTAAAATATAGTACCATATTTTTTGATTTGTCAAATGAAACATTTATTTTTTTCAAAATATATTGTACCATATTTTTTTGTACGACGCTTAAAAGAAATTATCAAAATTTTCAAAAAGAAAGAAGAAAATTGAAAAAGAAGTGGTCATATATAGAATTTTATAGATTAACTATTAGAAATTAGATTTTTCTAAGGAGACGAAGACTCGTTTATTAGGACCGAATTACCGATGGAGTTACATTCTAAAATGATTATGAATCTTTTATATGTCATATAAATACTTTTTCAAATAAAAAAATTCAAAAATTCAAAATATCCTTAGTCAATGTATCTAAGATAATTTACGCAATATATATATATATATATAAGATATTATTTAAGGAAAATTTATTTTTATTTTAAAATTTTGTTTCAATGAAGAAAATATTAAGAGGAAGAGAAAAAAATAAAACAACTATAATATTTATAGTTTGTTTATATTTTTTTACAAGTAAAAGATAGTAACAATATTCTTAAAATTTTGAAAATGTATTAGTCATACAACTATTGCAAATTTTAATATTTTGAAGAGATCTCATCTCATTTTTAGAGGTCGGTGGCGTAGCGTTTTCAAAACTCAATTTTTTTAAAATTTAAATTATTTAAAATATTAATTTTTTAAAACATAATGTTTTTCTTTATAAATATATTTGGAATACTATTTTAAAACGTAAACTTTTTTACCATCAGTGTTTTGGGAAAAAAAATTTAGAAGTTTCAGTGTTTAATAATGCAACTTTGTTTAAAAATACAATTTTTTTTACTACAGTATTAAAATGCTAAATTAAAAAATAAATTATATTTTGAACAAAACACATAACCAAACTGACTCCGAGTGTCCAACCCAAGGCAACACTAATCACATGGAGGAGACATATACCACCTAATCCTAAATACTAAAATAAATAAATTAATTAATAAAACAAAAAGAAAAAGAAAAAGAAAGCACCTAATACCCTACGTCCCACATGGTGTCTTATCTTCTTATTTTTTTAATTTTCATTGACATACATACTGTCTTATCCCGAAAAAGTTGAAAATCAAACCTTTAAGAGTTTCTCAAAATTAGAATTGGAAAAGAAGCTCCATAGTACAATATAAAAATAATACTAATGTACCAAATTAAAAGAAATATTATCGAATCTATCTTGATTAAACTTTTTTAATTTAATTTATGAGTCCAACAGTCACATGTGCATCAATTAATGGAAAAAACATGTTACGAGAGACAGTGAAAGCAAACAAACAATTAATTAAATAAATATCAATTATCAAATAATTGAGAATTAAAAGAGATGAGAGAATTTAAGGTTTTAAGACTGTTGTATATTCTTATTTCAACTTTACAACTTATATATAGAATTCAAGACCTAGTCTTAAATACACACAAATAAGAAAAGCAAACAACTGCTCCTGCCTATCAAAGTGGCGCGACCACCCCAAGTACAAAAAGCTCCCCCCCTAATCCGTGTGCTCGCGGCCCGCGACCACGCTAACATTTGAGTCTTTCTCGCTTACCGCCCGCGCCGCGCATTAACTATCTATCTATATATATATATATATATATATATATATATATATAAAGTTGGTGAATATGTCTATAAGTGTTCGACCTCATCTAACTTTTGATTCTTTTAATTTTCATGCATTTGACTTTTTGGCTTCCCATTTGATATTATTAGTTAATAGCTTTTAGCTAGGTACTATAGGTGTATGATACCGTGGTATATAACACTCTTCTTGAGTAATGTTATGAGTACTTAAAGAGTACTAAATTTTTTGCATTAAATGATGTGTCTGCTGATGTGATGCATTAATTATAATTTTTAATTTTGTTTTTTTGTACTACATCATTCGCTATATTAGCTGACACATTATTTAGTACGAAAAATTTGGTACTCTTTAGGTACACATAGCATTACTCTTCTTAAAATACATTATTAAAAGAACTTTAGCTATTGACAAGAAAAAAACTAAGAAAATAAAACAAAATGACGTTGTTAATGAGGCTTGAACCTACAACATTTTAAATATGAACATTCACCTTAAATCAACTTAACCATTTATATTTTATGTATTTATTTAAAATACTACATAAGTATATCATAGTTAAGTGGGTCACGTGACCCATGTACTACATTATAATTATCCACTTATTTTGATTAATATTTTTGTGAAATATCAAATATGTCATATCAAATGTGTTACAATTCTTTTCAGTTATACTTGTGATTTTTTGGATTATTTAAAAATTGGACAAGATGTTAGTTCATGATTAAAGATATGTATTTTTTTTTTAAGAAAATAATATTTCTCGATAGTGTAGTGTTAATTATCATATGAATATCATATTTCTGACTAATTAGTATTTGAAGTTTCCCATTCAGACTTATTCTTATAAAAAAACATATCACTTATATAAATATTTTACTAAAATATGCATACCACAAGCAATTTCACATGCGATCTTATTTTTCGGTAAACATATATGAGTTATATAAATATATTTTTTAAGGCATAATTAGACATTAAGTCAATAAATGTTTATATTCAATAATAATAATTTTTAATTTTTTTTTAAAATATAATAATTAATCTCAAAATTAAATTAAATATGTACCTCAATAAGAGGAAGGGAATATTAGTTAAAGCATAAGCATGAATATTCTTTTTCATTTGTCTAGTGCAGACTTTTCCTCCGTCCAGTTAAGGAAAAATAGACCTTTGAATGCTTCTAAAAAAATGGGGTTGGTTGGTTTGTGTAAAATAAGAATATTCCCACCGTCTATAATACCAAAATCTTTTGTTTTCTGTGAAGATGGCAGTCTACATTGAGGTCGACGTATGAATCGTATTCCCCGAGTCACACTATCCCGGCCCGGGGGAGGGAGATCCGAGCTCGAATCAATGCATTGAGAGCGAGTCTTTCATAAATCTTCAAATTTAGATTTTTTTTTGAGTTTGCTTATTGAAAGTTTCATATTACGAATCATATTTATCTTCTAGAAACTTGATGGACTTGACTTAGATATAATGTAGGGTGAATTACGGACCGGTCTCTTTTTAAACATTTGTAATTGCTCCAATTCAGTCATCTTTTTTTAAAATCGAAAAAAGATATTTTTGGGTAAAAAGACGATTATGCCATTAATGAAAGAAAAACACGCGTGCATCAGTAATCCAATGCATCGCGATGCTCCAATACAGATCATCGCGATGCCCAAGTTACACTTAACATATAGCATCGCGATGACCTAATTGCACTAAACTACGAGGATCGCGATGCCAACGTTGCACTCAACATCGAGCATCGCGATGCCCTAGTTTCATTCATCGCGATGCCAGCATTGCACTCAACATCGAGTATCACGATGCCCCATTTGCATTCAACATCGAGCATTGCGATGCCTAAATCAAATTTTACACTATTTTAAAATTTGATACATCCTCTCAATCAGATCAGGTCTGCACATCGAACATCGCGAAGCTTAATTCAATGCATCACGATGCCTAAATCACACTTTACTGTTTAAAAAGTTGATACATCTTATCAAACAGGTCTGCCGTGCTTAAACCACTTTGTATTTTTTTCAAATAGCACATTCATAAACCTCAAAATGTAGGACAGTTTTGTCCTGTATATCAACAGTCCAATGTCTCGGAAATCTTTTATTTAAGAAACTTATTTCTTATTCAAATCCTTACAATACAATCCTCTGAAAAATCTCCTAAAGAAAAATATAGTCCTGTACATCTGATCTTTTCACGGTCCAAAACTTTCAAAAACCTTATACTCTTCTTGACCTTCTTCTCGTCTTTCTTTCAAGATGACTAGGCTTGTCCTGCGCAAATATTCTTGGATTTCATGGCATTATGTCAAATGGACATATGTCAGCTCCAAGACCTGCCCGTTTCAGGAACGCAAGAAGTATCTTGTGGTGATGTCAAGAGCGCAAGAAATATCTTGCGAACCATAATGGCTTCTGTCATCACCATTCTCCTCCATTTTCAACTCCTATAATATTTGCTTCTCCTGTGAAATGGTCTCACCACAAACGAGAGATCATCATATATAGAGCAAATGGGTCAACCCCATTATAAGAGGGAAGATCCAAGTGAGGTAGAAAATGAAGAAGAAAATATATTTATCCAGTTTTTACCTCCTATAACATTCGCTTGGATCTTCCGGAATCAGCCTGATGGTGGTAATGGAAGAAGAAAAGGAGGATAAGTCTATATTTACCATCTTGTTGCTAGCACTAAGAGGGCCTACAGGCTTGGTTAGGAAAAAAGTTGTCTATATTTACCATCTTGTTGCCAGAACTAAGAGTAGATGTAGAAGTAGGACTAGATCAGTTGTTGCAATTTGCTCAGTTTATCTTAGAAGATTAATTCATGTTTTGTTTGTATTTTGTAATGTAATGTAATATTTGAAGGGATGTAAAGATGAATAAAATATATTTATGCTGAATCACTTTTGATCAATTAATAAAAATCACATTTAAGGCAACAGTACATAGCCAGAGGCATCACAATGCTAAAATGTTCAGTGTAATTGGGCATCGCGATACACAATTAAGCATCTCGTTCAATCCAAAGGCATCTTGATGCCCTATTTAAGGCATCCCGATGCCCTAACTTAACATTGAGCATTGCGAAGCCTAAATCAAGGCATCTCGATGTTCCAGTTGCTCTAAAAAAAAACCCCGAGTAAACTCAATAAAAAAAAAATCTCTTCAAATTCTCAGAATTTCAAGAGACTCTTTTACTTTCCTATAAAATGAGCTATTCATACATTTCTAAAATCTTCAAAATTTACCAGTCCTCTTCTGTAAAAATTCTCTACTGGTCTTCTCTCACTTTCAGTTCTTTGAAAAATGACTAACGCACAAATTCAGCCAGCTCCTCTTCCGTAACAATTCTCTACTTGTATCAGATTGTGAGGAGAGTGCGGGATCCCAAAAATGATGTTTCTAATTTCATTGACTGGGTACCAACAAGAAATGGAGAAATGGTTGCTCGAACTACTTCTCCAGTAGCTCATCTATCATCTTCCAACTCTTCTGTTGATTCAAACGTTCTTGTGCCCATTAAAGAGAACAATACTATGAAGAAGAAGGAAATCAATAAGGAAAAGGACATTGCTACAGAGGAGAGTAGTAACCAAGGAGGAGGACGAAGATAAAGGCTATATCAGTTAATGAAATTTGCCAAGTTTATCTTAGAATATTTATTCATGTTTTGTTTGTATTCTGTAAATTTAATATTTGAAGGAATGCAATGATAAATGAAATATACTTATGTTGAATCCCTTGTATGTAAAATTATATTTTTATATTTTGACAAAAAATACTAATATGTCCTTAATACAAACAAAAATACTAATATATCAATTAATCAAATGATGTTTCCAATTTAAAAGTCCCGATGCCTTCCCTAAGGCATCGCGATACAAATATTATTTTTTTGTCAAAAAACTAATATGTCTTTAATACAAACAAAAATATTAATATATCAATTAATGAAATGATGCCTTCTTTAAGGCATCGTGATGCCTAATTTAAGGAATTATGATGCCCAAATATTGGCATCGCGTACAATTGTCTGGACATCGCGAGCATCATGTTCATCATCAAACTCGAGTTTCAATTCCACGCATCGCGTTCAATATAATGGGCATCGCGATGCACATGTAAAATTATCTTTTTGTCAAAATTCTAATATGTCCTTAATATAATCAAAAATACTAATACATCAGTTAATGAAATGATGTTTCCAATTCAAAAGTCCCGATGCCTTCCTTAAGGCATCTCGATGCCTAATTTAAGGAATCACGACCAAATATTGGCATCGCGTACAATCTTATGGGCAACGCGAGCATCACGTTCATAAATCAAACTCGAGTTACAATTCTTTACGCATCGCGTTCAATATAATGGATATCGCGATGCACATGTAAAATTATCTTTTTGTCAAAATTCTAATATGTCCTTAATAAAATAAAAAATACTAATACATCAGTTAATGAAATGATGTTTCCAATTCAAAAGTCCCGATGCCTTCCATAAGGCATCACGATGCCTAATTTAAGGAATCGCGATGCCCAAATATTGGCATCGCGTACAATCTTATGGGCATCGCGAGCATCACGTTTATCATCAAACTCGAGTTTCAATTCTTTACACATCGCGTTCAATATAATGGGCATCGCGATGCACATGTAAAATTATCTTTTTGTCAAAATTCTAATATGTCCTTAATACAAACAAAAATACTAATATATCAGTTAATGAAATGATGTTTCCAATTCAAAAGTTTTGATGCCTTCTATAAGGGATCGCGATGTCTAATTTAAGGAATCGCGATGCCCAAATATTGGCATCGCGTACAATCTTATGGGCATCGCGAGCATCACGTTTATCATCAAACTCGAGTTTCAATTCTTTACGCATCGCGTTCAATATAATGGGCATCGCGATGCACATGTAAAATTATCTTTTTGTATTTTGACAAAAATACTAATATGCCTTTAATACTTAGGCATCCCGATGCTTAATACGAGCATTACGATATACATATCAATCATCGCAATGCCGAGATTTTAAATTGCGATGAACCAAAGCATTTTAAGCCAGAAATAAAACAAGTGCGAAAACAAAAACAAACCATTTCACCCCGCATTTCACATAAAAACACAAAAAAATATTTCTCATTTCACTACCATTGTCTACACAAGCAAACTAATAGTAAGAATTATGAGAGCAAATCGACTACTGACAAGAGCATAATTTCTTCTTAACAAGCTGAATACACCACCAAAATAGCCAAAACGACGAAGGAAACTCAAACAACAGGTGTGTTTTTCTTCTACATTATTTGAAAATTATGTATACGTCCGGATTGAGATACTTGGGAATCGCGATTCTAGGGTTCTTAAGACTTGGAAATCGCAATTCTAGGCTTCTTAAAACATGAATTTTAGGGTTCTAGCGTATAATCAATGAATAATAATTCATAGTATGTGCATCGAAATACATCAAATTGGACATAGAAATTTCATTTGAATTTGCTGTATTCAAGAAGATTTCTATGCATCTTGGTTTACTTTCTTCTTTTTCAATAAATTTACTCTTTGGTAATAAAATGGAATATCCCTGTTGTTATGCAGCTTCAAAAAACTTGGAAATCGCAATTCTAGGGTTCTTAAAACATGACTTTTAGGGTTTTAGCGTATAATCAATGAATAATAATTCATAGTATGTGGATCGAAATACATCAAATTGGACATAGAAATTTCATTTGGATTTCCTGTATTCAAGAAGATTTCTATGCATCTTGGTTTACTTTCTTCTTTTTCAATAAATTTACTCTTTGGTAATAAAATGGAATATCCCTGTTGTTATGCAGCTTCAAAAAACTTGGAAATCGCAATTCTAGGGTTCTTAAAACATGACTTTTAGGGTTCTAGCGTATAATCAATGAATAATAATTCATAGTATGTGCATCGAAATACATCAAATTGGACATAGAAATTTTATTTGGATTTGCTGTATTCAAGATGATTTCTATGCATCTTGGTTTACTTTTTTCTTTTTCAATAAATTTAATTTTTGGTAATAAATTGGAATATCCCTGTTGTTATGCAGCTTCAAAAAAGAAACATACCGTAGCGTCTAAACGCAGATGCAGTCTCATACTCCTGAATAAACATGTGAAGACATTGCAATTCAGGGAAAATCACCTTGAAGCCCTGAAGAAAACACCATTTTGGAAACTGATTGAAGCCATAATCCAAGACAAAATTATAGAAAAACATTGTACGATGGATAGTTCCGTACTGACAATGATTATAAACTGTTATGTAAATGGAGACAAGTCTTTCTTGTTTGGAAAGAAAGACCTAGAGCTTAAAGCAAGGCATGCAAAGCTTCTACTTGGAATCAATGACGGAGAGGAGGAAATCAAAATTAACTTTTACAATATCGAACGATCCGATTTCCTTCTAAGGCACTTCCCCAAAAAGGAATCAAAGAGATCAAAAGACTATAAGCTTAGCCCAACCCTTATATGTAGTCGGACTCAGGCCATTATGCCCGGTGAAGATCAAAGGGAAGTCAACGACGTTGCAAGTTTGACGACACTGCTTGTTCTTGCAACCTTCCTCGTCCCAACAACTAGCAGTTACATACCATGGACATATATAAACATAATATCATACTTCAACAAGATTTCAACATACAATTGGTCAGCCCTTATTGTCGATAGGTTGATACATGCCTTGGAAACTAGAAAGGATGATAACGTGGAGAAATGCGTGCTGCTGCTACCGGTAACTTTTTTACACTCACTTATAACTAATTTCAAATTTCCATATATAGTGCATATTGATTTGTTTGTACTAACAAGGGGGGTTGAATTTGCACATGCAGTATTGGTTATGCGAGTGAACCAACATCATGAACCCAATTATAGAAGATGATATCCCAAGGTTACTCAAATGGAATCTGTCAGCACTGTCAACTATTTTTAATAAATCATATTTTAATTCAGTCATAAAGAAAAAAGTAAGTGTATAAAATGTGCCTTTAGTATCTAATTACAAATAACAAACAATGCATTTTCGATGCATCTCCCCTAACATTGTATTACATTTACTTTCTTACTTTTGCAGAAATTTCATCATTTTTCCAAGGCAACAACAAGTGAAAGAGAAACATTATGGGGAATAAAAACACATGAAAACGAAGAAATGTGTGTTGATAAAGATGCTCAACTTCAAATTGAGGGTTCGGAAAAGGATACAGATTTCTTTGACACTGGGCTCTTTGACACTGAGGTTGAAAACAATTGTTGCAAAAATTTAAAAGAGAAGTTGATCAACAAATTGTCCACTATTAAAGAAAATGACAATGAAATTGAAGAAAAGGACAATGAAATTACAACGTTAAAAACTAAGTTGCTTAAAGAACAAACAGTAAGCAAGTCGCTCTCAACTAGATGCCAAACACAACGAAATACAGAGGCTACAGACTAAGTTGACTGAAAAAGCATTGATAGTAGAAGCTAAGGATACCAAAATAGAAAAGCTCAAATCTGAATTGGCCAAGCTTCTAGAAAAATCACCCGAATAGCCGCAACAGCAACAAACTAATACCCAAAATCTATCGTCGCCTACGGATGAATTGAATTTGAAGTTACTTGAAGAAATTGAAAGCTTAAGAGTTGAATTCAATGCTAGCAAAGAACAACTGCAGATGCTCCAAACTGAGTTGGTTGAAAAAGCATTAACAATAAAAGCTAAGGCTACCGAAATTAAAACTCTGAATTAGCAAAGCTTCAAGAAAAATCATCCGACCAGCCTCAAAAACAACAAACTGTAATGAATTTGAAACTTCTTGAAGCTGAAACTAAGATTCAATCTCTAAACAATAAACTATCAACAATGGCACAAGAGATGGAAATGCTAAGGGCACAACAGCGACAACCCCAACAACCAAGCGAAACAGATGATACCATCCGATCGGTTCTGAAGGACGTACAGACCACGTCAATAGATGAATCTGAAGAAGATAGTTATGCTACAGAAACAGATGATGATACGGATGATTTTGTCAATGCAGACACTAAAAAGAAAGGTGTCGTGTCTCCTTCTTCATTGGCCAGAGGAGTAAAAGCACGACTAGACCGTAAGAGGAAGAATAAGGGCGATTTCTGCGGGGAAAAAGGGGATGAATTCAACGCACAAGTTTATAAGAAAAGGAACATAGATCCCCAAGTACCACTCAATGATGAACTTGAACCTGTTAAGCTCATGAAGAAAGAAGTTAGGGATGCAATGCAACATATTTACCTAAAATTTGAGGGAGAGGAGTAAGTGAAACTAATATTGTTGAATTTCAAAATATCAAATTATTCATGCTTCTGGTAATACTTACATAAATATGTTTTTTGTACTGAATTATTAATATGGTCCTCACATTATACAGCGCAGTTGTCTATCAGGCAGGAGATATTATGCCAGTAATGGAACTTAAAAATGCAATGCAAATCTTACACAACGATAAATTAGAAAACTTTGTATGTATTGTACTTATTAAGCTTTGAGATGTGATATTTTATTTTGAGAAAGAATAACTAGCTTTCTTTGTTTACAGCACATCGACACTGGGCGTTCTTCGTACAATACATACTACAAAAAAGAAAAAAGTCGAATGGAACTGTTTTACATCGGATAGGGTAAAAATTATCATAATTCCTTAACGTATAAGATTATTAATTGATTGCTGAAAACTAATATTGAAAATGTTATTTAGAATTTTGTTGTAAGAGGTGGGAAAGATTACAGACCAGTTGTGGCAGAAAAGATAGATAACATATTGAAAGAGGTCATGACCAGTGATGAGATATTCATTTTCCCAATCAACACACTTGGGCGAAATGAGCGGACGGAATCTGCGATCCTTGGACTCTACTTGTTTTCTCGAAGCGAAATGGCTGGACCCTCTACAACTCTTACATCCACCCAAAAGCAAAAAAAGATTGGCATTTAGAAAGGGCAAAAAAACTAGTGAGTAATCTACAACTATTTAATCAAAATACAACAAAAAAATCATGCATTAACTATTTTTTTTTTTGTATATTTTACTTTACAGGTAAACCACGTTGAAGGAAAAATGTGTGAAATCATCAAAGATTTGCCCCTAGATGTGACCTTCAAACGATTCAAAGGATTAAGTAAGAAAAACTTCACATGTGAAATAAAAACATGTGCAGAATGACCCCAACAAGCTCCAAACACGGGACTGCGGCATCATCGTCTGCATGATAATTGAATGTCTATTAAAAGGGTTATCAGTACCCAAGAAATATGACATTCATCAATGTAACAAATACAGGGCGAGAATGGTGGAGATGATGATGATAGTAGGGGGTCAAATGAAGAAATAACCTGACGGACATCCAATTTTATAATTATTGTAATTTTTGTAATTTTGTAATTTTATATATATATATATATATATATATATATGATGAGTACACAAGTCTTGTAATTTTGTAATTTTTGAATGAAATTTGAATTCTGAAGGTGGTTATGGGGTAATGACTGATAAAGTTACTAAATTGTCATAATTTGAAGTCAAGTGTGACCCACATGTCAACTTGTGTCAGTATTTCAACATTGGTAAAAGGCATTGCGATGCCTGGTATGTGCATTGCGATGCCTAACTTAAGGCATCTCGATGCCTGATATTTGCATCGCGATACACGATCCAGACATTGCGATGCCTGATTTGTGCATCGACTTGAGTAATATTGGCATCCCGATGCCAAAGTAAAAGGCATATCAAATGATTGGAAGGACAAGAAAACAAATTCAAAACTGGTAAAAAGCCATTGTGATGCCTGATATATACATTGCGTTGCCTAACTAAGGCATCTCGATGCCTGATATCTGTATCGCGATGCCTGATATTTTATATCGCGATGCCTGATATTTATATTGCGATGTCTGATTTCAGGCATCGCGATATAAAATATAACTAAAATAAAAATGCACCATTGATAAAATGACAAAAATATAACTAAAAAACAAAAAAAAAAATTTGTAAAATATGAAAACACAATTTCATTGACACTAATAGTTCAGTAAACATTGAAAAAATATAAAAATCAAGGTTGTATTGCCTCTCTACATGACCTAGAGTTGTGGTTACAAAGCTTTTTACATCTGCTACATTTCATTTTCCTTTTGCTTGTTGATTCACCACTTGATGCAATCCTCTTCTTCTTCGGACGTCCAGCTAATTTGTTAATTATTGGTGGTAAAATGGTATCGCTTTCGGAAAAATTGTTTAGCTCGTACCTCTCCGTGCTGGAATTGGCATTAATATTTCCTCGTAACACTTTTTTGAGCATCTCATAACCACAACCGCAGCATGGCAACATGAGAATCCTTGAATCTGCCGCTTATAGCACAAACATGTTCGATTCTCCAAATCAACCGTAACGCTTGGATTGGACAGAACCTCGTATATTACGTTACATACCATCTGGATATGCCATGTGACCCCAATGGTTACATACTCCCTCCACTTTTTATCCATCTTCCAACATAATAATCTATCCCATTTTCTTCCATTGCTAAGTCTCTCTGTAAACCATTTCGTGATTTTTGATCTTATGCAGTCAAACATGTGAGTAATCGGAAGAGCTCGAGCATCTAAAATTCAATTATTGAACGATTCCGCAGCATCTCAGCATACCTGTTCTCGCGACAATGTGCAATAGATCACTTATCGTATGGAATATTGGACAAGAAATCACAAGCAACCTGTCCCCCTTCTTTTTTGAATACTTCAAGTTTCTCATTGAATAGTCTGATGGTCAGGACATACGCACAATCCTTCAATATTGAACACATCTTGCTATGAAACACGTTCGAATAACGTTTACCACCGAACATTTATTTCAAATTACGATACGAGTGCACCAAGCAGAAGAAATGTTTTGAACTATCAAAAACATCACTTATGGCTTCCATTAAACCAACGTTTCTATCGAATACAAACAACACATCCCGATCTTCTGTTGTTTTTTTTATTTTTGAAAGAAACCAAGACTAATTTTCCCGATTTTCAGCACTTACAATCGCAAATGCAAATGAAAAAAGCCCTACATATAAACAATACGATCCTTAAAATAATGTTCAAACAATTTTTTTTTTTAAAGTAACTGATTTTTTTTAAGTACCTTGATTTCTATCCTTGGCCGTTGCAGACAAAAGTGTGCATTTAAATCGAGATTTCATAAAGATGTCATCTACAAACAATATAGGAGGGCAATACTTAAAGCCATCTACACATGCCCGAAATGAAATGAACGAACGACTGAAACGATTCGTAATAGGGTCTGATTCAACAAATGCAAAACTACCCGGATTACTCTTATGCAATGCTTTAATGTACCATTTCAGCTCCTGAAAAGAATCATCATAACCACCAAAAATCCTACTGCGAGCCTTTTCGACACTTCTCCAAGCCTTACTGTAACTTACCTCAATGCCATACTGGGTCCTCATGTGATCAATTACATCAGCCGGGGAATAGCTTGGTTGACTACGAACATTTTCAACGATCAAGTCTGCAATTATACCACAACCCATCCTTTTCGAGTAATTAATTGAATCAAACATAGTGACTTGACATCTGTGTGTAAGGTTGCACTTGTATATGGATGCTGAATTGCCAAGACTTGAAACAGATGCCTTGATAAACCAACTGCAATCATCATCGAAATTTCTTCCACATACAACACTAACCCTCTCATTATTGTTCTTCAAAAAAACATAATCAAAACCAATCTTGAAGGAATACTTTATCAGTTGCCTCCGAAATTCATCCAACCCACCTTTAAAAATTTGCCCAACGCCAGTAATAGCAGATGCCCAACCAGCAGTTAAAAGATCCTTTTGTAATTGATTAGGACATATGTCATAACATGGGACACTTTCATCATCAGTTTCCAAAATTACAGAATTGATATTGCTTTGATGCAATGATGATGCATCACGATTGGAATAACTTGAACTGCTATTACAGACTGAAGCATCGCAATGAGACATCCCGGCATCGCGATGAGAAACCCCGACATCGCGATGTGAGACCTCGGTATTGCGATGAGGCAAGAAGGCATCGCGATAAAGCAACCTGGCATCGCGATGAGGAATCCCTAAATCGCGATGCCCGATAAAGAAAACAGAATCACCAACTAACCCCACTTTATTCAATCCGTAGTTTAAAGCATTTTGATTTTAAAAAACGTCTACTGATATAATGCTAACTGATAAAATTTTGGCCAACAATATCATGTTTACGCAATCATCATCATTCGACCGAAAACAATTCATATGAGATCCCAAGAAATATTTCAAAGATAAATTTTGAGCTTCAACATTGGAATACTTACCTGTTATTAATCGAATCAAATCAGTTATTCCAAAATTTTCAGAAACTTTATGAACGATAGTACCACTTCTGAATTTCACCATTAACACGATCGTGTTTTCCATCACAAAAAAAAAAATAGGGTTTTCATTCGAGTTTACAAAATCAAGAGACGAAGTGTTATATATATATATATATATATATATATATATTAGGAAGAAATAATAGAGAACTTTTGGCGAGATCTGATATGTGCTTACAATCATGCAAGTTTCACGTTGCATTAGGGACATTTTGGGAACAATATTTTGAAACTGCCTTTTAGCGGTTTAAAAAAAATGGTGGACTGGAGAGAAAAAAAGTTTGGGAAAGTGGATCGGCCAGCAATTTCTCCTATAATGTAATTTAGAGCCCGTTTAATCGTTTGTTTTGGCCAAAATGTAGGGATAAAATAGAGCGTATTTGCAAAAATTATGTTTTAATGTTGCGGTAGAAAAAGCAGCTGTGTTTTAAAACGCTGAAATTTTTAATTTTTTTCCTAAAATGCTGCTAGAAAAAAATATTGCGTTTTGAAGTGATACTCCAAACACATTTATAAGAAAAAAGCTATGTTTGAAACGCTACGTTTTAGAAACACTGCACCAAACGGACTCTTATTGATGTTTTGTAAAATGATTATTATATTTAAAATGTAACCATATAATTGATACTACTTATTTATTTTGTATTTACTTCTAATTTGTTTTATCACCTTACACTTTAACCCTAAAATATAAAAATGATTATTACCTAACTACTTATTTAGTGTCTCACTTAACTGTTACTAATACCCAAATACTAAATTTTGATTTTTGAGTTTGAATTTTTCCATTTCTTAAATAAGTGGGATCGAATTGACTTTGCTATTTTTTTAGAATATATAAAATAAGATATAGATAAAGAGAAAGATCACCATGTAGACGTTTTTGCAAAATTTAAAAATAGTCTCGTTTTGACTTTTTTTAGGATCAATTTAATTAAATATTAACGAAAAAAATTATAAAAATTTATTTATCCGTACAAAATTATAAAGGTTGTTATTGATAGTATTTTTAATAGGGAGACACTACATTTTTTACTAAGCCATTACGAGCCCGTTTGGTACAGCGTTTATAAAACGCAGTGTTTTAAAAACGCAGCGTTTTAAAAAACGCAGTGTTTTAAAAGAGTCTTTCCTTATAAATACGTTTGGGATATCTTCTTACGCGCTTTTTCCTATGAGCGTTTTAAAATTTTTAAAAATTAATTCCGTTTTAAAATTGTTTTGAAAGGTTGTTTTTGATATTAAAACATTTTTAAATAGGATTTATCCAATTTTACTAAACGTTTACTAAACCATTACATTATTAATTATTATATGAAGCAAATACATGTTTGGACAAACTACTCTTAATTACTTGTCCATATTAAATTAACTAACAAAGTTACTTTTCTAATTACCTTTTAATGTTATATTCTAATTTAAAATATATTAATGATATTTGATTAGTGTTCAGATAAATGACATAATTTTTCTTTTTTATTTTTATTTATTTTAAATGTTTAATTATAAGCTCATGTTTAGAGTCATGTTGCATAATAGAAAAATTAATATTTTAAGGATATAATTATATAAAGATAATTCAATAGTAAAATTATATTGTAATATAGTATCGTAAATTTTTAATACCCTGCCTACCTATGACAATTCGTTGAATAATCAATTCAATACCTACCATATTGCTATTATTGACTTGATTTTGTTTAAATAATATTATTTAAATTAAATTAAACTTATTCATTTTAGCAATAAAATATCACATATTTTCTATAATTTTGATCGATAAATGCTTTTATGATTTTTTTTTAATGATGAAACAAGAAACGAGTCGTAATCATAATTGAGAAAACATATTTATTAAAAATAAATATAATAGAAAAAGCAAAATTAAATTACTTGTTGATATGTTAGTAATTAAAATAAAATTTAGAAATATGAAATATATTACTCAATTTTAAATGACATGAAATTAATTAAGGGGTAATTTTTGTCCAAACATATATTTGTTTAAAGTTGTAATTAATAAAATGTAATGAAAATAGCCCATCAATTCTTAATATTGTATCAATGATTGAAATTTCATTACCAGAGTCTGAAACATAATAAATGTATGTTAAATAATAATTTGATATTTTCGTAAGTTGTCTGTCAAATAACGAAAGCTGAATATCTTTTCGAGATAGAGGGAGTAGTATGATAGTATCCGATTACCTAGCCGAAAAACCAAATAACGAAAGCTGAATATCTTTTCGAGATAGAGGGAGTAGTATGATAGTATCCGATTACATAGCCGAAAAACCATGGACATAATTGCTCGGTAAATTGTGGCCATTCGACTTCTCAAACTTCCTCTCGGAAAACTTAGACTTACAATGAGAAATCATTCTACGGCCACATTTTTCGTTTTGTTTTCCGGTCACTGCTTACTACAAAGTGACCTCAAGGCAGTGTAGTTCAAAAGTTCTACAGTTTCAAATGAATACATTTGTAGTTCATCATTTCCAGGAAAAGAGAGAGAAAGTGCAAAGAAAGGAGAGAAAAATTATTCACTTCTTAACATTGTATTTAATTCGTATTTATCTCAAAACAAGCTACAGATAGAATCGAGGGTTTAATAACTCTTCTAACAAACTAACTGAAAGCTTATATCACAAAGAATAACTGCCACTAACAAACTCCCAACATTTACACTCAACACCCATATACTATGCTCGACAGTTCACTTGGCATCTTGTGTATTTATTTGCTTGCTGCTGGTTTCTTCATTATCAACCATATTATCCCCACTCAAGCTAAATGACCCAAACAAATTGAGAACATTTAGCATGGACAAAAGAGAAGACAATGAAGCAAAAGGCAAAGCATTGGTAAAGAGGTCACCAACGCAATTTTGAGGAAACAAACATAGGCTGAACAATGCCAGCCAAAATTTTATCCCTAATGAGATGATAATCAATCTCTATGTGCTTTGTACGCTCATGGAGAACAGGATTGGAGGCCAAATGCAATGCTGACTGATTGTCACAATATAAAGGAACTGGAGTGAGAGTAGTAATGCCAAAATCAAACATCAAATATAGCAGCCAAAGAATCTCACAGGAAGCATTTGCAAGACTTCTATACTCTGCCTCACAGGAAGATCTGAAGACAACACCTTGTTTTTTAGCCTTCCAAGATATAAGAGAATCACCAAGCAACACACAATAACTAGAAAGAGATCGTCTGGTAGTAGGACAGGATGCCCAGTCAGCATCACAGTACACCTGAAGAGACAAAGAGCTGGAAGAAGGATAAAGTAAACCTTGACCAATAGAACCCTTGAGATATCGAACCAACTTCAAAGCAGCAGTCCAATGAACGTCGCGTGGGCAAGAAAGGAATTGACTAAGAATATGCACAGGATAAGTAAGATTTGGCCTAGTAATTGTAAGATAAACTAGCCTGCCAATCAACCTTCTAAACTGGTTTGGATTAGCCGGTAAAGGACTTTGATCGGTAGCCAATGTATGTTGTTGTTCCTTAGGTAATTTGGAGGACTTGGTAGACATAAGGCCAACATCAGAAATGATGTCCAAAGTATACTTTCTTTGGTGAATACAAATCCCTTCATGAGATCTAGCAATCTCAATGCCCAAAAAAAATTTAAGAGGGCCAAGATCCTTAATGTTGAACTGACTGTGAAGATGAGCTTTAACATAAGCAATCATATCTGTATTGGATCTAGCCACAAGAATATCATCTACATAGACCAACAAGGCTGTAAATGTACCATCCTTGGAAAGAGTGAAGAGAGTATGATCATTCTGTGATTCCTGAAAGCCAAACTGTAAGAGAGTGTAGCAAGCTTCTTGTACCATTGTCCGGGAGCTTGCTTAAGTCCATAAAGAGACTTTAGAAGCTTGCAAACAATAAGCCTGGAGGATGACTGAAGATTAGAAGGGATAACATATCCGGGAGGGAGTTGCATATAAACCTCCTCATCCAAATCACCATGTAAGAAGGCATTGCCCACATCTAAAAGATGTCAGCCCTTAATTGATGTTAATGCCAAGAACACTCTCACTGTAGTCATCTTGGTCACAGGAGCAAAAGTCTCGAAGTAGTCCTCTCCCTCTGTTTGAGTGAACCCTTTTGCAACTAGCCTAGCTTTGTACTTATCCAGGGTACCATCAAGCTTGTATTTAAGTCTATACACCCACTTACAACCCACTGGCCTCTTATTGTTAGGTAACTCATGTAGAGTCCATGTATTATTTTGTTCTAAAGCACTTAATTCAGCAGCCATAGCAGCACACCAGTTAGGATCTTTCAAGGCTTAAGAGTAAGAGGCAGGCTCAGTAAGAGCAGAGATATTACAGATATAAGAGTAATAAGGAGATGTAATGAAAGAGTAAGAGACAGAAGAATCAGAGACCAAACCTGCAGAACAAGAAGCAATTGTAAACTGGGAGGGAAGCCCAGTATAATCCTTGTATTTACTGGGCACTACCTTGTGCCTCAGAGGCCTTGAAGAGACTGGAATAACAGGAGGCACTGGAATAATAGGAGGTGATGAAACAATAGAAAGATCTGGAATAGAAGGAGAAGACAAAGAAGGCAATGAGGAAGAAACATCAATGTCATCAGAAAGAGGAAAAGGCTCAACAGGAGTGAACATAGGGAGAGAAGTTTCAGGGGAAGAATCAAGAGCAAAAGGAAACTGTTCTTCATAGAAAAGGACATCTCTTGAGTAAAACACTTTGTGAGTGGTTAGATTATACAGTTTATAGGTCTTTTTCCCATATGGATAGCCAAGAAAAAGACACTTGGATGCTCTTGGTGCAAACTTATCTCTATGATACTGCAATGTGGAAGCAAAACATAAACATCCAAATACTTTGATCCAGTAACAATTCCAAGTTTTAATTTGGCTGACAAGGCTATTATCATTGCTCTTTTCCACTAACTATAATTCATGTTATCCAACACATGCGTGACTAAGCTCATGCCAGGGTAATCATTGGGATGAAGAAATAAAGGATGCGAAGGTGGAATAACCAAATGTACCTCTGTTGATTCATATTCATCAGTCTCTGTTTCTGCAGATCACATAACTACTTCACTATGATTCTCTCCAGCCATCATCAAACCCCTTGATCGTATGATGCAAAATCTACTGATTTGAATTCTAATTTGTAATTGCGGAAAGATGCTCTGATACCATAATACATTTGTAGTTCATCATTTCCAGGAAAAGAGAGAGAAAGTGCGAGAGAAAGGAGAGAAAAATTATTCACTTCTTAACATTGCATTTAATTCGTATTTATCTCAAAACAAGCTACGATAGAATCGAGGGTTTAATAACCCTTCTAACAAACTAACTAAAAGCTTACATCACACAGAACAACTACCACTAACAAACTCCCAACATTTACACTCGACACCCATATACTATGCTTGACAGTTCACTTGGCATCTTGTGTATTTATTTGCTTGCTGCTGGTTTCTTCATTATCAACCATATTATGATGGCAGCTTCTGACTAGTTGCAAGAAGCAGTGTTATCAACACTAGGATTGTGAAGCCAAGAAAGAGAGAGAACTATCGGGAATTTGGCAAACAACACCGGATTTCGCCCATTCCTCAGAGCAAGTGTGGATCTCTGATAGGCGTTGCACTACTTTGGACATGTCTGGACGTCGATTCCAGTCTTCATCCACACAGTCCTTGGCCAACAAAGCCATCTTTGAAAGCAGGAAATATGGAAATGATAAAAATGAATGAGTACAGTATATTATGGACAATTTGTATCAAATTGGCAATCAATAGAAACAAAAATAAGCAAACACCACTGTGATATTATCTCATCCAAACAGTAGTTTTTCAAAAGTATACAGCAAGCCTCTGTTTAATGTAACAGTCAAGTGCACATTACAAACTAGTGAAACTCAAGAAAGCAGCAATGAGGAATTGTTTAAGTTATGTTTCCTCATGGCAAAACATAGAATCCAGCAAAGATATACCATCCAAACATTGATACACTTGAATAACATACTCCCTCCGACCCAAAATGAGTGTCATTTTTCTATGAAGTTACTAAATTCACCCAAATGATCGTGCTCTAATGTGCACGTGCAATGCTATAGAGTGGACACTAAGGGTATTTATGTATATGTGTCCACTAAAATTGCTTAAAAGTCAACTTTCTTAATTTTCTTTAAAAACCAGAAAAGAACGCTCATTTGGGGGCGGAGGGAGTACCATATTAAATACATCATACAAATTAATAAGTACGTGTAGGACTTGGATTGGTTTCTGTTGGCAGGGCTGATTTTAAATCTGTTTTACTCAATGCCCAGTCAAAACTTTATCAAGGGGAGAGAAGCCCAACCTATATTGCACCCCCATAAGAACAAGTTTAGCAAGCCCCAAGAACATGGTTTCATCAAGTCGCTATAGGAGCAGGGACTCTGCAACATGGTCATGGCCCATCCTCAACTACTCAGTGTCAAGGATGAGCTATGGAAATATTGGCCCTGCCAACTGTAAGAAATTACTTTCTCCGTTCTGCTTAAAGAGCTTAGGTTTGAAAGTCAAAACATTTCAAGGACTGAAAATAATTCCCATAAATACCCCTCTTAATTTCAAGGGCTAAAATAATTTTCCTAAATTTAACTTTAATGAAATAAGGATAAATTTGGAAACTAAAATTGTAGGCCTTTTTTTGGAAACAAGACTCTTTAAGTGGAAGGTCTCGATATTTAAAGTAGGACTTTTTGAGCAGAATGGAGGAGTAGGTTTGATGGTTCCTATCTAATACAACAAGGTGATGCATCTGTTATTAATTAATCACAGCTCAATTCAATTCACACAAAATCCATGTGTGCTAGCCACTGTATACAGAACCTAATTTGGAGGCGTATCATACGAAGAAGTTACTTTTTTGAGTATCTATGGAGAAGAATGCATATCGGTATAGCTAAATTAAAACAGCAATAACACACAAAATTATCCTGCTACGTCTTTAATGAACTCTGAAATCTGCTTCCCAACACTCTTAAACCTTAACTTGATGTTTATTAGACCTCTTCTATTGCCTCTATGACACTCTCATGAGGTCAAAGTTTGACAATGGCTATAACTTTTGGTTATTCCAATTGAAGAAAAGAAAACTAACTTACCTGCCAAAGCGAATCATTATGGCAATGAGAGAGATTTGGATCAATGCATTGAGTCAATTTTACCGGGGGATTATCATTCTCCAAAACTGAAAGCACCTGTAACACGTAGAGCTTGAAGAATCAATCAAAAAAACAGCCAGACATGTTCAATAATCACATCAGTGAACAAAGCTTGAAGAATCAATCAAAAAAACAGCTAGACATGTTCAATCATCACATCAGTGAACAAACATCCATAGAGCATTGGGGCATGTCAATTTCTTGGGAAGAGAAAAGGTGGAGTGTAATTTTGAAGAAAATAACTGCAAATTTGTTGCAAAAGTGGGAGGGAGATAAGTTTGTAGTGTCGCAACTGCGACCAAACAAACATATGGTGAGATAAGTATGGAAGTGAATGGACAAGGAAGGTTTCAGATGAAGTATACCAGATGAACATCAAGAGTAACTCAGAAAGGGAAACACTAAGAAATCAGAATAGGATTTGCCACTCCTACCCTCACCATATAATAGTTCTTTGGTATTACTATTAGCTACTAAAAGAATGGCTGGAGCATGAGGCTCCTGCCACTCCAGAGACTATGAAGAGCTTTTAACGTGCAGCCTTTACCCCAGAAATGAAGAGGCTACTTTCGTAGCTTGATCCCGTATTCCCGTGATGATCAGGTCACAACTTTGCAACCTAATCTCTGTGTCAAGGCTCGCCATCATGACACTTAATGAACTCTTATCAGAAGTTATAAGTTAACCATATCATACTATTCGTGTTACCGCAGAATGAATATTCACTTCACACTGATAGAAAAAAATATAATAATAAAGACAATTCCATTATCTGCATACTTGGTCTAAGTTAAAACCCCTTACTAGCTTAAACAATGTGGAAAAAGCGTTGATTACGGCTTTCAAGGATGAGTTACTTTACAAATATAGCCAAAGAAGAAAAGTTGTGATACAAATAAATTCACTAATAATTTTTTATTAGAAAGCAGAAAATCTAAATTTATACTAGATTATTATTCCCTCCGTTCCTAAATTATTGTCCACTTTTTTGAGTCAAACAAATTGTTTTCGAATGAAAATTTGATGTAGATTTTTTCATTTTTTTCAAAATCATAAAGACGCAATTCGTAGTACCAAAAAAGTACTACAAATTACGTGTTTTATGATTTTGAAAAAAATAAAAAAATATACGTTAAATTTTCATTTGAAAAACAGTTTGTTTGAGTCAAAAAAGTCAAACAGGACAGTTTAGGAACGGAGGGAGTATAAAAAAAGAAAATGAAAGAGGTTTTAAAAAGTCAAATTAAGGAAGATGTCCTATATATTTTTATTTATATCTCTTAAAAAAAAGGTTGATGAAAAGCAAATAAGTACTGCAAAAGGAAAGACTGGCAGGGAGTGATGGTAATACGATCCCAATATTATTTGAACTTTAAAGTTTCTAAAAAATTATACTATAATTGATGTAATTGAGGAAAAGTAGAGATTAAATATGACCAAGATGAAATAGGAAATTACTGGAAAGTTAATATATGAAGTATGTGTTACCATAAATATCATTATTTGTTAGATATAGCTTTAATAAAAACATACCAAAAATTAAAAAAATGAGATTGTGTACGATGGACCACCTCTTGGTATCAGCTACCATTTATAAATACAAATTATGTATGTGTGTTTGTGTGCTTTTGCTAAGTACTTGCTGCCGCAGCTACTAAAATACTGCATAACAAATCGGCCATTGGGCTTAAACTCAAATTAAGGGAACAGCTTTCTAATGTCACACATACATGATTAAGAACGTAGTAGAATCATTACCAATGGGGTGCAGATAGGATATCCTTTTTGCAGGATAAAGCCTTTTCTTAATGGTCCTAAACCCAAACTGACACAAGGTAAAGGTCAGCAGCTACATGAACATAGGCAAGGCCTTAAGGTTTCCTCCAACTTGCCCGTATACTGTAAAAGCATCCAATATGCAGTTCCATTATTAGTACCTTTACTTCTAATTACTTTCCAATACTTATTCCCATTTATTCTTTTTATTTCTAATGATGATTTGCAAATGTATTCTGGAATAGCCCAACCCAATGTTCTATGTCGAATTCATATTCAGCCAACGCAACTTACATAATCCACGAGTGAACGATGCTGGCTGTACTGCGCATTAATAGGAGTGGCATCTCTGCTAAGCGCTGGTTGGCCAATAAGAAGTTCCATTAGAACAACTCCAAATCCATAAACATCACTCTTCGTGGTCACGAACCCATCTCGAATGTACCTGGTTTCCGAGAGTTTAAACAATTCAGTAATCAACTAGTGCAAACAATTGCTATCAACAAGTAGATCTCATGACAGTTTGAACTATTTAAAAGTTTCATCACTTCATGTTTCCACCATCCCAAAATGAGTGACACTCTTTCAGTTTAATCTGTTGCAAGATGAGTGTTCACTTTAAGTGTACCTTTGGTCTACCGTCTAGCTTCCAATTCTATAGACCTTTAAATTTAAAATGCTGTCCACTATTAGATGTAGTTTTGCGAAGATTCTGTTTTCTTAAGGTGCGAGCCCCTTCCAATGGTGATACTCATTTTCCAAACGGGACCAACTACATTCCGGACATCTACGAATCCATGGCGGTAAATATATATAGGTCTGGTGATAACTTTCTACGGCACATCCACCCATGGTTTTGCCAAACCCATTTACTCGGTACTCACAACTGGTTTACCATTGTTCCGTAGAACATACCATCAGTACTATAGAAAATCACCATTGGGCCGCAGATTTCAGCATCCTGCTGGCAAACGTATTTGCAAATACTATTTTCAGCATTGTTCTAGACACATGGGGTTGTTTGGTAGTTAGGCGGGGATAAGCATTATTATTAATCTCGGTGCCATTAGCGCCCTCGCTATTAATCCCTACTTATACATAGGAAGTAATTTTGGAATTAAAAATGTTAATCACGTGTTTTTTTTAGTGAGGGCGCTAATAATACCACCCTCTCCCGGACCTTATCCAGTTAACTCGTACTAATAGTCCCAACCGCCTATTACGTACCAAACATCCAACAATTCGACTTATTAATCCTATCCGACCTGACTACCAAACGGCTCCAAGGGTATTTGCAAAAGATCATACACATCAAAAATTAAGGCAGAAAACGCACTCTGGAGCAAGATAGCCAAGTGTTCCAACAATTCTAGATGCTGTAGTTCCAATTTCAGGCGAATGCTCAAGAAGTTTTACCAGTCCAAAATCTGCAATCTGTTGGAAAGAAACTGCAGATAAATAGCAAAGCAAGGAGTAAATCTGAAATGACTATAACAGGAGCAAGCATATATTATAATTGTCCAAGATTGCAGTATTTATGTGCCTATCGTTGATTATTGGAGAAAATTAGCATTCATTAAGATTCAAGTTTGGCTACAGCTCACTACAACTACAACATGCTGATATTAGTGTCGTGCAAATCACTCTTGACTTGGGTAGCTAATTGCTTCTTGGAGAAACCTACCACTAATGATTGGTCACTTCCAAGCTACTGAGACTTGAGAAGTCTACCACAAGAGAGAATCTGAATACACACACTCACACAAACACATTCACAAAAGGTTCAAAATCATATGGAGAGATTTGGGTCTATTACTCTATAAAAATATAATTAATTTTTATAGGCATACTGGTGGACAGCATATTCATTGGCTGTTGCAATATGAGAATATCCACTTTCTGCTAACAGAGTCAAAAGTTAGGCGTGTACCCAGACTAACCCCATAGGAACCTATACAAGAGGCTGGAGTTACATTTGCAAGTATAGGGTGCACCCAAAGGACAATGACAAGGTAAATGATTAAAATGCATGCACCATTTCTTTTATAAACTTTAGTAGAAGGCATAAGTGCTTGGAGTTTTCATACATATGTGGCATGTATTCAGGTGCAGGAAAGGTTGCAATTTCATATAGCGCATTAGAATAGGTACATCATATATGAAGGATGAGTTATGTTGATACTCGCACCTTTGCACGAAAATTGGAATCTAACAAAATATTGCTTGTCTTCACATCCCGATGGACACAGAATGGTCTAATGTGCACATGAATATATTCAAGACCTTTAGCTGCATCAAGAGCAATCTGAACTCGAGTACTCCAAGGAAGAGGTTTATAGCCTGCACAGCATATGTTATGATTGCATCTCATCATCTTCATCAATAATTTAACATGGTACACATGGTGTGGAAGGCTCAAAGGGGTAGGAACTAGGAAGTAAATTCATTTCATGTGGTGTGTTCTACACTACCTTGACAATTGACATTTATATTTAGTGGCATCACATGCCATAGGAACACTTCCATGGCAAAGACAGCAAGCTAACACAGGTATTCCCCAAAGTTTCAAGATAAAAACGCCAATTGCATTGCTAATATTACCTTTCTATTGCATATGTAGTTAAATTGCAGGAAGAAGAAAGGAGAACCAACACGGATAAATCAGCTTATCTATTCAGGAAAGAGAAGCTAAGCTACATAGCTAGTGCCTAAATAAGTGACAATGCATAGAACCCTGATACAGTGAATCCTTGCTTCTTCCTACTTCAACTAAGGACATTGTAAAATTACAAAACAAAGGAGATCTTACAAAGTTAGATTCAAGGCTTTTCAGTGGCCATATTGTGGAGAACATAATTGAGAACAGACTAAGACATGAAATAATAGTATCTAAGAATCAGTTTGGGTATAAGCCAAGGTTCAACTGTGGAAGCCCTCTAATTCATGAGAAGATTATTGGAAAGACATTCAAAGGAGAAAAAAAGAAGAAGATCTATTTATGGTTTTTACTTTTTTTTTTTTTTTTGACTTAGAGAAGGTTAAAGATCAATTGCTCAGAAGGAAAATTTGGTGGGTATTGAAGGAGTTGAAGTGTGATACACTGATGTGATCAAGCACAAGCTTGATAAGGCTATGACTATAATTACAACTATAGACAAAAAAACACAAAAGGACGGCCAGAGCACGAGGCTTCCGCCATTACGGGGTCTGAGAAGGGTCTAATGTATGCAGTCTTACCCTCCCAAGCAAAGAGGATGTTTCCATAGTTCGAACCCATGTTTACTACTATAGCCAAAAAATAACTTGTAATAATTCTGGGTTCGAACTGAGAGTAGGCCTGCACGTCGACTTTAAGCCTTTATCTCTTTGCCTTAGTGATGGATGTACTGACTAGACATATACAAGATGAGATACCATGGTGCATGTTACTTGTTGATGATCTTGGTCTTATTGATGGGACAAAGGCAAGGATTCAACCTAACCCAGAAGTCTTCAAGGGAAGCTTCAAAATGACGAGGGAATTAAGATAACTAGGACTATAATACAGTAAACAGAATGAAGAGGGTTTAATCTCTTGTTGAGGCAACTTACGGAGTTCAAAGCATCAAGAATAAAGCTTCCAATCAAATGGTCAAGTACTCTCCATTTATATTCCCCTTCCATTTCCTGGCTCTGATATCATGCATCAGTTGGACGGGTATATTTGTGCCTAAAACACCATTAATTTCCATAAGGAGAGTACACCCAAAGTGTTAGAGCTTCCAGAGTCTCAAGAAGTTTAGAAAAGTATTTGTCCAAAACATTCCTATCCCTAGCTAGCCCTGGAATAGCGTTATTGTCCACTTAGCACATGCTTTTATGCTCTTTGAATTTGTTAAGTGCCTGAGCCATCTGAACAACTTGCCCAGTTCTGTGTCCTTCAGTAGTTGGCGGCCAAGAATACTTTCAAAGTATTCATCTACGTCCACACTGCATGGAGGCATGTTACATCCACTTGTTCTATTTCCCTAGCTGCAACCCAAATGCTTCCATCTTTACCAGCCATCTGACTGCGTCATCGACCTCTCCCACTATGAAAGCTCCCCAGAACCCACCATAAACTCAATTTTCCATCATCCTCTACAATAAGAATGACTGGATTGAAAAGCTACATTAGGGTTTTCTTTCATCAGCACCCAAAAGCGCCACCATTTTACCTTCATTAAGAATTAATATAAGAAGAAGAATACTTGTATATTGAGCTACATCTACCTTTTCCAAGTGATTGCACTCTGATTGGTATTGGAGAGAACTTTGAACTCGGAGACTCATTTCTTCACGCCTAATTTTCCTTTTCTCATCTTTGTGGCAGAGATTATGAAGGATAATGACTTATAGCACTTCTGTCTCTCAATACATTACTATATATAACGTGAGGACCTAAGAAGTACTTGGTCTACTGATGATCTCTTCCATAAAACCTTTAAAGCAAATGCAATAGTGAATGGGTTTACTTATGGATAAAGAGCCATGTAATTACAATATGGGATGTACTTTCCAATGAGTGCAAATTAGGGACAAAACTATTGCAGTATAGCTTCTATCTGTTTTCTAGCAACTAAAATAAGTTCTTCCTTAGGATAATGGAAAATCGATGGGACCATGACCAACATCCATATATACTCAATGGTAGAACAAGATGCCAGATCTAGTAGCTGATACTAGAAAGATGGTGTGCATAAAAGTATGACAAGTTAAACAAAATATACTTCAGGTAAATTGCAAATTTTGGACTAATTCATTATATCAAACCTCTTATAGCCGGATTGTGAAGATGACCACTCAATGCACCATTTTGGGCAAATTCAAATATAAGAAACAAAGAGTCTCCACCAGCTGCATACCCGATTAGCTCGATCTATATTAATAGTCCAGGAATACAGCTTTAGCAGAAAATTTTATCAACATTAGGCATGAAATAAACATAATCAAAGAGTGGCACATGTCAACTGCAATAAGAGCATAAATCAAAAGGAAACATAAATGAAGCGACAGAATATAAATGACAAGGCATAATAATTAAAATGAAATTACCAGGTTTCTATGGTGAACAGAGCATAGAATATTCAGCTCTGAGAAAAACTCTTTTGACTTTGTGTTTTTCATTTGTTTGATAGCCACATCCTGTCATTGTCAAAATCCTTCAACTATAAAACTACTTCTACGCAAAATTAAAAGGCCAATACATAAGAAAATCTGATTTGAAAGACTTACAGTTCCTCTCAGTTTTCCCAAGTACACAGATCCATAAGAACCTTGGCCAATCATTAGAGACGGGCTGAAGTTAGAAGTTGCATCACGAAGTTCATTGAAAGAGAAATCAGTTGCTTTATCAGAATAGAACGAGACAGCAACACTATCTTCAGATTCTGCAGAGAAGCTCTCACGATAAAATATATGAGTAGAATAAGAGATTGTAAAGATCTCAAACAATAGACAGAGAAATATTCATACTTACCTGATGTGAATGCATTCAAGTCACAAGGAAAAGATCTCAAACAATAGACAGAAATATTCATATTTACCTGATGTGAATGCATTCAAATCACAAGGAAAGGGTCTTATTCCCCTCATACAAGCTTTTAATTGCCAAGTTCGTTTCCTCCTATAGTAATGTCTCCAGAGAACAAAATAGACCAATGAGAGAATGAGAACAGCTCCCAGGACGACGCCTACAATTATGTAGATGTGTAATTTTGAATCCTTTTTGGAATTTGTATCTGTAACATAGGGCAAACAGAAAGTATGAAAAAGAAGAAAGCCAAACTATCAAACAACATTTACTAGTTTCATAATATTGTGCAATTCAAGTAATGACACTCATTTTACATTCAAAATAATCTAGTCACCAACAATTATCAAGTAATGTACAGAGGGGTATTCAAACTTTCCTAATTGCAAACTTGCAACACCTTTTGGAGCGAACAATCTTTGTTGACTCTCTCATCCTTAGAGTAAATGTATACACTCCAAGTAACGGTGAAACTTTAATCCTTACAATTCTAGCTTTTGCTATCTATTTCATATAACAAAAAGAGCAATGCGGATTGGTGCAACTCCTGCAAAATTGCAATGTAATAAATCATGCCACTTGGCATAATATGATGGAATTTTAGAAATTTGTAACTACCTCAAAAATAAAAAATCTTCAATAACTGCCTCGAGAAAGAAAATGTACAAAGTTGGAGTAAACAAGGGCATAATGATGTCACCCTCTGGTTCATATAATATGAACAACATCCAATACAATCAGAGGATGGTTATAAAGCCTTTCACCGCATAGAGCTCATCTGGTGTTAGGTAGGTGTTGTGCCACATGAGACAAGAAATATCAACCATTTCTTAGCCATGTTATGAGAATTCATGGCCTCGTAAATGAAAACTAAGAGAGGGTAGCAAAGACATTAGTTAGAGGAATTCACATATTGTTTTTACTTTTTAGTGAGTTTTTCCCTTGTCACAAGCACATACTCTCTACGTTCCTGAAAAAGTATCCACTTTCCTTTTCAGAAAGTCACAAAAAAGTGTCAACTTTCTAAAAGCAACCCATCTTTTATAGTGCATTTACTTTTTATCCTTTGCTTTAATTCAAATACTTCAACAAATGGGAGCCAGTTCTCACAACACTATAAACCGTCCTTTGAAGTAAAAGTGGAAAGTGAGAGAGAAAAAATGACTCTCCTTCCTCTGACTCCCAGTAGCCTGACTCCATGCATCCTCAGGGTAACAAGAAGGACATAATGATAATAACCACGGATATTTTGGTTGGTACCCTGATAGCTAGTGTAGAACCATGAGATCCCCACAAACATGAATCCTAGGAGTATATGCATTGTCTTGCTGAGTTTCTATTTGGTAAGCAAATTGCATAAATAAGGCAGGAGTATCATACCCAAAAAAAAACAAGGAATAATTACTTAGAGTGTATTCTTCTAATAGAGCAAGTATTCATCATGGTACATCCAAACTTAAATCATACCAAGAATGTTATATCGTAAC